>CM067501.1:3997268-4143831 GCA_034509495.1 Acestrorhynchus altus
AGACAGAGAGAGAGAGAGAGAGAGAGAGAGAGAGAGAGAGAGAGAGAGTAGTAGTAGTAGTAAGTAGAGTAAGAGAGAGATAGAAGGCAAGATAGGATGAGAGAGATTCCTAGACAGAAAGAGAAAGAAAAATACAGATTCCTGGATATAAAGAGAAAGAAGAAAGAGATCGAAAGAGTAAAATAGAATAAAGAGAGTAAGATTGCTAAATAGAATGAGAGAAATGGAAAAAAGAGAAAGAGGGGAAAGAGAGAGGAGGAAAGAGAGAGAGAGAGAGAGAGATTGAGAGAGAGAGAGAGAGAGAGAGAGAGAGAGAGAGAGAGAGAGAGAGAGAGAGANAGAGAGAGAGAGAGAGAGAGAGAGAGAGAGAGAGAGAGAGAGAGAGAGAGGAGGGGGGGGTTCACTAGCTAAAACCCAGACAGCATTGCCTCCCCCTTCATTTAAGCCCCGACTGCCCTGAAATTTCTATTTATAAACACTTTGTTCTGCACTGAAACACACCTTTTCACATACCCACATGCAAACACACACACCACACACACACACACACACACACACACACACACACACACACACACACACACACACACACAAAGAGAAAGAAAGACAGAAAGAGAAAGAGAAATGGAGAGAGAGCAGTAGTGAGCTAGTGCCATTAAAGTGTCTGGGTTGCCAGCTCAGCTGGACACTTCTATCAAAGCTGTCTCAGCCGCTCAGTCTGCTAACTTAAGGTAGACGGCCGGGTCATCAATCATCCATGACTCCCGTGGCAGCCTGAGCAAGGCCAGAGTGGAGCGGCGGAGCGGTGCAGAGCCGGAGTGGAGAGGGGAACTGAATGAAGGAAGGAACGAGGGAGAAGCACATAAAAAGAGCAGACAATCAATTTGACATCATATAAGAGAGAGAGAGAGAGAGAGAGAGAGAGAGAGAGAGAGAGAGAGAGAAAGAGACACAGAGAGAGAGAGAGAGAGGAGAGAGAGACAGAGGAGAGAAAGAGAAAGGGAGAGAGAGAAAGGGAGAGAGAGAAAGAGGGAGAGAGAGAGTAGTAGTAGTAAGTAGAGAAAGAGAGAGATAGAAGGCAAGTAGTGGGCCAGGTAGACATAGAGAGAGGTATAGAAGATGGAGAGAGAGTTAGAGAGAGATAAACGGGGTCATGGTGGGCTGGTTTCTTACACCAGTTCTGCTGGAGGAGGAGCCTGGCGTGCATAAATGAATATTATTTTAAGTATTTAAATGGAGTATTTAATTAAGTGTTGTATTTATCCAGTAGTTTGTTATTGTAGCATGATCAGCTGACTCGTGCAGACAGTGGACAGTGCAGTCCTGCGGTTATTATGCATTTGCCGTCCAGAGGAAGATGCCCTTGACGCAGGTGGTGTTTGCTGTTCGGGTTGAATTGAGACTCATTGGCGTTCACACTACAAGAATAATGAGGTCAAATGTGTCTCTGACCACCTCCGAATGTGCTGGGATTTCTTTTCTTCCTTTGTCTCATTTTTTACAGAGAAGAGAGAGAGATAGAGAGAAAGGTAGTAGTGGAGAGAGAGACAGAATGACAGTTCACAAGGTAACCCATCCAGTTTTGCGCCCCGCAGTCAGGGGAAATCTCTCACTTCAAGGTCAATTAAACACCACAGTGAGGTCCAAAAACTTCCTCTAATAACTCATTAACCAATCACAATGCCTCCTCCAAACAGATCAACACCCACCACCAATTTCATTGGCTGTCAAAGCAAATCAAATATGTGACCGGAATGATCAGCCTTCTGCTGCATGGACATGTAACCTGTGCATGAAGATGTGCATCACAGATACGTTAATCCTGTGTTGTTATAAAGGGTCATGAAGGGTCAAACTTTAGCTCCGAAAGCTTCAGTTTGATTCGAATAACCACCTTTTGTTTTGTTTGTTTGTTTGTTTTTCTGGAAAAGAGCATGTTGGGAACACACAGACATCCACAGTGGTTAGGATGTTATGGTTGGGAGGACTTGAGGTTGGCCTAAGTTGTAGGACCATGACAGTACCTCTAAGTACCAGTCAATCCCCATGTGCTGCTCTTGTTAACACAGGTTGAGCACCAGAGGCTGGAACCCACACAGGTCTGCTCTAACAGACCCACTGAACCCAGGGAGATGAGTCAGGTGTGCGTGAGCAGGAAATGCACAAAACTGTGCAGGAACCAGTCCATCCAGGACCACCTCTTGTAAGCCCACACTTCAGTATAGTGTGGGACACTAAGGTTGCCAAATAAGTCTTAATAGTTTCCACATTAGGACTAATAACTGGATAATAAATGTACGTCTCTCTCTCTCTCTCTCTCTCTCTCTCTCTCTCTCTCTCTCTCTCTCTCTCTCTCTCTAATTGTTGCCCTAGCAAGCACTTAACTCCCCTAGGTTCTGGGCATGTGTGTTCACTGCCCCCTAGTGTGTGCATTCACTAGTGTGTGTGTGTGTGTGTGTGTGTGTGTGTGTGTGTGTGCCACTATGATGGGTTAAATGTGGAGGACAAACTCCCCTGTGTGCAGTACAATCGGTCTGTATGCACATTAAAAAGGTAACTGTGTAGGCCGGAACACTCTTTAACACTACGTCAGTCATTCTTAAACAAGGTTCCTCCAAAAATTAGGTTCCTGCTGCTGCTACTGGGAACCTCTTTTGATGATGCCCTGAAACGACCGTCCACATAATCTCCCCATTTTAACATTCAGCTCTCGACTGATGCTCACGTCATCCCTGAACCATGATCTGCTGCTAATGATGACAAGTGAGATCAAATCAATAGGTTCTCGCACGTAGATCATGGGACATGCTGTATTTGTGACCAGTCATCACCAGTAGGACTGGTTCCATTGACCTGATCTAAGAAACAGTCATATAATTAAGCAGAGATCAAGTAGAGTTTATCTGCATTGGTCTGATCGTGATAGACACATATTCTGTATCTCTGTTTTCTGTTGTTGGTCAGGGATAGATGTGGTCTTCATATAATAAAAGGCTGGTGAAAGTTAAAAAAAGGTCAGTTTTTATCACTAATAAAGGCAACGGAGCGTTTGCACCCCTGCCAAATCCCCGAACAATGCCCGTGTGTGCAATTTGGCATAATTTTGTGTACTTTCGCTGTTGCAGTGAAACCAACTGAAACAAATGAAAGAGCTGCAGTGTCACAGAAGCTCAAACTCGGTTGCCGTCTTCACCAAGAGTGTAAACAGCCTTAAGGAACATTATGTACTGATTTTAACTTAAAATAACTGCTTTAAAATAAGTTTTTTGGTACATAGAGAGTAAAAAATGGCATCTCTGTCACTGGGACTCGGCTGTAACATCCAGACCAATGTCTCTTGGTCTTCTGACAGCTATATGATAGGGTGTCCTCTTTTTCAGGACATGTCCTCTTTTCGGGTTATAAAAGATGCGTCCGCATGGGATTTGTAAGCTGTGTCTGGGAATTCACTTTGATTGGACGTCAGAGTTTAGTTTTATAATCAGGTATAAAACCAAGTGGAGCAAATCTTCAATCAAGTCAATGTCACACATTTATAGAGTTACATAGTTTTAATGTCACGCCGTTATAGAATTATAAAAAAAAAAAATAATAATTTGCAAAAATGTTGAGAATGAACAACCTGCTAGTGGTGTAAAAAAAAAAGAATTGCTCTCCAAAGTATAAAAAAAATACCAATTCTTACATAATTCTATTTAAGGCATATTTTTCCATCAATAAAATGAATATTTGATTAAAGCTCATCACAGACTGTGTCGCTCACAACTGTTTTCCAACAAATTGATCAACAAACACAAATGCTTTATAATGGTGTCCAAATAAAACACTTCATTCAGTTAAATTTCAATAACTTTGCATTCACTATATGAACAAATGTAACAATCAGCTGAAATCAAGGTTAGGAAGCAGTGAGGATTTGATTGCATTCAGCGACAGGAATGCTAATGAGGTCAGAATACTGGATGATCACCTCCCCTCAGCCCCAACCCTAACGTATTGATTGGAGCACCATCATTCTAGAGAACACAGTTCCACTGCTCCTCAGTGCCCTCTAGTATCTATAGATCCTGGAGAGCTATCTTCCCAAATCTAACGCACCGCATTCAGCCGATTATTTGGATCATGTCGGGATCAGGGGGATTAGGGTTGAATCTAAAGTCTGCAGGGACTAGACTTTGTGTGAGTGCATTTGCACATCTTTGGGAGCAGCTTAATGAAGCTAAGTGCATTCATTAGAAGGGGTGTCTACAAACATATGGTGTGTATCACAACGTCCCTGATTCCCACAGTCAGACACTGGTGTCACTACATCCGCAGATAATCTGATTCATTCTGAGCAGTCATAGTTCTCCTCCGCTAATCATCAGATTTCCAACCAAGATTCGTTAACTGCTTTTTTTTAACTGACATTTCAAAGGTGATGGTGATCTTTAGTTCCCTAATTTGAAGAAGGGGCTTTAACTCAGCCTGTTAAGGAAGCTTGAAGGACACATACAGCGGGAGAACTTCATTACACTATATTGTTTAACAATTATGTAAAATCAGACATTACAGATGGGATAGTTCTGAAATCTGATTGGCTGAGCCTCATAAAACAACTGAGCACACACATCTATGGTATTAAAAATGTTCATGGAGTTATCTAAGAAGGTCATGATGCTGGGGTGGAAGAATTGTTTATTAATCCTGATTGCTCATAAAAACAGATGCACTGTGGTCATATTCCAGTGAGTAACGCACAGTGTCCGATCTGTCCAGTCCACTTCATTTCTAATACCAAGGCTGTTCATTTGAAATTCAGTGAATAAAAGTCACTAAGTAAACCAATTTTAATACACCACCAGACTCCAAGAGACCAGCGCTGCTGCTCCGCAGGAAACACCATTGAAATTCCCAGTGCAAGTGATTTCCCACCAACCCTTTAGTTATTTCATTGTTGTTTTCAGATGAGTGCACCTCTACAAGCTAATCACTTTCTGAGTCGCTCACTGAGAATCGCGAGAGCACAGAGACCGTACTTCAGCTCACTGAGCATCGAACATTACAATTAATAAAACACGGGGGAACCCGAAAAGCAGAAGAGAAGAACACAGGAGTTTGAAGTAAATTTGGATTGTGTTCGCTTGCTCATTATCTACACCTGCATTGTGTCGAAAAAACATTATTGACACCGTCAACTGCATATCATTGCTGCCGCAGTACAACAGTGCGTCCCAGAAATTACAACCTCATAGGACAATTACAACCCAATGTGTCAGAGCATTATTAAATGAATGAATGAATGAATGAATGAATGAATGAATAAATAAATAAATAAATAAATAAATAAATAAATAAATAAATGAATGAATGAATGAATGAATGAATGAATGAATGAATGAATGAATGAATGAATGAATGAATGATCGTCTCTTTTGGTCCGTCAATCAAAAGAATTAACGCAATTCTACACTCGTAGTTGATCTGACAGTGACGGCGTGTTCTGTCGTCATGCTCTGACACAGGCTCTTAATGAAATGAAAATGCATTCCTATGCTTCCTATTTTTCATAGGAAGCCACCACACGGGATGCTTTTTATCTGTAAGCCTACAGTGAACTTTTCTCAAGTCAAAACATAATCCATCGTGTTGTTGAATTCACTCGGTGTTAGGGACACGCACGTCACGGTTTGGTACTCAACAGTTTGGTCTGTTTTCCGTACAGGAGGGCAGGGGTCTTTTTCTTTCTGTCATGTCTGTCTCTTGTCATCCCTGTGTTCCCTGTCAGTTTCCCCCATGTGCTTCTTAGTCGTTTGTGTTTGGTTTGGTTCCTCCTCCCTTGCTCCGCCCATTCCCAGCTGTGTCCTATTGGTAACCCTGCCCCCTTGTAATCATGTCCCCTTAATGTTACCCTGTGTATGTAAGTCCCTTGTCTCACTCAGCCATTGGTGGTCTTCTTGTGTTGCTTGTCTGCATGTATACTCGTCTTGATGGTTATTGTATTGTCTGTATTATCTGTTTGTACCATGTCAATAAATACAACCCAGCGTGTACGTCCGCCTCCACCTACCTCCTCTGTGAGTCCCAAACGTTACACTTTCTTAACATTTTCATTTTTGGGTCCTTTCACACTGGTTTAAATCAGCTCCGTCGAATAAGTGTGAAAACAGTAATCGCATTCGGACTCAGACCGAAACTACTGCACCGAGACCCTTCAGAGGAGTCTCGGTCCAGTCCTAAACTAAGTCTTGGCTGTTTTTTTTTGTGGTAAGAACGTGATCTGACCTCGATCTGACCCAACTATCATGTTTACTTTGCAAGTTTGAGCTGGACGTCTCTGAAGATGTAGTTTTATCTGGTATACTGGTCAGATAATCACTACAGCTGTGAACAGATGGTACGATAAACCAGAACACAGCACCTTTTCACCGTTTTTACCTTCTTGTTTCCGCCCCAGACAGGTTTGACCAATCAGGGGAGAGATTATTCCTACATGGTTTGTTGTGACGCATTTTGGACGCATTTCTTTGTGTGGAAACGATCCAAGCTACCTGGGGAAACACTCCAAGTCGTTAACTGATTCCAACCAAAGCAAACGAACTACAGATGTAAAAATGGCCTTAGATACTGAACAGTTTGAGCATCTTGAGCATCTACTTTTTGAACCCTAGGACAATTTTGCAGGTTGTTTTTGTAGTTTGATTTACTTTAATTCATTGAAAAATTTGAAAGTATTTATTGATAGTCTTAGATCTAATCTTAGATTTGAGAGTAAATATAATTTTAGTGGCCCTTTATTTAGGGTTCCCTCTGGTAAATTAAGGAATCTTTGCACACACCTATAAGTTACTATGGACTTGAGATTGAGAAAACCATGAGAACCAAACCATGACATCCCCCCACCCCTCCCATCGTGATGGCCTGGGACAAATGCACATACTGTTACATCCCAACTTAGTATGTATTGATCATTATTTTTGTTTTTGTTAGTAATTGTCATTTTGAACAAGTTAAAAACATAGTGCATCCAACAAGAAGAAAAGCTTCAAACATGTCTCTCAACATTCCACATGCTTAATTTATTTGCTTAATATATACAGAGGTTGGACAATGAAACTGAAACACTGTCATTTTAATGTGGGAGGTTTCATGGCTAAATTGGAGCAGCCTGGTGGCCAATCTTCATAAATTGCACATTGAACCAGTAAGAGCAGAGTGTGAAGGTTCAATTAGCAGGTTTGCTAATTTTCAGTTTTGCTCAAAATATTGCAATGAACACAACATTATGGGGGACATACCAGAGTTCAAAAGAGGACACATTGTTGGTGCACGTCATGCTGGCACATCTGTGACCAAGACAGCAAGTCTTTGTGATGAATCAAGAGCCACAGTATCCAGGGTAACGTCAGCACCACCAAGAAGGACCAACCACATCCAACAGGATTAACTGTGGACGCAAGAGGAAGCTGTCTGAAAGGTACAAAAGGAGGCCCTAGTACACCATACTAATCAATTATTGTGGTCTAAAACCAGTTTCAGTTTCATTGTCCAACCCTTGTACATATATGCACATATATATATATATATATGGAAACATGCACATGCATTAATTCATGTATCCTCACATTTACACCAGTAACATGACCACAAGCTGCACCAATTCTGTCTCCGGCTTCACTTTTAATCGCTATAAAAAAGCAATTCCAATAAATTGCTCTGCTCTGTGAAGCTCGAGAGTGCAAATGAGTCTACGGTCACCATTTCCAAAGCAGAGTGTTAACTAGAGGAGTATAAAGCACCCTTGGTCTGAGCTCTGTTCTCTGTAACGATGAAGGTCCATCACTGAAGGAACATTAGTAACTGACCTCACTAATACACTCTGAATGTCTGCACAGCAAAGAACCCACATCTAGTGTAAAGCCAATCCAGAAGAGCAAAAGCTGTTACTGCAGCGAAGCGGGACAAACTCCCTCATCAGAAGAGCAGTTGTCTATGTGTTTGGACATAGAGTCTCTTCAGAATACACAAGATGGTCACAGTCCACATGGATAGTGAATATATTGCATGCAATAAGCCCTCTTGTTCAATCTCAAACACAAAGTTAGTTTATTATGAGGCTGAAATCACAGGATAAGGCCTGGATTGAACTTCCGCAAGAACACAGACACCAGTAAACACAAAGCTTCTATTCAACATCTGCTTTCAACTATTAACAAGCTTCTATCAGAAAGTAAGAACAGACGCCACCATATGTATATCCATTCTGTTCTCCCGAGGTCACCACAACAAGAACCGGCTAGTCTTTTGGATCCCTTTTATTCTACAACAGAATATGTGCTACGTGTTTGAATTACTGATCCGTGCGACGTTTCTGGAGAGAAGCACTTTGAAAATGCGGTGTCTGGATCGAGCCAGCTTCAGGAAAAACAACAATACTGTGTTATATAAGCATGCAAATGATGGCTGCGAGTAGGAGACGGCGCCACACCGCACAGGAAGTGCTGTCGTCTGCGCTTAGCCTCCGCTTTCCCGTCCTCACCTGCCTTAAATATGACTCACGGATTTGTTTTGACATTGCAACATCAAAGTTAATAAACACCGCGGAAGAACTCTCTCAGTCTGAGGAAGCAGTGGACACCTTTACAGCGCCTCAATAATCCAGTGCGTGGATGCTGATTCCCACTCCGAAGTGCACCAGCTGGGTCTCTCAGCCTTAAGGCTCAGTGCCTATAAAGATACCCCCAGGTGCCAGAGAATTTCACCAGCTTGCGCTTTTGAGCCACTTTGCCAAGTGTAGAGCAGCTGTAAGCTGAAGCTTCATTTTTGCAGCATCAGCTGGCAGAAGCTAAAGGCACATCAGGGTAAACCTTGAACGGACGCTGGATCAGAATGACAGGTGCGTGTGCTCTACATGCATGCAAGAGTCAATCAGGGTAATAGACATATTTCATTTGCTGCGCAACAGTAAACATTTTCCTAAGTGACTTGCAAAGTGAAAGAACAGTAAAGTACTATTGACAGGTTAACAAGCTTAATTCCAGCTAATTCCACAACCATGTGAAAGTCAGAGACCACACGTTGTTTATTTCGTTCTCAGTCAAATGTAAAACATTCGTTTCTCAGATATAAAAGCAGGAAACATATATTTAACAAATGTATAAAATGCATGGAATTAAATGTGTATGCATTTGATATTTGAAGCAAAAAACATAGTGCATCCAACAAGAACCAAAGCCCCAGCAACACTTTTCACAGTGTTAAAAACATGGTAGCACTCAGAATCAGAATCAGAGTTGCTGTATCAAGTAGGAACTGATGCAATCGAATTAAACTTTCTAATGATGATGTAAGTGATTACAATTTCAGGAGGCTCAGTACAGTGGAAGGAGGTGCCAGTCCTGTTGGCCTTGTGTGTACATGCCCTCATATAACCACTGCTCACACCAGTTTGGTCAGAGCAGACTAGCAGATGGACAGTTTGTCAAAATGTCCATCCTGCTTCTCCCAGTCCAATGACGTGCCTCCTCTGAAAGTTCTCTAAAGTTTCTTTGGGTGCATCATGTTTAGCAGTGATCTCTCACCATGACCTTCTCACCTTCTCTGAGAGCCATCTTTTTGCACTGCCAAAACATGTCTTATAAGATCCCACCTGTAATCATTTACCTACGTCCCTGCGACATAATGGCATCCGAGATCTGTGTGCATGATTTTTTGTCAGTGACATTATTTCACTAAAGACCACCCTTCATCTATTTCATTTCCTGTTAAAACCCTCATCAGATACAAGCAGAAAATGTTGACGGTCCCTGAAAAAAAGCATGCATCTCAAATGTTGTCTGTTTTGTTTGAACACTGTCGATCAATAGAAATGCTCTGACACTTTGCATTGTTTTACATTGACTTAAGAACATTTTGTCTTCCCCTGTAAAGTCGTCATTTTGGAGATACATGACGATATGTTCGGACGATATTTTGAACATAAAAACAAAACCCATAGAAGCCTCATCAGTTAAATATGCAAAATGTTCTAATTGAGACAAACAAAAACAAAACAATTCAACCTGTACAAAAAATTTGACACCCACTATACCTACAATAGACAATAAAAACATGGTAGTACACAGTGAGTACTGATTATATATATATATATATATATACACAGAAAGCATGTTTTTAAAAGGAAAATATATGTATCAGTTCATTTTAGCTTGATGCCACTGCCTTGCAAATTACAGTTACTAACTGTAGAATCCTCCATTAGAACTGAAAATATTCTTGATGTTTCAAATGCAGCATAAACATAATATGACATAAAATCCATTCCTAGTTTAAAGCCGTTAATTTGTGGGTTAGTGTGCATTTCTGGTTACGCGCCTTAATATATGCATTAGCATTACTCTTGACTGCTCTGTGGCCGACTTGCTGTCAAACACGCGGAAACAGTCGTATATATATGCTTTTAAATAATTATGCGGCTCCAAATATCAATGTCCATCTATTTCAGGGAAACTGAAAGTGTTCAAAAGATGCTGGAGCACCGTGGGAAACGTAGTGTCTGAAACTTTAAAGCCGTACATGCGTTTGGCCTTTTTTTCATCATTATAGTGAAATAGAAAGAGACTTTACAGGGGTTTGGGCCTCAGGCACATCATGCCCAGCATCATGACTATATTATGAAGCATATACTAGTCTAGTGTTTGCACTGTAATACAGTCATGAATAAATGAAAATTGACTCTGAAAATAAATAGCCTACACTACTATAGACATAGTAAGAGACATTCATATTACATTCACAAGAGTACAAGGTCATTACGAATTCATGAGCAGCACAAATTAAAATGCCTTATACGTGAGTCAGTTCTTCAGCATTAATGACATGTACAGTAATGTTACAGTAAAATGATGATTTTGTGCTCATTTCAAGCCACTAGTGTGATCCGTTGTGTTTATCGTGTTCTGAATGGAATATTGGATCTTCTGAATGCTTTGAGGTTGGCACAGCATTTGCTCCCTGAGAAGAAGGCAATATTTCCTTCACTCGTGACTTTCATGACATGCACACTAAACATCACAGAAGCCATTTTCACATGAAAATGTCCAGGAAATCTGGATTACCTGAACTTCCCTTTTCACACATGTAATGTTCAGATGGAGATTTTCCATGTCAGATGCATTTTTTTATGTATTCTCACATTGGCTCACATTGGACATTGCACATACCCGGGGTCAGTAAACCTGCTCCTGGACTTTAAACCCCAACACAAATCTAACACCACATTCAAACAATCAGGAACTTCTGAAGATAGTAATTAGTTGGATCAGGTTTACATACAGCCTGTATGAAGGTAGCTCTCCAGAAGCAGGGATTGTGACCTCTGACCTAGACTTTGTACTAGGGGGCTGGCAGGATAACATCAGAGGTGTGTCCAGTACAACTGATTCGGACATTCGTAACCCAGAGGTAACGTGGAGTTCTGGGATAACTGTATGGTATTTGGATTCCTAATAAATGGGTTGAGTGTGTGTTTTGATAGGGTGGCACGGTGGCGCAGTGGATAGCGCTGTTGCCTCACAGCAAAAAGGACTTGGGCTCGATCCCTGGGTGGGGTGACCTGGAGTGGAGTTTGCATGTTCTCCTTGTGTTCGCGTGGGTTTCCTCCGGGTTCTCCGGTTTACCCCACAGTCCAAAGACATGCATGGTAGGTGAATTGGTGACTCTAAAGTGGCCCTAAATGTGTGTGTGGCTAGCGCCCTGTCTAGGGTTGTTTCCCGCCCTTGCGCTCAGAGTTGCCGGCTAGGCACCGGCTCCCCCGTGACCCTATTCAGGAATAAGCGGTTCAGAAAATGGATGGACGTTGTGTTTTGATCCACTACATAATGATCCAGAATTGTCCACACTTGTATAAGTTGAGACGTGCCATCTTGCTATTTTAGAACTGCCTTTGTTGTGTCATTGCTGGGCAGCCAATGTGCTCGGGGGAAAGCGCCCAGTCCCCAGTTTCAAGTCAATACCAAGACTAACAGATGTGGTTCAGCATTGCATTAAGAGTCCAGTCTATCCACCCAGAGAGAGCATGGTCAATTATGCTCTCTTGGATGTGGATTCGAACCACTGAGCCACTCGGAACGGTGGGTGTCAAATGGGTGGGACATTCTTAAGTTCACCTAAAGCCCTTAAATGTTCCTCCTCAGAAGTGCTTGGAAAAAAAGTGCACACAATAGCCACTTACAAGCCCCTGAACTTCCGCTCTCTTCATATTTTTTCGTAAGCATGTGAGGATCTCTCTGGCCTTCACTGGTGTTAAGAAATGATTTACCACATTCACTGCTGCTTCTTTCACGCACACACTTTCACTCTCCATCCTTCCAGCTCTGAATGATGAAGAAAATCGAGCAGCTGTTACCTGGGCCACTGATGCCCTTCACAATCCACTGGTCATCTCCCAGTAATCAACATACATTACCCGCAGTGTGTGTGTGCCAACACAATTACTCCTCACCATACTATATAAACACCCCCTACCGTGTGCGCGGCTCAAGCTCTCGAGGGGAGTCCGAGCAGTCCGACCTATCACATCTCAGCGTGTACACTGATCTTTACCACTAAGCCTCAGGCCAACGAATTCTGTTCAAATGAAAGAGAAAACACACGGCAGTCTATTTCATATACTGTACATGATTCATTTCAAACCATTCAGGTTTCATATGCGTTTGAAATCCATTTGTCCATAACATTAGGACCACTTCCTGGATTCTACATTCACTGTCCATTAGTGTGTTCTGTAGTCCATCTGTTCATTTGCAAACATTGTCAACCTCCTTCACCACAGAGCAGCTATGATGTGGGTGGTGGGTCATTCTGAGCACTGCAGTCACACTGACATGGTGGTGGTGGTGTTAGTCTGTGTTGCGCTGGTACGAGTGGATCAGACACAGCAGTGCTGCTGGAGTGTTTAAACACTGTGTCCACTCACTGTCCACTCCACCTTGTGGATGTAAAGTCAGAGACAGAAGCTCATCTCTTTCTGCACAGTTTGTGTTGGTCATCCTGATGTTAGTCCTTCATCAGTGCTCACAGGACGCTGCCCACAGGACGCTGTCAGCTAGATGTTTCAGGTTGGTGGACTGTCCTCAGTCCAACGGTGACACTGAGGGGTTTAAACACTCCAGCAGCACTGCTGTGTCTGATCCACTCAAACCAGCACAACACACACTAACACACCACCACCATGTCAGTGTGACTGCAGTGCTGAGAGTGACCCACCACCCACACCATAGCTGCTCTGTGGTGGTCCTGTGGGGTCCTGATCATTGAAGATCAGGGTTAGGTGAGGCTAACAAAGAAGAAACAGATGGACTACAGTCTGCTCATGCTTGGTTGATAGGCGCTCAGTTGTTACCTTTGTCTTGCATTCGTGTTTTTTGTTTGTAAAGGCCCTGATGGTAAGTGTTCTTATGCATATTTTTGTTCTTCTTTGAACAAAAGAAAGCATGTTTTACCACAAACCTTTCTCTCAGTGCTTCAGGCAGAGGTTTTCTTTGTGGTTTATTAAGTTCTTAAAGACAAAAATAATCATCACAAAGACTCTTGCCCTTAGTGAGCTTGTAGGCATATGCAGACAGACAAAGACATTTGGATGCTAAAAGATCTTTAAAAGAACTGAGGCCCTAATAGAGTGCACAACATCTTATAAAACAGAAATTACACACACACACACACACACACACACACACACACACACACACACACACACACACACACACACACACACACTCACAGTAGGGGTGGAGTCCACAACATGAGTTCAAAGCATCCAATGTGTCCACTAGAATTCAATGCATCCTATGTGTCCACTAGAGTTCAATGCATCCAATGTGTCCACTAGAGTTCAATGCATTCAATGTGTCCACTAGAGTTCAAAGCATCCGATGTGTCCACTAGAATTCAATGCATCCGATGTGTCCACTAGAATTCAATGCATCCGATGTGTCCACTAGAGTTCAAAGCATCCAATGTGCCCACTAGAGCTCAATGCATCCAATGTGTCCACTAAAGTTCAATGCATCCAATGTGTCCACTAGAGTTCAATGCATCCAACGTGTCCACTAGAGTTCAATGCATCCAATGTGTCCACTAGAGTTCAATGCATCCAATGTGTCCACTAGAGTTCAATGCATCCAATGTGTCCACTAGAGTTCAATGCATCCAATGTGTCCACTAGAGTTCAATGCATCCAATGTGTCCACTAGAGTTCAATGCATCCAATGTGTCCACTAGAGTTCAATGCATCCAATGTGTCCACTAGAGTTCAATGCATCCAATGTGTCCACTAGAGTTCAATGCATCCAATGTGTCCACTAGAGTTCAATGCATCCAATGTGTCCACTAGAGTTCAATGCATCCAATGTGTCCACTAGAGTTCAATGCATCCAATGTGTCCACTAGAGTTCAATGCATCCAATGTGTCCACTAGAGTTCAATGCATCCAATGTGTCCACTAGAGTTCAATGCATCCAATGTGTCCACTAGAGTTCAATGCATCCAATGTGTCCACTAGAGTTCAATGCATCCAATGTGTCCACTAGAGTTCAATGCATCCAATGTGTCCACTAGAGTTCAATGCATCCAATGTGTCCACTAGAGTTCAATGCATCCAATGTGTCCACTAGAGTTCAATGCATCCAATGTGTCCACTAGAGTTCAATGCATCCAATGTGTCCACTAGAGTTCAATGCATCCAATGTGTCCACTAGAGTTCAATGCATCCAATGTGTCCACTAGAGTTCAATGCATCCAATGTGTCCACTAGAGTTCAATGCATCCAATGTGTCCACTAGAGTTCAATGCATCCAATGTGTCCACTAGAGTTCAATGCATCCAATGTGTCCACTAGAGTTCAATGCATCCAATGTGTCCACTAGAGTTCAATGCATCCAATGTGTCCACTAGAGTTCAATGCATCCAATGTGTCCACTAGAGTTCAATGCATCCAATGTGTCCACTAGAGTTCAATGCATCCAATGTGTCCACTAGAGTTCAATGCATCCAATGTGTCCACTAGAGTTCAATGCATCCAATGTGTCCACTAGAGTTCAATGCATCCAATGTGTCCACTAGAGTTCAATGCATCCAATGTGTCCACTAGAGTTCAATGCATCCAATGTGTCCACTAGAGTTCAATGCATCCAATGTGTCCACTAGAGTTCAATGCATCCAATGTGTCCACTAGAGTTCAATGCATCCAATGTGTCCACTAGAGTTCAATGCATCCAATGTGTCCACTAGAGTTCAATGCATCCAATGTGTCCACTAGAGTTCAATGCATCCAATGTGTCCACTAGAGTTCAATGCATCCAATGTGTCCACTAGAGTTCAATGCATCCAATGTGTCCACTAGAGTTCAATGCATCCAATGTGTCCACTAGAGTTCAATGCATCCAATGTGTCCACTAGAGTTCAATGCATCCAATGTGTCCACTAGAGTTCAATGCATCCAATGTGTCCACTAGAGTTCAATGCATCCAATGTGTCCACTAGAGTTCAATGCATCCAATGTGTCCACTAGAGTTCAATGCATCCAATGTGTCCACTAGAGTTCAATGCATCCAATGTGTCCACTAGAGTTCAATGCATCCAATGTGTCCACTAGAGTTCAATGCATCCAATGTGTCCACTAGAGTTCAATGCATCCAATGTGTCCACTAGAGTTCAATGCATCCAATGTGTCCACTAGAGTTCAATGCATCCAATGTGTCCACTAGAGTTCAATGCATCCAATGTGTCCACTAGAGTTCAATGCATCCAATGTGTCCACTAGAGTTCAATGCATCCAATGTGTCCACTAGAGTTCAATGCATCCAATGTGTCCACTAGAGTTCAATGCATCCAATGTGTCCACTAGAGTTCAATGCATCCAATGTGTCCACTAGAGTTCAATGCATCCAATGTGTCCACTAGAGTTCAATGCATCCAATGTGTCCACTAGAGTTCAATGCATCCAATGTGTCCACTAGAGTTCAATGCATCCAATGTGTCCACTAGAGTTCAATGCATCCAATGTGTCCACTAGAGTTCAATGCATCCAATGTGTCCACTAGAGTTCAATGCATCCAATGTGTCCACTAGAGTTCAATGCATCCAATGTGTCCACTAGAGTTCAATGCATCCAATGTGTCCACTAGAGTTCAATGCATCCAATGTGTCCACTAGAGTTCAATGCATCCAATGTGTCCACTAGAGTTCAATGCATCCAATGTGTCCACTAGAGTTCAATGCATCCAATGTGTCCACTAGAGTTCAATGCATCCAATGTGTCCACTAGAGTTCAATGCATCCAATGTGTCCACTAGAGTTCAATGCATCCAATGTGTCCACTAGAGTTCAATGCATCCAATGTGTCCACTAGAGTTCAATGCATCCAATGTGTCCACTAGAGTTCAATGCATCCAATGTGTCCACTAGAGTTCAATGCATCCAATGTGTCCACTAGAGTTCAATGCATCCAATGTGTCCACTAGAGTTCAATGCATCCAATGTGTCCACTAGAGTTCAATGCATCCAATGTGTCCACTAGAGTTCAATGCATCCAATGTGTCCACTAGAGTTCAAAGCATCCAATGTGTCCACTAGAATTCAATGCATCCAATGTGTCCACTAGAGTTCAATGCAGCCAATGTGTCCACTAGAGTTCAAAGCATCCAATGTGTCCACTAGAATTCAATGCATCCAATGTGTCCACTAGAATTCAATGCAGCCAATGTGTCCACTAGAGTTCAATGCATCCAATGTGTCCACTAGAATTCAATGCAGCCAATGTGTCCACTAGAGTTCAATGCGTCCAATGTGTCCACTAGAATTCAAAGCATCCAATGTGCCCACTAGAGCTCAATGCAGCCAATGTGTCCACTAGAGTTCAATGCATCCAATGTGTCCACTAGCATCCCACATGTCTTTTTTCTTTTTAATTTTTCTCCTCCCAATTTGGAAGTACCAATTACCCAGCCCCATTAGGTCCCTCCCCCATTCACATTGTCCCCCTCTCACTAGGAGGTTGAAGGCGAGAACATACTTCCTTTGATACATACAGAGCCAGCCACTGCCTCTTTTCAAACTCTCGCCATTTCATCTTTGCTGGACAGTCAGTGTGTTCAGACACCAGCTCCCCAGCTCCGATACAATGACTATCACATGCCGACCAGCATCACACTGGGTGTGATGAGAGACGAGAGCTCCATTTACCCACCCAGAGAGAGATTAGACTGCTTAGCCATTCAGAGCTCCATCCCACACATCTGGCGATGCGATTGGCCATGGTACAGTATCTTCAAAGTGAGCTCTTTGTTTTCCCCGCTGTTTCTACTGTACTAATGCTCTTCAGATGTGAAACTGCTGAACCAAAATGTAGGACTGTTGTACGACCAATGATTTCTGGCCCACTCACAGACATGTCCATTTTGCAAGGTGACACAAACTGTGCAGAAAATGTGACCACACCTAAATTAAGTACCAATAAGAAACCTGATGTCAACTCAATAAGCCCCATAGCTAACATAACCACCCCTTTAAAAGTGACTCTAAGACAGATCTGTCCAGCTGTGGTCCTGGAGGTCAGTGTCCAGCACAGTTTATTGATTTCTTCCCTGTGATTTGACTGGTTAAGTGCCAGGTTTAGATGGTCTGCTACAGCAGGGACATTAGGTGTAAAATTCAGGGGTAGAAAGTAACACTCTTCCCCGGGATTCTGTTCCATCTGTCTGGACAGCTCGACTTGCCTCAAAACAGCAGCAGAACAGTTGGAACAAAATCCAAGAGACGATTTTAAATTTTTCATGCTGAATTTTCTACCTTGAACAAACTGTACTGGGCACTGAGCCAAGTTTGGACAACCCTGTGGCTCTGAGAGATTTGACAAAAAATATATATACAGTATTAAATTTATTATACAGTATATATAGACATTTTACACCAAAACACGGAAAGTTTTGGGTCACAGCTGGGAATAAATGAATAAAAGAGGACCTGATTTCCAAAAGGCATTCGATTAAAGACAAGACATCTCTTTAATATTTGAACCAGTGTTGCTTTTTAATTTCCATCTTTTACATTTTCCAAATGAACAAAAAGTAAAAGGGTCTGTAATACAATTTTGAGCACCCTTCATTGTCAGGTGTCCTTTGGCAGGAACCACAGCTCTTTTTGTAACGTCTAGGACGCTTTCAGGCCTTGTTTAAGGAATGTCTCCTTCAGCAAAAGACTTCTAGTTCTCTTCGGCCGCATTGCATTAATTGTTCTTTAGATGTCTAACCACAGATTTGCGCAATGTTTTGGTTGGGGAACTGCTGAACCTTCAGCTTGTACGTCTTGTATTTAGGAGACCTGCTTATTTACAGATGGTGTGATGTTTGATGTCCATTCTTGCCTCTACCATTGATATGTTCCAGTGTCACTGGCTGCAGCACAAACCTAACGCAGAATTGATCAACATTAACAAAACAGTTGGACAAGTGTTCTCTTCATGATTTATTTATTTATTTATATATATATTTATTTATTTATTTTACCAGTAACTTTCTTAAGTGTTTCTATGTTTAAGGTTCATGGTTTGTGACATCCGTGTCATGGTTGAGACTGCTTTGTATTAGATGGGTCTTGAGGAAAATTTAAGACTGATTCTGAAAGTTACATAGCTGAATAAATTCCACAGGGAGGAGCGGGAAGATCTTTCTTCCAGATGATGTCACAGATGGTAGACGGTTTTAGGAAACATCTAATTGACATTATTTCAGCCAAAGTAGGAAATACCAGCTATTAGGGCATAGGGTGTCCAAACATTTTCCTCACAAAAATGAATAAATTAATAATATTAAAAAATAAAATAAATAAAAGACTTCGGTTCTCTGTTGTGACGATAATCTTGTTATTATGTGTGTATCACGTCTGTAGGTTATTCTGATTCTGAGTTCTTAAGTTCTTAGAATACTGGCTTGAACTGGTAACTGTCCACAAAGTGCAGATCTCAAGCTGTAAGCTGTACAGGCTAATAAATGAAATTAGCTTAATTTGAAATCAGATTTTTTTTTTTAAGTTTTCTATAGTTTTTATACTAGTTCTCCAAAACCACATGATCAATCACAGAAACATGAGGTTATATATTCCTATCCCATGTTCTGAGAGCCATATTCTTGAAGCAGACACATTTTGGACGGTATCTTGAACTGCTGCTCTGTGATGTTCTGAGATTAGAGATGTCGACTCTTCGATTACGGAAGCACTGTTGATGTGCTTGGCTGACAGAAATGCAGGATGTATATCTATGACTATGCCAAGATGAATACAGCTTTCTAGGACACCTTCAAAATGAAAACACTTACAGCGCAGCACTCTTTTCCGAAATGTGTATCTTCACATATTTCCTAAAACATGGACACAATTAATAAAATATGCTAACGTTAGGAAACATGTGAGCATGATGTAGATCACTAGCGCAATTTAATTATAATATGTCATAATTTAATGGGAATACTGTCGCTGTTCCTGTCCCAAGTACATGGGGTAAATCAAGTCATTTAAGGGATTTTAACATGGATCTTGTCAGGGTTTACCATGTTTTAGTTATGGTGCACAAAAGCATACTGGCAACTCTAGCCACCCAGAATGAAATCATTATGATATGACATGATATGATATGATATGATATGATATGATATGATATGATATGATATGATATGATATGATATGATATGATATATGATATTTGACATGACATGATATGATATTATATTTGCTATGATATTATATTTGATGTGACATGATATGACATGATATGATATATGATATATGATATTTGATATGACATGACATGACATGACATGACATGACATGACATGACATGACATGATATGATATATGATATGATATGATATTTGATATGACATTATATGATATGAGATATGATATGATATGATATGATATGATATGATATGATATATTATTAAGTCTAAGTTCTTTAAAAAGAATGCTGAAGACAAGCTGTCTTTACCTTGAAGGTTTATGTCCCATTATTGAATATGAGAGTTCAATTTTATTAATGGAGGGATCGATTTAATAAACCAAGAGGATGATTTAATATAAAAAGAGTGAGCGTTTTATACAAATCGTGCTCATATTTTAAACAAATTGTGCACCACTTTTAGGAAAAACAAAACAAGCACGCTTTGATTAGTGAGGGCACGATTTAATAAAGTGAGCACTCGATTCTGTAACAAGAGTCCACAATCTAGGAAAGCAAGTGCACGATCTAATAAAACGATGATTGTGAAAAATTAGAGCATGCTTCTGCAAACGACATTTTCTCGATGCCCCAAAAATGGCTTTGATGTCTCAGCGGCTCCATAGTTTTGGATTTGGTTGATTGAGTGTTTTGCTGTGCCTTTTAAGACCTGCCCAACCTGGCAGTAATAACTACAACAGAGCTCATAACTGGACAGAGCGTGGACAGGTCAGCTGGGTATTTTTTTTTCCGGGTGATTTTTTGTGGAGATTGTCTAAAGGCTTTTCGATGGATGCATTGCTGGCCTGCAGAGCAGAAAGAATCTCAGTGTTCCCAACAGACACATTTATATCTATGACAGATAGCATATCCCCAAGCAGACATTTACACCAGCTCCCCCTCACTCACTCTCTCAATTGCTTTTTCTTTTTATATCTTCACTCTCATGGGTAGATGCATTAATCGTCCACTGGCCACCGATCAAAACTGTGTGATTATACAATTTCAGCTCTAAGGAAGAGACGGGAAATTGGCAGATTTCCTTTGAAAGTGGGCCTGGTACCTGCACTTGCAGGAAGGAACGCAGTGTTTAAAATCTGTATTTTAATCAGCTGTAAGTATTGATTGGCTTTGCTGTTGAGGTCGTTGCTCTTTATAGCAAGACAGACAGAGGGCAGCGTGGTGGTGCAGCGGGTAGTTTGAAGGGTCTCTGAGTGGTTTTCTCCTGGAGTTTGTGTGGATTTTCTTCAGTTGCACAGTTGAAGATACTGGGATGCTAGAGCAACCACTAAATAACACCATAGCAACCACCTGGGATACAACCGACTTGGATACCAGAGCAACCGCTTAGTAACACCATAGTAACCATTTTGCAACCACTTAGCAATGCCGCCAACCATGTAGGACACCATAGTGGTCACACAGCAACAGCATATCAACAAATTGGGGTCACCATATCAACTCTCTAGCAACCACATGAGATCACTATAGCAACCGGAGGTGGCCTGAGTGTGCACTTTAATCGCGCCACCAATTTTTCTGGAATTCTAGTTTAATTCCAAAAACATCTCCCACGTGTCCTCTGAAACGCAGTGAATGAGAAAGATAACCAGCTTAAAAGCTGTTTTTACTTTTCCTTTCACCGGCTTGCTCAACCCCAGTCGCTGCTCCTCTCCCTCTCTGACTTCTCATGAATGTTTAATGTGACCAGTTTGCACTGTGGTTTGTGGGACAACATTTCAGTGTGATTTCACACCCCTGCACTGGTGGAGTGGCACCCAGCACCCCTCAACCCTGGAGGAGTCCCTCCAGAGATGCTCCACACAGGGAGGACCAGATTAATCCTGCCACCGACTCTGTGTTCCAATCAGACGTGATCCGTCACAGCCACGCACTACGGGGGCCACCGTGTACTGTGCGTGTGTATGGCCTGTGTGTGTGTGGGTGAAGGTGTGTGAACAGGGCGCTGCAATCTCAAGATCTCGAGAGGAACAAGGTGTGATGTTGCTTTGGTACAAGAGAACGCTGGAGTTATACATGTATCCAAATACAGCCGTCTGCCGGCTTCATCCTGCTGGTGGAGAAACAGGGAAAAGCTTTTGTGAGGAAAAATAACTGCGGGAAAACACACACCATATGCACTTAATGGTCCGTGATCCTGGTCGTGCTAACGTTCTCAATGTAATGCAGCCTCAGGGCTCCACTGGGAAATTCACAACCGGGCAGACGTGACAAAGGCATATATGGCAGACATCGAGAGCTGAGACTCACTACAATATTAACAAGAACCATAGAAAGCAATTTAAAGGATTTTGAATTGTTAATGTGACGTATAAAGTGTGTGCATGTGATTTTCGTTGGGGAAAATGAACAGATGTTGTTGGGAGCAGCCTGGTGGTTGAGGAACCAGCCTGGTGACTAGAAGGTTGCCTCGTCCGAATAAAGCGATTTCTCTAAACACGACTTTTAAACGATTTCTCTAAACACGACTTTTAATTGCAAAAAGCTGCTTGATGGAAACATAACTCTACAATGTCCTACCTCTAACCTCAAAATACTTGAATCCCTGACATACCACCCATATTATAGACACCCTATTTTTAGGCCATCAGTGACTTAATTTTTCTCACAGATTTATTTCTTTAATTAATTTACTCCATCCCTATCAGACTTATCATTTATCATCTTGCTTGTTTTTTTAATATAGAAATACTTCCTTTCCATTGCTCAGTCCATACTTTGTGTATCAGCTCAGCTATAATGTAAAAATGATGGTCAGCCTCAAGTTACTCAGAGTTTAAAATCAAAGATTGATTGATTGATTGATTGATTGATTAACTGACTGATTGAGTGATGTTTCCGTCCCACTATTCAATAAAAACTTAATTAATTAATCAAAACCCCAACCAGTTGCCACCAGGAGATAAATTACACTGAGTATGTTTGTATGTATGTGTGTATGGACATCGTTTGATGAGGGGACCATGAGCCTCCTGTGTGGCAGGCAGAGCCTGAGCCGTGACAGGCTGCGTAGGAGTAGTGGGCGGCAGTGGCCAGATGGAGGTGACATAACAGCAGCTCATAGAGGAGAGCACCATCTGCCTTGTGGTTCTAATTTACACTCACCGTCTCCAGGTGTAACTCTTACTAAAGGCAGCAACACCCCGTCCCTCGGTGTCTGGTCTGCCCCACCTGTCCACCGCAGCCCAGTCATGCCTGCTGGGGTTCAGATGCATATTGAACTCTACTGCCTGGCTTCAGAAGAAGCCGTCGTGCTGTTGCTATGCTACAGCAGGCAGATACATATATGCAGCAATAGAGGTAACAGCTCACCCTGTATTTCAACCACCACATCACCGCTTCCAAGACAACTGATTTTGCCGTTCTGACCAGTGGTGTAACTATAGGTCATGCAGTCGTGACGATGCATGTGATGGTCCAGAGAGCTTGTTTGTCCTGCTGTGACTAAAATCGAATATACCTATATAACAACTGGTTGAATTATGTACTTTGTTGTTTTTTTTAAATGAGAAACAGTAAACAGCCTCTGTAGCTGATCAAACATAATATTTTCAGCAAATCGTAATGCAGTCTTTTTTTGTTTGTTTGTTTTGTTGTTGTTGTTGTTGTTTTTTTTACAAGCCTTAGGCAAATCAGGCCTAAGGCATGTCATCAGTTCTAATTAGGAGCAGTCAGGTAAATCAAACTTCCAAGCTTTACACATTTTCTGAATCTTCAATCCTTGTAGAAACACTCATCAAGCAAGGGTTGCTCTAAGTAACTGTCTTAAGATCTAAAAGCAAAAGGAATCAATGCACTTGCAGTTGGGCAAGTCATTAAGTCTATAAGTGATTTCAGCTTGCTGTTTCTAAAGTGTGGACTGTTAAGAAATGGAAGTCCAGGTGAACTGTGGAGGTCAAGGCGAGATCTGGAAGACCAAGAAAACTCTCAGAAAGTGCTGTATGAATGCTGATAAGAACGGCAAAACAAACCTGCCATAAATCTCTTAACAACCCTCATGAAACGTCAGCTGTGTTAACAAGGTGGTGCACTATATTCCACTGTGCAGCATTGCTTGCGTGAATGCAGGCTTCTGGTAGCTGGTGGTGTCTTTGGTGTTGTATCACAAAAATAATGTGTGCTCTGAGAATCTCGGAAAAGGTCTCTGGATGGTGTTTGAATTTGTTTAAATTAAATGTGTAAAAAAGTTGTTCAAGGCAAGGCTGCACTAGTGAAGTTGGACGAGGCCCATTGGTGACGTTTTAATGCCGTACGAATAATACAGGACAAGACTCGTCACTGTTTTCCTTACACTACGCTAGTGTCATGGGACAAGGCCCACTGAAAGCTTGCTATCTTTGTGGTAGTGCTGTTAGACAAGGTCCATAACTGGACCTGATGTTGGAGGAGGACCGTAGCAGCACGTACGGAACGCAACACTTAGCAATGCTTAAACTGCTGTCATCATCAGCCGTTGTACAGGTATACAATCATGATATACAATGGTAGCTAATTTTAGACTGTTTGGATAATGTCCTTCCATAAAATGACCAGCCATAACTTTGTCACAATAACCAGAACCCTGATGGAACCCAAAGAAGTAGATGGGGCTCAAACACTGCTGGTGTTGCTCAGTAAACTGAACATTTGAAGTACACTAGAGAACATCTATAGAACCCAAATGAATTTTGGAAACCAATGCTGTGGAAAGTCAAAAACATCTTCTATAACAATTAGCGAAGGTACAATTGGTCAATAAAGGAACTGCACCTCATAAAAACAACATCATGTGAAGTGTGAAGCATGGGGGTGGATCTGGCAGTGACTTTGGCACAGATAGACAAAAGAATGGATTCAACAAAATACCAGCAATTCCCGGATGCACATATCAAACCCTCTGACCAAAGGCTAAAGTTGAAAAACTAATGATTTAAAAAAAAAAAAAACAGGATAAAGAAAACACACCATGGAATATGTGAAGATACACAAACTAGAGCTGTAAGAAGAGCTCTCTAAATCCCTAACCTAACCAAAGTAGAAGATTGGCGAGTAGACCTTAAACACAGTGGAACAAGATGACCTAAGTCATATAGTTCCAGAACAAGAGTTCTTCAAACACAAGTGGGCAAAAAGAACAACTACAAGAACTGAACGACTTTCAGCTGCTGCATAATGTATACAGAAGTTGCAATATCTGCCAAAGTCTTGAGGGCTGAGTAACTATGCGTTAGGATGTGATAAAATACGATGATTTATCTTTGATTCACTACAGAAGCTGCATTTTCTACAAGTCATTTAAAAAGACAAAAAGTGAGGAAAGACACTTTCCCCACACTTTTACATACAAATGCACTTATTAGTGCACAAGTTGTCTAATAAAGCTATAAACAGCCCTTTACATTTAGACGAATCTTACATTAGAGCATCAGCCTGGTTGAGTGGGGAGAAGGCAAACAAATACTGCTGGTTTTTATTCTTTTTTTTTCTATTTTTCTTTCTTTCTTTATTTATTCGCTTCGATTCACTTGATAGAAATGCTATGAAGAGTATGAAAACATCTGAAGAAATGGAATGATGTGCCCAGTATTCGGTTTTGCCCTTTTGAAAGCTTTGCACATTCAGATACAATGTGGCTCTTGGGAGTTTGCCTCTCCAAGTGGATTTCATTTAATTCCAGCTACAAAACGTGTTTTTTTTTTTTTCTCTCCACAAACCACATAATGTCATTGTGCATTTAGCATTTTCACTGCTGTGGTTAGAAACTAATCATGTGCTAGTAATATATAATAATGTAAATGTAATGTAAATGTAAATAATGACAGCATGGGCTTATAGAGTTTAAAGGCTTAAAAGGCTTCATCATAGTCAGCAAGATTAGAATATTTCAGTTTGCTGCCACTCAAACAGTAACAGAAAAGGTGCAGCGCTAGCTAAGGCAAGAGTTAAAATCCCAAGGGTACAACCATAGGAATGTCAAGACCTCTGATAAGCTGAAAAATTGGAAAACCGTAGACAGTATGTGGTTAAAAATAACCCCCTAGCCTTTCTGCCTTGGGTTTTTGACTCAGTGTATTGTTTATTAATGGTCCTGGCCTTCAACAAAAAGAGCCAATCAGCTTGCTTGTAACTTGTGGCACTGTTGGGTAAACTCACTCAATGTGCAAATAACATCTTTGTGCATTTTTGAATGTTTCATGAGGTTTTCTCAGTTTTTATTAGTGATTTAAATCATGTTTTTAATCACTCTGCTGTTAAACTGTAGCTGTTTTAATAATATGAACAGGCTTACCTGTCTTACCTAACAGCCATCTCCTCTACGTTGGGTTCAGACCTTCAAGCTATGCTCTGCAGATGTTTCCGCAAATGGAGCTGGATTTTTAGGCTTTAGGACCACAGTAAAATGGAAAGTTTCAGAACTCGGGTTAAATGGAAGTGTGCGTTCCTCTCGATAGAGAACAAGATCTTTGAGAGGAAGCTGGAAAGTTGTCTTTCTTTATCTCCAAAAAGCACAAAGTGCCACTGTCTGCTGGCTATAATCACTTTATCGCTTGATTAGCCTTGCACTTTAATCACAGCAGAAAAATCGCAGGGATGGACGAGACAGTATGTGGATAATTAGCAGCTTCTGAATTGATGCGTTTCTAAGCAAATGACCCTACCCCCCACGCCCTCCCCCCTTCCTCTCGCTCCTTTACTCTCACTCGCTTTCTCTCTAGCAGAATCATTCCCACTAATGAGTGTAATGTTAATTGACAATTCATCTCCAACAAACTCATGTGTACCATCGTACATTTCGGCGACTCCATACTTGTGTGAATAAAGCTAAACTGCGTGGGTGTTCCTGCGATATGTTGATGAGGTGCAGCAATTATTTGCTTTCAGCTCTGACAATCTCTCCTGGTCCCTAAACATCTCCTCCTTGGTGAAGTCTGGCTCATCAGTAACTCTACTTCTTGCACATTACTCGGTCAGTTGTTGACGATGAGTGGTGCAGAGTGATTTTCTCTAACCATTCACATGGGCGATGTACACCCATCCAATCTGGACGCAGATTACAGAGCACTCATGTCAAGTTCTCCAGACTCATGAACAGATTCTTCCCTAGGCAGTCAGACCTTTGAACAGATTGGCAATTTAGATTCAATGATCTAATCCTGCTTCCTCATCTAGTGCACCCAGCTGTTGTGGATCTCCACTGACCATACAGGAGCTCTTTGTGGTTCTATAATTCCAGACTGTAGTTCATCTGTTTCTCTGCATACTTCATTCTCCTCCTTTCAGCCTGATCTTCAATGATCAGGACCCCACAGGACCACCACAGAGCAGCTATTATGTGGGGGGTGGGTCATGCTCAGCACTGCAGTCACACTGACATGGTGGTGGTGTGTTAGTATACAGTGTGTTGTGCTGGTACAGGTGCATCAGATACAGCAGTGCTGCTGGAGATTTTAAAACCCTCAGTGTCACTGCTGCACCGATGAAGAACTAGGAATTTACATCTACAAGGTGGAGCAACTAGGTTGGAGTGGAAAACGATTGTACACTCATAAGAGCCAAGATCTACTTTTGTATTTTGAGCAAAATAACAGAATTGACTGTATTAATTGTATTAATTGAGCAGCTCATTCATGTGACCATGTTTTTAAACACTATAAGGATAAAAAATTCCCAAAAGTTAACATATTTGTCACAACACTTCAAGACTGAGGTCAGAAGTGGTTAAATATATGACATGTGGTTGAAGCATTTGAAGGGTTAAATGGGTTTGAACTGACCTTTAGATGTAAAAAAAAAAAAACAATCTGAGCTGGCTTTGTCTCAAGGACTGACCAAACACGCCATCATTTTGTAAATGAGCTTCACACACATTCACACACCGTCTAATAATGTATGCAGGACGTTCAGCATGTGTCACTTAGGGATTTCATGGGGTTAAGTGAGGAACAAATTGCTGAAAGTAACTTTTGACATCCTTTAAATGGTCCGTGTCATATATGTCACCGTGGGTCCTTATGTTAAACACTCCAGCACTGCTGTGTCTGATTCAGTTGTACCAACCAACACACATTCACACACCACCACCATGTTTCTGTCACTGCAGTGTTGAGAATGACCCACCACCCACATAATAAGTGCTGTGTGGTGGTCCTGTGGTGGTCCTGTTTTCCAGCAGGATAATGCATGCCCACGCACAGCAAATGTTTTCCAGGAATGTTTTTGCCATTTTTGCAATACTTCCTCGACCTGTCTGGTCACCAGATTTATCACCAATCAAGCATTTATGGAACTAGCTGAGACGTTAGGTTCTGCAACCTGCAATTACATAGGATTTACAAGCCCAGATGCAACATCTATGTGCACATTTGCCTCAGGATGCCATATGGAACCTGTACGACTACATGCCCAACTGTTTCTCTTTGTGTATTTAAGGGTCCAAATGATATCAAATGAGCTCAAATACAAGGTATAACATAGTCCACCAAGCAGCTTTCATTATTCTGACCATTATTGTGACATTTTGTAGACCCCTTTTAAGTGGCCTGGGACTATAAGTTTGATTTTCACTCAGGTCAGTCTCTGTGAGGAGTTTGGGGAGTTTTTGCTTGGTTAACTCACAGTTTTCACAAACACAGATGGCTCTGCTAAATTTCCCCCGGCACCCTGTCAAGGGGGTATTCCTTCCTTGAACCTCATCCCAGCTGGCTACCAACGACCATAGACGTTATCTGGTTGAATGTAGGTTGTGACATCAGGGGATGTCAGAACATCTAATGCCAAAGTCAATTTAGCTCAAGTTTGAGCTGAACGGCTCCGAAGGTGAAGTTTAAGCAAGTATCTTGGTCATGAACAGATCCCATCTCTGCTGCTGCCATGTTATCTGCATTAGTCCAAAACACAGGACCTTCTCACTGTATTCATTTTCTTTCTTCCACCCCAGACAGGCCTTTGAGCCCTAGCTACACAAGCTGTATGTTTTTGTGTTTTTGCCTCCTTTTTTTGTAATAACACAGTAATTACATGGGAGAGTCACATGACATATGATGATATCTTTATGGAAGGCCTTTGGATTCTTAAATATGTATTTACTTGATGTGCACATACTATCAGAAGTTTAATATCTTGATGAAAGTGATGTTGTTATCAAAAATTGCCAAACAATATTTTTATTTTACTTATTTTTGAATGTGGAGACGTCACATTCAAGATTTAGACTAGATTTCTGAACAAAAAAGTTGCAGATTTGTGTCTAAAAGTTGAGAATAATATATATATATATATATATATATATATATATATATATTATATAATACATGTAACTTTGGAGCATTTTAATTGGTCCATTGGTCCATCCTGAAATACTGAAAACATTACATTACAAAATACAAAACATTTTTCTGTGAAAGTGCCAAAATACAAATGCAATTCCATAATGTAATTGCAGTATTAACTAGTAAGTATATGGCTTACTGTGGTTGGGGACAAAAAATCTTTGATTTTACAAGCCTACTCATAACAATGTTATTTTACTTTTGAAAGTAAATGTGTTTTTCTATTCATGTTGTGATTAGACGCCAACAGCATTGAGCGAATTAGAGTGGGGATTAGTACCAGCTTGGTTGTTCCCAGAAGTTTCAGAGGCAGGTTTTGAGTCTTGCTCATGAGATCATGGTTTTGCTGGCTATTTGGGGCACCAAAACTTATAACCGAAGTTTTACGTTGTTTCTTTGGCCTGGCTTGAAATCTGATATTGCAAGATATTGTAGATCTTGGGTCATATTTGTCAGCTTATAGGGAAGCTAACCAAATTGTTCTAGCACCTCTTAGACCCATTCCTGTAATGGGTGAGCCTTTCAATATGGATCTTGGATTGTAGGTCCATTGCTACAAATGTCTGAAATAGATACTCATTGACAATAATGTGTGTAGCAACACGTTTTCCAGAGCAGCAGTGCCTTTACGCCTGAAAGCCAAAGTCATTGTTAAAGCCGCTACTAAGTTTTTTTCTCACCTTGACTTACTTAATTGTACAATCTGATCAGGGTCTCAAACTTTTATGTCCCGAATAGCAAGTGCGTTGTCCCAACTTAACATAAAGCATCAAACTTCTAGTGCTTATCATCCTGAAAGTCAAGGAGTATTAGAGATTTCATCAAACATTGAAATCAATGCTACGTGCCTATTGCTTGGAGACTGATAGGAACTGGGATGAGGGAGTTCCACTGCTGTTATTTGCCACAATTCGTGAGACCCTCAAGAGTCTTTAGGTTTCAGTGCTGCTGACTTGGTGTTTGTACATACGTGTTCAGAGGCCCAGCCAAAGCTGCTAAAAGAGGTGGATGTCTGATGGAGATAATGTCACTTCGCATGGTAAATTTGTTGGACGGCGTCAGCTCAAGCTCGTGAACGCTTGCATCATGCCTGCGAAAGCGCACTTCCACTGTCCCTCTGTTCAGACCAAATGAAAATGCTTTTGATAAAAGACAGTTCTCGTTCATTCCAGCAAGGTGACAAAAGTACTTTCTTTGTTGCCTGTTCTGGCCTCTGCTTTAGCTATTGCCTTCTGGCCCTTATGAAATTAAGAGTAAACTGAATGAGTCTGATTATGTAATCAGCACCCCTGACAGAAAGCGCAAAACCAGGGTATGTCACATTAATATGCTTAAGCCCTATGTTGTGGATGAGGACATCCTGTGAGCCAAAACCTGTTGCCCTCCTGTTGTCACTGTTCTCGCTACACCCGAGATGGTTCAGAAGTTGATGAGGATGGTTTAGCACGTACAGCATTCCGTGGCTGGCATTCGCTTGGCAGAATTCGCGTATTTTTAAAAGATTTGGATTCCTTCTGCTTCATTTACTCTGAAGGCACTCGTGAGAGATATAGTTGAGTTGATTCAGCTGTATCCTGCTTTGTTTTCTTGATGTTCCTTCACGCACTCATGTGTTGTCTCATGATATTGATGTAGGGGCAGAATGTTCAATAAACAGCATCCTTACTGTAAATCGTTAAACGGGCAACTGATGAAAGAGGTTGACTACCTTTGATAATGGGTTATTGTCCAGAGTTGTAGTGCATGGAGTTCTCCCTGCCTCCTTGTGCCAAAACCAGATGGTTCAGTCCGTTTTTGCACCGATTATCGGAAAGTTAATGCCATCACAGTTGTGACTCTTTTCCTCACACGCATGGAAGATCAGGTGTTGACAAAGTGGGGCAGCTGATATAAGTTTCTGTTGGATCTGCTTAAAGGTTATTGGTGTGCCTTAAATCCCTCGTGCCGTTGAAATTTCGCTTTGTCACACCAGATAAGCTTTCGTGTATACGATGTCCTTGACTTCAAATGCTCCAGCCACATTCCAACGGCTTATGAGTCAGGTGTTGATGGGTGTCGGGATTGTGAGGTGATTTGGACGATATTATTGTCCATTCATCCAGCTGGAAATAAATCATCTGACTACACTTCATACTGTGTTTGAGGTGACTGCATCGCTTCCTCCTCTTTGACACTAAATCCTGGCCTGGAATGTGAGTTTGTAAGGCTGCAGTACTTCTACTCTAGGTAAACAGGTTGGTCAAGGATGGTTTGTCCTGTTGCTGCGAAGTGCAGGCCATTTGAATTTCCTGTGCCTTGCAATCAAAAGGGACCCTAAAAAAGGTTCCTGAATAGTAGGGTACTACCGTGGTTTTTGCAGAAACTTTTCTGATGTAGTATTACCCTTGACAAGTTTACTTCGGACTTCCAGTGAGTTTGTGTGGTCTACATCCCACAACTGCATTTGAGTCTGTAAAATGTTGCCCAGAGGCCCTGTGCTTTCTGCTCCAGATTTCACATTCTTCTGCTGGAAGTGGATGCCAGCGAACCGGGCTGGTGCCGTCTTGCTCCAAGAGGATTCCCAGAGCGGCATTGACCATCCAGTGTGCTATTATTCAAAGAAGTTTGGGAAACATCAGCTAATTATAGCACATCGAAAAAGAAACTCCTGGCCTTATTACTGCATTACAACATTTTGAGGTATATGTTGGGTCTAGTCCACTACTCCCTTGTTGTGTATAATTTGATCATAATCCATTGGTTTTTCTCTTTTTTCTCGGATGAGAAATTCAAATCAACGCTTTATGAGATAGGTGTTAATTATTCAGGAATTTAACCTGAAATTTACAGTAAAAAGGATCTGAAACACTTCTGGCAGATGCCTTTCGGCTTAGTGAGCTGATTATGGTGCTGATTTTGCAGGGGATGTTACGCCCTGAGTTTGTGAATTTTCTTTGGTTTGTGTTTAATTATTTTCCGTTTGCTGTTTTGACTGGTGGTTGGCTGCTCTGGAGAACAATTGATTGCTGCCCACCCATGTGACAGACTTCATTGGCTGGTTGTTTTCGGCGAGACTTAAAGACTCTTTTGTTTGGGAGTGAGAGCTGCATCTTTTTTCTCTGAGCCGAAGAGTGTTGCTCCCGTGAAGGCCCACCAGCCCAGACCAAGCTTGCTTATTTCTTTGATTCTGTAGGTTTTGTAGGGGTGACCTGCCTTTTGTTACAAATCCTTTGCCTCTTTTGTTTATGTACAGAGAAGTTAGGGCAATTGTTTGCATTTTTGTTTTACTTAGTATAAGATAGTTGCTTTTGTTATAGCTGATTTGCTTGTTGTTTTGCCTGGGGTCACCTGAAGTCTTTGATTCTTGCTTGTTCCTTATTTTGATTGTTTATTCACTAATTCTGAGAAAATAAAGTCTTAATTAATTATTTTGGGTGTGGCCGCTATCTGAGGCTGAGTGGGCGCTCACATAAATACTCCTTTGTTGCGTCCCTACCCTGGGGACGTAACAATGAGGTGCAGCACTATTTGCTTCAGCTCTGACAATCTCCTGGTCCTCAAACATCTCCTCCTTGGTGAAGTCAGGCTCATCAGTAACTCTACTTCTTGCACATTACTCGGTCAGTTGTTGACGATGAGTGGTGCAGAGTGATTTTCTCTAACCATTCACATGGGCGATGTACACCCATCCAATCTGGACGCAGATTACAGAGCACTCATGTCAAGTTCTCTAGACTCATGAACAGATTCTTCCCTAGGCAGTCAGACCTTTGAACAGATTGGCAATTTAGATTCAATGATCTAATCCTGCTTCCTCATCTAGTGCACCCAGCTGTTGTGGATCTCCACTGACCATACAGGAGCTCTTTATGGTTCTATAATTCCAGACTGTAGTTCATCTGTTTCTCTGCATACTTCATTCTCCTCCTTTCAGCCTGATCTTCAATGATCAGGACCCCACAGGACCACCACAGAGCAGCTATTATGTGTGGGTCATGCTCAGCACTGCAGTCACACTGGATACGGTGGTGGTGTGTTAGTATACAGTGTGTTGTGCTGGTACAGGTGCATCAGATACAGCAGTGCTGCTGGAGATTTTAAAACCCTCAGTGTCACTGCTGCACCGATGAAGAACTAGGAATTTACATCTACAAGGTGGAGCAACTAGGTTGGAGTGGAAAACGATTGTACACTCATAAGAGCCAAGATCTACTTTTGTATTTTGAGCAAAATAACAGAATTGACTGTATTAATTGTATTAATTGAGCAGCTCATTCATGTGACCATGTTTTTAAACACTATAAGGATAAAAAATTCCCAAAAGTTAACATATTTGTCACAACACTTCAAGACTGAGGTCAGAAGTGGTTAAATATATGACATGTGGAGCTGGAAGCTACCTGAAGGGCTTAATGGGTTTGAATCCGACCTTTGGGATGTAAAAACAATCTGAGCTGGCTTGTCTCAAGGGACTGACCACAACACGCCATCATTTTGTAAAATGAGCTTCACACACATTCACACACCGTCTAATAATGTATGGCACGTCTACATGTGTCACTAGGGATTTCATAAGCAAGTGGAGGAACAAATTGCTGAAAGTAACTTTTGACATCCTTTAAAGGGTCCGTGTCATATATGTCACCGTGGGTCCTTATGTTAAACACTCCAGCACTGCTGTGTCTGATTCAGTTGTACCAACCAACACACATTCACACACCACCACCATGTTTCTGTCACTGCAGTGTTGAGACTGACCCACCACCCACATAAAAAGTGCTGTGTGGTGGTCCTGTGGTGGTCCTGTTTTTCAGCAGGATAATGCATGCCCACGCACAGCAAACGTTTTCCAGGAATGTTTTTGCCATTTTTGCAAATTTCCTGACCTGTCTGGTCATCAGATTTATCACCAATCAAGCATTTATGGAACTAGCTGGGAGGCTAGTTTCTGCAACTCGCAATTACATAGGATTTATGCTCAGATGCAACATCTATGTGCACATTTGCCTCAGGGATGCCATATGGAACTCCGTACTACCACATGCCCAACTGTTTCTCTTGTGTACGAAGGGTCCAAATGATATCAAATGAGGCCTAAATAAGGCATAATATAAATCTACCAAGCAGCTTTCATTATTCTGACCATTATTGCATATTTTGTAGACCCTATGGCCTGGGACTATAAGTTTGATTTCACCCAGGCCGTCTCTGTGAGGAGTTTGGGGAGTTTTTGCTTGGTTAACTCACAGTTTTCACAAACACAGATTTATTCTGCTAAATTTCCCCGCACTCCTGTCAAGGGGGTATTCCTTCCTTGGAAACTCATCCTAGCTGGCTACCAACTAATTATAGACGCTATCTGGTTGAATGTGGTTGTGACATCAGGGGATGTCAGAACATCTAATGCCAAAGTCAATTTAGCTCAAGTTTGAGCTGAACGGCTCCGAAGGTGAAGCTTAAGCAAGTATCTTGGCCGCGAACATCCCATCTCTGCTGCCATGTTATTCGTGCATTAGTCCAAACACAGGACCTCTCACTGTATTCATTTTCTTCCACCCCAGACAGGCCTTTTGACATTCTAGCTACACAAGCTGTATGTTTTTGTGTTTTTGCTTCCTTTTTTGTGGCTACACTAATTACATGGAGAGTCATAAGGACATATGATGATATCTTATGGAAGGCCTTGATTCTTAAATATGTATTTACTTGATGTGCACATACTATCAGAAGTTTAATATCTTGATGAGTATGGATAAGTTATCAAAAATTGCAACAATATTATTTTTTACTTATTTGAATGTGGAGATGTCACATTCAAGATTTAGACTAGACTTGAACAAAAAGTTAGTAGATTTGTGTCTAAAGTTGAGAATAATATATATATATATATATATATATATATATATATATATATATATATTTTTTTTCAGCAGAATGACATTTTATAATATAGCTTATTACGGTGACAAAATGTATTCAAAAATTCAGGCAGTCTTAAATCTTTGGCTGATTTTGCCTCTTGGATCCATGCCAATCTCTAAAACTTGAAATGATTTGTTCAAGGCCAACTTGACCAACATCTCAGGTAATAAAAACTGCTTTATTATATTGAATTTTAATAACAGGAGCTTCTAAAACAGATATAAAATTTAGAAAAGTGTGATTTTCCACAGTGAATTACTCTCAGATGCTTTACTGCTCTACAAGATAATCACTACTGTTAGAAAGAGTAGGTTCTGCAGTTTCTAACCATATGTGATTTGTGCTGGTGTTCAAGGAATTCCTGACTTACAAAGCTGAGAACACAAGGTGTGATTCTGCCCTCACAGTGAGGACTGAGGGCCGAAAGGGCCACGTAGAGAGAGCATTGTCACACGGTTTGCTGGGATGAATTTTGGCATGCTTAGAATTTTCCTTTTGTAAAAAGAATCCAAATCACCTGGGAAAACGCTCCAGGTTCGTTAATTGTTAACTGATTTGGACCAAACCAAACAAACCACTGGTGTGTAGTTTATAAAAAGTCAATATATTCAGACTTTGCTGCAATTAAACAGAACGAATAACCATATTTGCAATTAACTGTGCAGTTATCGGTGTTCTTTTACTTTTAGAGCCCTAGATTCGCAGTTTTCAGGCAGTTACATGCTGTTATCTAGGCTTCATACCAATCGAACCATCTCATCATTGTGTGATGGATTATCAGTGAGTAGCATCTCCTATGGTGGGTTCAAATATTAGACATGTTCTGCAGATGATTGACTTGGTTTCCACAAATTAAGATGGAATTTTAGGACCACATTAGAATGCACAACTTCAGAATACAAGTTAAATAAAAGTCTACATTCCTCTCGGTAGAGAACAAGATCTTTGAGAAGAAGCTGGAAAAATCTCCAACACGCACAGAATGCCACTGCCTGCTGGCTATAATCAGTTTATCACTTAGCCTTGCATTTTAATCTTACATTTTAAAGGAGCTTCCAGTGCATGTTTACTGTTCTGTGCACATGTACATCCTCAACCTGCATACAGACTGTGACTGATCAGCCAGAGGGGCGGAGCTAATGACATCACTGACCCAGATATTGGGTTACAGAGGAAAATGAGAAGGGAGGGTTTGTTTGCTGTCTTTCTTTTCTCAGTGTTCAAATTTCAGAATAAAAGTCATGAGAAGGGATAATATTGATATTGTACACGAATAACAAATATAATTTAAAAAATGAAGGACAAGAATTTTAAAGAAGATATTATTGTAAATATCATTGTCAATCTAATCAATACAAAAAAAAATTAGCTCAAAAAAGTCCTGGTTAGTCCTGGTTAGGTAGGTTAGTCTTTTTGTTATTTTCATTACTTTGGCACCATCTACAGTCCACCCTCACCTTCTAAACCAATCTCAATTCTTGTTTACACTGTCAGTGATGGTATAATAAGTCTTGTCTACCTTCCCCACACGTCCATTTGTTACTTCCCCCACACCCCTAGCTCCATCAAAATGGGGGAACACAACAATGTTACCATAAAATATTGCCATTTTGCCCTCCCCTCCTTCAGACCCACCACAGTCCTGACCAGAACATAGAAGGATGGATGGATGGATGGACCCCTCTTGAAGGTCTGCAGCACAAACTCTGAGAGATCGGTGTTCTTGTGAAAGATTTCTGGCGTACATGCCTCCAGCAGACCCCTAACAGCCGCATGCACACTCGCGGGAACACATTCATTAATATGCCGCGCTACTTCTTAATTGACCACCTATGCATTGTGTGAGAAATTAATGATCCTTCAACCACACTGTCACTTAAAAGAGAGATTACATGGATTTTAGAAAGACAAATTGCATTTTAATCAAGGTGCCCTGACAACCAGCTTTTTCACCACCTGTATACACTTTAAATTATTCCTTCCATTATCGGCGTGTTTTAATCCGTCGTGCTTACTAGTTTGATGAATAGGTTGAATAAGGGGATGCCTCTGGTATGAGGCAGATGATAAAAAAAAAAAAAGCCTTTTAATAATGACAACATGAAAAGTCTGTATGAGAGCAGAACAGATCACAGGGTCCTGTAAAATCCAGCAAAACATCAGCTTTAGCACAATAAAATGTGAAATGTCTGACGACGCAAATGTAGATTAGGGGAAATGACAGAGTGATTTGCACCATGAATCAGCTCCTAAAACCACTAATTCATTTTCAATACAGTGGAGCAGCAGGAGTGTCCTTAATAACACCTACTGAGCTCTCTGTGAGCATGCAATATGGGTGATTTCACAGCTTGTGACTCAGGAGAGTAATTATATAGTGACTAATCTAATAACATTTCAATAAATAAACACTGGAATACAGTGCAGTTCTCACATACAGTGGGGTAAGAAAAGTATTTAGTCAGCCACTGATTGTGCAAGTTCTCCTACTTATAAGGACGAGAGAGGTCTGTCATTTTCATCACAAGTAAAATTCAACTATGAGAAGAAAAAACAAACAGGAAATCACATTGTACTGGAAACGGATGGCCGTTAAATTTTTGTTATTGACTAAATACTTTAAAAGTCCTAAAATGTGATTTCCTGGATTCAACCCATAGTTGAAGTGTACCAATGATGAAAATTACAGACCTCGCTCATCTTTATACGTAGGAGAACTTGCACAGTGGCTGACTAACCTCTGTAGTTACATCCTAAAACCAAAACTCTTAAACTCCATCCTTTGAGAGTTAATGCCATTACACACCAAATCTTTCAGCTCCCATTAGGGGTCGTCACATCTGCCTCCATCTTGCCCTATCCCCTGCCTCCAATCATCTCCATGTCCACCTTCACTACATCCATAAACCTTCTCTGAGGTCTTCCTCTTCTCCTTCTGCCCGGCAGCTCCATCTCCAACATTCTTTGTCCGATATATCCACTATTCCTCCTCAACACGTGTCCAAACCATCTCAACCTGGCCTCTCTGGCTTTATCTCCAAACTTCTCCACCTTCACTGTCCCTCTGGTCTGCTCATTCCTGATCTTGTCCATCCTCGTCTCTCCCAACCAAAATCTCAGCATCTTCATCTCCGCCACCTCCAGCTCAGCCTCCTGTCTTTCAGACAGAGCCACCGTCTCCAAACCATGCCATTACACACCAAATATGATGCAGATAAATGATGCAGAGACAAAAATAGGAAACATTTACATACCCAACCACCCAACCACCTTGTGGTCAAAGGAGAAGAGGATAAGCTAGAAGAAGAGATGCAGCTACACGGGTGATAAATAGCTCTTTTCACCCACAAGGTCACAAGGAAGGTCTTAACAAAAAAGATCGACAGCCAGCTGCAGAAACTGACAGCTTCTAAATATTTCCTGGATCAAAAAAGCCAGAAGGACAAGTCCATTCCCAGGCACATCTGGATGGTATGGAATGGTGAGAATTTGCTGTTCTTTCAACTTCAATATCACATGAGACTCAAATTCAACATCTGGGCATAGTTTGGTTTTTCCCAAAATTCTTTAACACTAGATCCCACCACTAACGGGTCCCGTTGTAACCAGATAACCAGGGTTATTCATCTCTATCCCACCTCTAATCTCCTGAAAGTGGGATTAATGTTGGCTGATCGCTGTTTTTAATCTGAATTCGCTTCTACTGTCTTGTTCCTTTCTTCCAGTTACATGCCAAGCTTGGAACTTGGGTTTTAAAGGCTTTTAAGGGATTAAAGCACTTTTTTTTTTAACTCTGGTTCAAACCAGATGGAGTGACCCTTTGGTTAATAGATCTGTTTGACTTCTGCTGAGGCTCCAAAAGGGAGAGAACGCAGATCTAGGTAGATCAGCTTACTTTGAAACAACAGAAGCCCACCAGAGTGATGCCTGAACGTGTCACCGAGCCTTGCATTAAAGTGAAGCCTTTGCCCTTTGAAGTTATTCTGTAGTATCCTCTGTGTGTGTGTGTGTGTGTGTGTGTGTGTGTGTGTGTGTGTGTGTGTGTGTGTGTGTGTGTGTGTGTGTGTGTGTGTCGCCTTGGTCTTGGAGCTTCAGGTTATTTATTCCTACATATTTGAACCTATTATGAAGAGACTTTTATTTGATCTAATTTTAAATGATAAACAGGTGAAGTCACAGTCATTGTTGAATCTGTCTCATTATTCATGCCTTTCATTTGAAACAGTAGCTCCTGTCTGCTCCTCTTCGTCAAGGGCACTCGTTAGATTTGTTCATTGTTCTAATAAATCGATGGTTGAGCAGCAGACTGTGCACAGACATCTGTCCCTGATACCTCATCAACAGTGTGTTCATGCACACTCTGCTTACGTTTCTAATAGGGACAAAAATTATATTACAAATGTTCAAAGAGAATTGAACTATCATCTCCAGGCTCCACCCACAAACCTGTTCTTACATAGCAACTGTTGAAGAATGCTGGCAATAATTCCATTTAACTTCATGGAAAATAGTCCAAAATTCCAATTCGGATACATATTATGCAGGAATTCTGGATGAATTGCCAAACCATTTCTCATTACCTTGAATGTTTTGCCAATGTTCCTTTAAACTTGTTCTTTAAAAGCTATGAACAATAAACTTTTTTGGACAGATCATGGACAGATCAAAAACGTCCCTTTCATACCTGCACTTTCACCCATGTGGTTAAATAGGGGGTTATTTTAAGGAATGTTTATGGGCATTTAGGGATTTTCACTAAAGATGTTTTATTCCAGTGAGCGCAGAGGCATGCACAGATATTTTGAAGGGTTTTGCTGCCACCTGGCACAAAGGCAGGGGCTCTGTGGTCAGAAACTGACCAGGTGTTGGCAGTTGTCTTCAGGTGATTACATGTTAAATCAGAAACAAAACCACAATACTTCCTTCAGTGACTGAGAGTCCAATAGAGCACAACTGGCCTTGATGTTTCTAAGTAGTTGATCATTTTTACATCAGTCTGCAGACAGATGTTACAAAAAATTAGAAAAATTAGAAAATCATACAGGAGGCAGTCACATGTATTTATTTTCAGGAGAAATAAAAATTTACAAAAATTTACAAAAATGTCTTTCTTTCTTTCTTTCTTTCTTTCTTTCTTTCTTTCTTTCTTTCTTTCTTTCTTTCTTCCTTCCTTCCAAAAAAAAATTACATCTCTCAGAAACCCTGTAGGAAACTGATCATCCAGCGTGTTGTTATCTGTAATCATTTGATTGACAAGGACATTTATAATACCGCGTGGTGTAGCAGGTGTCACTGTCTCCAATAAAGAGTTTCCTAATGTTTTAGCACATAAAAGTGCAGTATAAAACAAAAAAACGAAAGCATGAGAGGGTAAAAAAGAAAAAAATAAGAAGAAGAATAGCAAATTATCTTTAATCTTAAGTATGAAGTTAAGAAAAAGCACACGTAAGAAGAATTGCTTTATGAAGACGCATTAATTCAGCTCCAGCCTGGTAACAGCATTTTAAGCTGGAATCTTAATTTTGTGTCGAGACTCATTAGGCTGAATGACATTTTTTGCCAGCATTCTTTAAAGCTTGCCAACCTGGCAACAGTTGCTATGAAAAAAAAAAGTGCTTTGATGGGCAGAGCTTGAAAGGGTAAACTGCTATAATAATGCACAGGGGTAAGAAATTAAATCTATTTTAGCTCTTTCATTGTAATTTTCAGGCTTCTGCTTAGTTAAGACACCTCCGGGGCCTCCAAGGTGGCTACGGATGGCAGTGCATGAAGTGTGTTGCAGGACATTGTTAATGGCTGTGACTATAACTATGCCTGTGAATGTAATCCAACTGTCAGGAATTCTGCCCGTTTGGTCCGACTCGTTAAACTGCAGCACAGAGCACGTCTGAAAGCACGGCTCGCCTTTGAGGTGAGGGCTCGCTTTCTGAACACGTTCTCCTCGCTTGTTCTCCAGCAGCTGCTTCTCCTCTCTCCTGCAGCTGCTGGCCCAACACGCTGCCGGAGAAGACAGGTGTCAGTCTGGAACGCAGTCGAGGGCCTGTATGCAGCTTCTCAGAGTTCTCTGCCACAACAGCTGGGATGTGTGTGCTGAGCAGGTAAAATGGTATAATAGACACTGAAACGTTCAGGAGAATCCAGATCATATTGGAGCCAGAAACAGAGGTTCACGTAGGGTCTAAAAAGCATGGGGCCAGTGCGTTCAGACATGATTATAATTCATATGCAACTGATTTAACACTTACAACCCAAGTTCTGGACTTTAAGGGCAGTATTGCCAATATTCTAAGCTTCATAACTCAGGATTAGAGTAACCTACAAACATCAAACACCAAAACAAACCACAAGACTATTTAACATAGTTGTGGGATTAATTATCAGTCAGAAATCCAGCTCAAAAACAGCTAAAATCCACTCATTTCCAACTAAATTAAATTCCAGCTAACATTTAACTTCCAGTGCATGTTTACTGCTCTGCCCACATGTACTCGCTCAACCTGCATACAGACTCTGGCTGATCAGAGAGAGGGGGAGGGGCTAATGACATCACTGATCCAGATGTTGGGTTACAAATGCTCTCTTTCTTTGCTCACACAGTGTAATGCTCTTTCCTAGCTTGTCTGTGTTTTCCTGACTGCTTTTGTCTTCCAAATCAGTGATCCCACCTTTGTAGCCCTGCCCTCTTGTTATCTGCTCCAGGTATGTCTAGTCTGTCCCTGTTGTTGTGTGTTCATCATTGCCACACATATACTCTGTTTTGATTGCTAGTCCTTATGGTTTGTTACACACGCACACACACACACACACACACACACACACACACACACACACACACACACACACACAGAGCTTGCCTAGTCCCTGTAGAGAAGTACTGGCAAATAAAATAGGAACCTCTGGAGCAGATAAATTAAAGCTCCCCAATGCAGAGCTGTGGAGCAGTGGTTCTCTGGATTGATGGTGCTCCATGAAGTACTTTTGGGATGTGTTGGGTGGTGATCATCCAGCATCCTGACCTCACTGACATTCTTGTCCATTACTCTAACCAAAACAGCTAACAATCATGGACCCTGTGTGGAAAAGAGGAAGTTGATCATGGGGGAACCGTTTGTGGGGTGACCATCTGAAACACAACCCTCCCACCCCTGAACAAATCAATAGATCAATGCATTGGATGGATGGAAAGGGGGTCTGGCTATAGGTTTTGGGGGTGGGGGGGTGGATCCATTCGTTTGAACAGATTTGCTGCTACGCCCCTGAAGGTACAGTATATATAAGGTATCTATGTGGCTGTTTTATAGTCGGGCAATTTCTTATTGTCCTTGACTGTCCACCAGCCTCACTGACAATGGAAAAGGAAGATGATCAATTAAAGTTCTGAAAACAGTTAAATGAACTACTGTTGAGGTCATTAGTTAGCTTCTTCCATTTCCATTATAAACACACACACACAAACTTTTTTTGTTTTGTGAATATTAATGTCAGAAACATCCCATCTCTGCCTAATTAGGTCCCATAATTAGTGTTTGCTGAAACTAAAGCATTTGTTTGATTATTCTAGCAGACTTTAATGAGGAACATTACCATAAATGGGGGTTATGTTTCAAAATAAATAATGAATGCAATAAAAGTAGTGTTACAAAGGCTGATCAAAAAACATAGAAATTACCGCCTGTCTCAGTAACTCGGGCTGTTGTTGTGTCCCACCGAACTCAGACACGGGCCCTTAAGAGCCTCTGCATGCCAACAAAATGCCACATTGTTCTTTGCTTTAAAGTAAAATAAAGCATTGATCTTTTACTTATCAAATACTTGTTAAATTGCTGCCATCAAGCTGCATCAGCGTAAGTGACGGCTGATGACTCCAAGAAGCTACTAAAGAAAATTACTTCTCACGCTGTTGCAGGCGTCAGCCCATCTCCAGCATGCTGATGTCTTTTGCCGCCTTGGAAAGGCCCAAATTGAAGCAGAAGAAAATGGTCATTCAAGTCTCAGTTGCACGAGCGTCAACAAACATGCATTACAAGAACCTCTTTCACAGTAGGCTCATACATTGAATGGAAACGCATGACATTGATGTGCCATCATCTTAACATACAGCGTGCAAACCAGTGTGTTCTGTATGAAGACTGAGGCCTTCAGACAAAGCTGTACCTCATCTACAGACAAGTGCTTTAGTGCTTCATCAAAGTGTCAAAAAGTCTATGGGCAGGATCTTCGTGGAGTTTGCATAGACAGTGTAATGGCATTGCTATGGAGCATAAGCAGACTAATGCCTGGCCCACATTACTGGATAGTCAGGCTGATTGTAACGCTGATTAGCTCCTCCCGACCAACGCAAAAGGTCTCTTGAGGGGGATCTTAAACGATGATCTTCCCAGATTATCCTGTAGTGTGGGGAGTCCATAATCCAATCTTTACTCCTCTGATTTTCTCCCAGTGTAGAGGATGCTGCCCTGATTGTGAATCATAAGTAATATAACTTGTCAGTGGATTTATGCAAGTCTACGCCTCCTTGTTTTTACATTCACTGTTCATTTTATCAGCTCCTCTGACCGCAGGAGCACGCTGTAGTTCGTCTGTTTCTCTACACACTTTATTCCCCTCCTTTCACCCTGATCTTCAATGATCAGGACCCCACAGGACCACCACAGAGCAGCTATAATGTGGGTGGTGGGTCATTCTCAGCACTGCAGTCACACTAACAGGTTGGTGGTGTGTTAGTGTGGATCAGACACAGCAGTGCTGCTGGAGTGCTTAAAACCTGTGTCCACTCAGTGTCAACTCTATTAGACAACTCTATTAGTTGTAAAGTCAGAGACAGAAGCTCATTTGTCGCTCCAGATTTTGTGCTGGTCATCCTCTTGTCCTTCATCAGCGCTCACAGGATGCTGCTGGAGGATACTTCTGGTCGGTGGACTGTTCTCAGTCCAGCAGTGACAGTGAGGGGTTTAAACACTCCAGCAGCACTGCTGTGTCTGATCCAGTCAGACCACTACCATGTCAGTGTGACTGCAGTGCTGACAATGAGCCACCACCCATATAATAGCTGCTCTGTGGTGGTCCTGTGGGGTCCTGAGCATTGAAGATCAGGGTGAAAGGAGGAGAATAAAGTATGAAGAGAAACCGATGAACTACAGTCTGTGATTATAGAACTACAAAGTGCTCCTGTGTGGTCAGAGGAGGTGAAATAGACAGTGAGTGTAATTACAAATTACTATAGTGTATGTTAGATGATGTTTTTCATCACACACACACACACACACACACACACACACACACACACACACACACACACACACACACACACACACACACACACACACAGGCCTTGCTTGGGCAAAAGGGAACAATTTCCTGTCTAATTCAAGGAAAGTCACCACATCAGCCCAGGTGTGAAAATGTCAGTGTAGATTCTTCAGACCCTTCTTGACCCTTCACTCATAGCTGGGTCTACTGTACAAATACCCTACCTAACTATGTGTACCACACACACACACACACACACACACACACACACACACACACACACATTCTGAGGGAACAGGTCTCTACATCATTCAGCTCTGACACGTCCCGCTGTTTTGACCTGTCTGCATGGCCTGATCTTCCAGCTCTACTCGCGGCCCATTAGACTGCATTGGAGGAGCAACAGCAGCCGCTAAAAGAACATGCACTGCTCTTCTCTCACCAATTTAAACAGTAATTAGTCTCGCCATGCCAGGAGGGTCAGACGCTACAGAGAAAAGAAGGCAAGGAAAAAATAACGACACAAAAAAGAAAGAGCACTGATGCAGCATACTAATGATTAGGGTGTCGGGAGCTGCTGCCATGCACTTGGGCAGGAGGTCCATTGCTGGACGTCCAGCTATATGTAAACAGTGTCTTTAATTGACAACGTCTAGATATCAAATTACACCTGATCATGTATCCAGTCATGGGAAAATGTAAGGACAGCTAGGAATGTTTGTTTTTGTACATGTAAGAAAAGATGTTCCCACTCCATTCATTCATCTTATTCTTCTTCACGTTTAATACTGCTACAGTTATGAATCGTGTCTTTTCTTTTTTTAATACTGTGCTGTGGTACATTTGTGTTAAACCCTGGACAACTTCGCATCACAACATGAAACACGAGAAGCTCAGCATTCGCTTTACAGCACATTATTATAGAAATGTCATAAACTCCTTCATACAGCAACAAGTACTCCCACTTTTACTCCACCATATGCCCATTCTCTCTGTCCCCCTCCCCCCTCCCTTAACCCCGGGCTATTTGCTGAACCATAAAGCCACTATATCCAAAGAGATCACCTCTGTGTCACAGACAAGCAACGGGTCTACAGGCATTAACAGCCATATATGAAAGATGTTAAGACATAACTGCACTGAAGTGGCTCCATTATTATTATGACCTTGCTATTGTTGTTGAGGAAAGACACTTATCCCTGAACAGAAGAGCACTGGTTATTAGAAAGATGACAAAGCTTAAGAAGGCACTTAAGTGGACAATTACTGAGGCCCGTATATGACGAGTACGGTTTACACTATATGGACAAAAGTATTGGGACATCTGCTCATGTCTGACACTTAAAATCCTGCTTTTGTGAGAGTAACTCTACTGTCCAGGGAAAGCTTTCTGAAAGATCCTGGAGCAACACGGTGAGGATTTGTTTGAAATCAGTAATAAGAGCATTAGTAAAGTCAGGATGTTGGACGATCACCACCCACTCATTCCCACCCGTGTCAGCAATGGAGGAAATTTAAAGTCGCGGCTTGCATTTATTACATGTGTCCACAAACATTTGGACATACAGTGTAGAATGTATGTGTTTTTCTAAAAGGCCCCATTCACAGAATTACCTGATGTTCTAGGGGGCAACCAAAATAAACGAAATAATTAAACTGCCCTGACTCTGTGAAGAGCTTCACCTTCAGAACTCCAGGCCAATTTTATGTGTGTCATTGTAGTTTGTAGTTTGCAGTTCACATACCAGTCAGGTGCTGGTGTGGAAGACGGCATCACCCACCTGCTACACCGAGCCCACTTGCATCTAGATAAAGGGGATGGCACAGTGAGGATCCTGTTCCTGGACTTCTCAAGTGCTTTCAACACCATTCAGCCCCTTATGCTGCAGAGCAAACTGAATGGGATGCGAGTGGACCCCTGCCTGGTCACCTGGATCTCCAGCTACCTCACGGACAGGCCGCAGCATGTCAGGCTGTGTCACATCCAGAAGTTTGCTGATGATACAGCCATAGTTGGGTGTATCAGGGATGATTGTGAGGAGGAGCCTGGTGAGGGACCACAGGAATCATCTGCAGCTCAACACCTCAAAGACCAAGGAGCTGGTCATTGGTTTTGGGAGGACCAAAGTCACACCCAGTTCTGATTGAGGGAGATAGGGTGGAGGCTGTGGACTCCTATAAGTACCTCGGGCTGTGGCTGGACAGCAAGCTGGACTGGACGTGTAACACTGACCACAACCTGCAACCCAACCACCACAACACAACCGGACTTAACAATATGTGTCTTACCCCGCCTGTAGGACTCTATATTGTATCTATATCTATTGAGTCTATATTGTATATTGTAATATAGTCTCTATATGTTATATTCTTAATATTTATATAGTCTTTCTTTTCTAAATGATGATCTCTTTCTACTCTTTGCTGTACTGTATTGATGCTACTGCTGGAACCTTAATTTCCCTGAGGGAACCCTCCCAAAGGACCAATAAAGTTCTAAAATCTAATCTAATATTTTATTTGCCAAAAAAGTATCTATAGGAGTCAGTCACAGATGCCAGATATTGTTATTTAATTATATAGGAGGTCTTAGGCTACTCAAATATAAATATAAATAAAAATGAAACAAACAGATATTTCTATGAATTTGAGAAAGTTTTGATAAAAAAATTTACTCGCACCTACAATCTGTGGGGTTTCTTTGTGTATAAGGACTAAAAAACATCTTACATCTCAGATGTCATGTTGGAAATTAATCATCAAATGAGTTTTTATGATGAAAATGCCCAACCTGAATGTCCTTTATTAAGAGAACCAAAGAGAAAAAAAAGCCCCTTCCTTCTCTGTAACCCAACATTTGGGTTGGCGACATCATTGACTCCACCCCTTCTCACTGATCAGTCAGAGTCTGTGTGCAGCTTGAGCATGTACATGTGGACAGAGCAGTAAACATGCACTGGAAGCTCCTTTGGCTTCTAAACTGGGATTAATTCAATTGGAAACGAGTGAACAGACCGAGAGACATTATGTTTCGTCAGGGTGGTCTCAGATTTCTGTCCAGCTGTCTAAAGATGGGGGCGGGTCTAACAACATGGGTAGTCTGGCTCTGCCACTTCAGCTGTACAGACTCTGCATTTTGTATTTAGGTGTTTATCACTGCTGAGGTGTTTATTCTCTTGTGGAGACACTGTCAACATTTATGACAGTTTATGTCTCCAAATTGCAGAGAAGCCCCACTAACCCTGAATTTCCATGGCAACTGACACCCTTCTACACTGCTACGGTGCCCTGGCAGCCGTTACATCTGTCAGTGAGACCACACTTGCCATAATGGCATTCAGGCCCATTCTTCTTAATCATTGTCACCACCTCACAGCGCACTTTAATTTAGCAGGCCCTGCAATGACACCTTCTAATATATTTTAATAAAGTCAATATAATAATATTTTAGCCTCTCCTTCCGTAATCCCATTTAGGAGCTGCCAGATTGAATCGACGCTGTGACTAAGAGATCTGGCTGGTTTATCATGACTCGCTCTGCCGCTGCATTTGGGTGGGATTGCACTCATTAGCGGAGCCAGGAGGAGAGAGACAGGGAGAGAACGAGGCAGAAACAAGGGCTGTGAGGCCTGCGGGGACACAAAAGGTAACCACTCCAGTGTTTGGAACAGATTAGGTTTTAGATTTGGCTCCGAAAGTTGGAAGGTACCAGCATGAACCTGCAGCGTCTCATTAGTGTAGCGCCTGCCACTGTAGACTGTGCCGACAGACACTGCGCTGGAAGTGCCTGGGATTTGAAACAGGGACTCCGAAAGGCTCTATTTTAATTAACATTCTTGTCAACTTTCTGTCTCCTTTTGTGTCCATTATTGTTTTTTTTTTTTCTGCAGCTAGTAAAGAATAACTTTGCTTAATGGTGATTCCACCAGAGAAATATAAAAAATCCATTATTCAAAATTTGCATACTAATTGAAGAAGCATGCAATTAAGAGATGAGAGTTCTCTCTCCTCAGTGGAATGCAGAGGATTAAGAACATGGGAAGTGAACCGGAGTCTCTGTCCCAATCCCAAAGAGCCCTAACTTCAACACTCGACCTGCTCGCTGCCAGAGGAAGCACTGTTCCTTGCCGTTCACCTCAATAAAGACTTTGTCACGGTGCTATATATTAAATATAGTATATTTACATCATTACATAACGATTCACACAGTGCCCTTAATGTGTGTGTGTGTGTGTGTGTGTGAGCCCTACAATAGAGTAGCGCCCTGTCTAGGGTTGTTTTCCGCCCTTCCACTCGGATTGCCGGCTGGGCACCAGCTCGCCCGTGACCCTATTCAGGAATAAGCGGTTCAGAAAATGGATGGATGGATTCACAGAGTGAGTTACAATGTTTTTTTTTTTTATTTCAGGGTCAAAAAATAATATGAAAAATATGTTTGTCAAACAAAAATTCTTTCTGATTTCATAGATGTGTTTCCCATTTACAAATATTACAGGATGCATGTAAAGGATGAACATAGTGGTCACAAAAATGTAGTTAGTCAACTGACAATCAATCTAGACTTCACACTGTAATACTGTAACACTGACTCAACCATAAAATGCAGTTTCAGAGATGGATCTGCTTGTATTTCATTTCATATTAACGCTTAGAACCCGAGATCTGCACTTTGCGGGCAGTTACATACATTCTAGTCTTCATATCAGCTCAAGCCGTACCAAGAGCCCTTCGAGCTTCAAGTACAGCTCGTCTTGAGCCACCGTCCCTCAAAACGCCTGGAAAACATGCATCCATGTAGGTAGAGGCGGAAGTATAAGCTGGGTTGACGATTTATTGACAAGATTACTAATAACAGACAAACCATAACACAAGACTAACAGCAGTCATGCAAACCACACAAGAAGTCACGAAGACCGAAGAAGACGGACTGGGACTAAGGGGGTTATATACACACACAGAACATTGATCACACCTGGGACATGATAATGATGGGGCAGGGTTACAAATGGAACACAGCTGGGAATGGGCGGAGACATGACTTTAGAGCACATGGGAAGGTAAACAAAACAAAGGCAGACCAGAGGGACAAGACAGATACGTGACAAGTATTTAACTCCATAAAGACATTTGTGTTCAGCAGGATCTAAGCGTGAGGAATCTCTAGGTTCTATCCTCGTCTACCAACTAAGGATATTCTGAGTGGACAGAAAAGCACTTTTGTGAGTCGCTCTGGAAAAGGGCGTCTGATAAATGCCGTAAATGTAAATGTAAATATCATAGGATCAGAGTTTGACGAGAAAACAATTCACTCCTTTCCAGCTGAATTCAATCCCAGTCTGAAGGCCAAAAGACCTTCCAGTGCATGTTTACTGCTCTGTCCCAGTAAACATGTACATTTTCTACATGGTTGGTGTGGTGCAACAGATAACACCAATAAGAGTGTCAGATAAATGTAACTGTACATGTTCAACCTGCATGCAGACACGGACTGATCAGCAAGAGGGGGCAGGGCTAATGATGTCATCGGGTATTGGGTTATAATGAAAATAAAATTCCTGAAAAGGAAAATACTGATACATAAATAACAAAAATAATAAAGGATATTCAAGTTTATTTAATTTTATTAGGACCTCTATCAAGTATTTTGAAGAACTTAATATTGTAAAGATCCACGTCAATCTAATCAATTACAAATAATTCATCAGAAATCTTAAAAACACTGGATGATCAATTTCCCAGGGAATTTCTTTCATTTTCAGGATCAGCACTTTTAAAAGGAGTTGTTCTGCTTCTTTCTAAGAATGTGTGAAATATAATTGTGTTATATAGAGTGTTTCATATCCATCATGGACCGAAACATCAGCCTTCGAGTATTTTAGCAACCAAGCTGTCCGTAGGGCTTACAGGCGTTTTGAAATGAAACTTCAGACGTGTCAGACGATCTCCGTTTTCATTCAGAACAGCCTTGTCAGCAGAGCCGATGACAATTCAGAACTTATGGCTCTTGGTGAGCGCTGGGCTCCTTCAGCGGAGCTGGTCTTTGAGCTCAGAAGGGAAAATGCGAGCTGTCTACCTGAGGCTAAACACAGCCTGAGCCGCTCAGAGAATATCCACACATCCTGTTCTGGACCCTCAGGCCAGATTACTGAGAAGCATCCTGCTGATGACAAGAGTATGGAAACTGCTTTTCCTGTTTTTTCCCTCCCCTTCTTGATAATTACCGGCTTCCATATTGGCTCACTTTAGGAAGAGAGGAGATAATTTTGTTGCCACGTCCTTTTGGGAAATTAATTCATTTGACTAAAGTGACTCAGTAATTACAGTGACATCAAGGTTAATTGCCAAATCTGTATTTCCATGCCAGCGTCCTGTCAAAAATCCCCACGCAATCTGTTCTCCAAAACGCTGGCCAGGAGACACGCGTCGGTACGGGAACGGCTCTGACCCAAATGAAGTTTTTCAAGCACAGGTGCTTTGCGCTACAGTGCTTTCGAGGAAAATAGCTTTGTCCGAAGGCATGTTGACAAGGATGGACTGAAGATAAATGGCATTTTTAAAAGGCTAAAACCACGTTTGCCTTGCTTGATTTGGGAAACAAGAAGCAAGATGTAGTATGTAAATGGTGTTTCAGAATGTAGACTGCGGTCTGTCAGTGTCTGACAACCAATTTAAGTCAAATAATCTCAGCAGGATCCAAAATCACATCAGTTATCAATTACATTTATGAAAAGTCAAGATTACCTTAAAAAATGGAATATAAATTCCAGACAGGACTTTCACATCTGGGCGGCATGGTGATGCAGTGGATAGCGCTGTTGCCACACAGCAAGAAGGACCTGGGTTTCCTTGGTGACTCTAAAGTGGCCATGAATGTGTGCGCCCTACGATGGACTAGCGCCCTGTCTGGGGTTGTTGCCGGCTGGGCACCGGCTCCCCCGTGACCCTATTCAGGAATAAGTGGTACAGAAAATGGATGGATGGATGGACTTTCACATCTGACATTTCTGCACACAGGTGTTAACATGGTCTTAAAGTTTACTTATGCTTAAAGGTATTATTTTACTCAAATAGTTCAGGCTTTGAGGCCAAATTATTATCAACATTATTATTATCATTATGATCAGAGTTCAGATCATTTGTCTTCCATATGTACATAAACCTAAAATGTCAAGACACAGCAAAAGCTGAACCAATTTTTTATGCTCTGTTCAACTTGACCTGCCAACATTTTTTTTTGTTTTCCATTGAATTAAAAATCTTATACTTATGAATTTTGAATCATATCAGCAAATTTCAAGAGCACGTGGGTCATGCAGAATGACAATGACCAAAGCACACACAAGATCAAAGTCTCGACCTTAATCCCATTGAAAGGTTTCAGAATGACCTGAAGCAAGCAGATAATGGTTGAGTTGAAGGTATTTATTCCTAAAATTCCAATGTTCAGGACTAATCAGGTACCAGAAACATTGTTTACAGTTATTGCAACACAAATGCGTCACACCAGAGACCAAAAGCAAAGATTCACTTTGATATGTAATATTAGATCATTTTCATCAATAAATACAATAGATATATATTTATAAGATTATCTTGCTTATCTTACTGTCCAGGGAATGGACACAGATCTAAGTGGACCTCTGGTGGACAAGGGAAACATAGGATATTGACCCTTTACACCCGCGGGAAACAGCCTCTAGGAGACAGAAGAAGTTTGTCCAAAATGCCACACTCTCTCTCTTTATCAGCTGTCCTGACCCTGACCTCAATCACTAATGATCATATTGTCCCCATAATCCGAGCCCACAGCGCTGTGTGCTCTTAGATAGATGACACCGTGATCCATAACACCAGCGTAGATGGGGGGGGGGGGGGGGGGTGGATTTATGATGCCTTTAAAAAATAAATAAATAAATAAGACAATAAAATCTGTGGAAACACAATCGCTGATTAGCAACCCTTTCCTTTTATCCTTGAATAATGTAAATAAGGCTGTACCATAAATAAAGCCCTGCTGCTTGCTGAGGGAGGGCCTCCATGCTGCTCTGAGCTCTTTATTAAATCTGCACACACTTTGATGTCTCTGTCTCCACGTGTGCTTGCTGATTTATTATTCTGAAAAAAAAAAAAAAAAGTTGTTAGCCAAGAAGCAAAAATAGATGAAAAAAAAAGCTCTGAAACATAAATTTGCATTCATTCAGATTTACAGACAAAGTAAGTCTGGAATAAGTCTGAGTTAATACTGTTTAAAACCTTTTCAATTAGTGCAGCTTTGCGGCTCAGTGAGCTGGCTTTGTCAGAAAAATGAAATCTACCACAAAATCTGCAAATCAGATGCATTCCAACATATCTGGAATAAAAAAAACTGAAGCAAATCAGTCAGAAAGGTCTGTCAGGCGTTAATTACACACACACACACACACACACACACACACACACACACACACACACACACACACACACACAGGCACAAACAAATATAGGCAGTATGTTCATTTCCAAATCTTGGAATCAATGAGCCTTATTTACCACCTGTTCTTAAAGAGACAGTTCTTCTTAAACCCCAATAACGCAGATTTCATGAGGATTCTGACACACCAATGTTTTCTAATTTGGGATTTGTTCAGTTTATGAGGACAGTGGGATCCATCATCCATCATAAAGAGCTCTTCACTTTAAAAACACATCATTCATCTGACGGAGACATTCTGTTAGGACTTTTCCCAACAACAAATTTGAGAAAATCCTGATTATTACATTATTATTATTATTATTAATATTAGTGACTGAGGTCCAATGTTCTCAATCATATGAATCCAATCTGGTTGTAGAAATAACACCAAATTAATACTTTGTCTTAACATATGTAAACATCTGGAGATCTGATCTTTATTGGAAGTATACTGAGAAACGGAGGTGATATAACTAAACACATACAACTGACGAAATGTCTTTTGCGTTTAATGTAATTATTAGAAATTAATTTTTAGAGGAAAAGGTCAGACACCCCCACATTTATTACTACTTAAAAGCCTAAAATTAGAATCAGGTGCAGAATATCAGCTAATTTGAACCTCAGACATTAGTTTGGTTTGCTCTCGATTGTTGAAGTGAGCAGTGTTGCCGTGGCGAGATTCAGAAAGATTATAGATGCACATGATTTATGAGTAACACTTTACAATACGGGTAACAATTAACAGTACTTATGGTTGTACTAATCATTACTAAACTGATTAATTATTAAATGGCACTACTTATGACATTATTAAGCAATACTAAATACTTCAGTAACAAACTAATTAAGTTATATAGAAGCTTACAAGATACCCAAGAATTCCATACAATGAATGAGCAGGTGTCCCAATACTTTTGTCCATGTAGTGTAGGTTAGGGCTCATTGTTATTTATAGGTAGAGAGGACGCTATATGAATTTTCCTGCATTTGTTTATGCTTCATAATGTCTTTAGTGTTCATTAATAATTAGTGGAGACATTATTTGACCACTCATTAATGTCCATTAATGTCATAAGAACTGTTGGCTTTGATCAGTGGCAGCTGCTGGTGCTGCTTTTTAAGGTCTTGTTGATCCCAGAGCCTCTTTAACAGAATAAAATACATAATATTGATTTGTGAGGTTGATACTTAACACCTTTTACTCACTTTATGTGAAGCGACAGTAAACTTCATATTAACTTGGGGATGCGTAACTTGGAATCTGCAGTAAAATGTAATGAGTTTCCATATGCTTGGATTTTGTGACTGGTGTTTAAGGCTCTACATTACTTCCCCCACCCTCGTCCTCTCTCAAGAGTCTGCATTTAAATTCTGCAAATGATATTCTTTATAAAAGAGAGAGACACAGAGAGCGAGAGACATGCAGAGAGAGAGAGAGAGAGAGCAAGAAATCCACACACTTGCAAATGAATAGTTTGTTTCTATTATTATTATTATTATTATTATTATTATTATTATTATTATTATTATTATTATTGTTATTAATTAATATATTATTATTATTATTATTATTATTATTATTATTATTATTATTATTATTATTATTATTATTATTTTACTGCATAGTATTAGCAGTAAGGAAGCCATCTAAAAAAAACCACTAGACTTATTTTGTGGGAAGTTTTCATAATTTGACATAGTTTTATTCACCAAAACATAAAAAAAAGAATTTATATGAAAAATATAGATTCTAGGGACTAAATACACTTTATATCTCACAAATCCTGTTAGATGTTGAATGTTTTTGCACTGAAAACACATGATTTTGAAGAATTAGTTGTAATGAATAGACTGACAACGATATTTAGAATAATATCTTCTTTGAAATACTTGACTAATAATAATAATAATAATAATAATAATAATAATAATAATAATAATAATAATAATAATAATAATAATATATATAATAAACTGAATATCCTTTATACACTGTAAGAACAAAGAAAGAAAGCATTTTCCTCTGTAAACCAATAGCTGGGTCAGTCAGGTCCTTAGCCCCGCCCCCTCTCACTGATCAGTCAGAGTCTGTATGCAGTATGAGCCTGTGCATGGAGCACTCAACATGCACTGGAAGTTCCTTTGGAATTTGAACTGGGATTTAATTCAGTTGGTTGATAATTCAGTGATGTTTTGCTGTTTTGTAACTGAATTTCTTTCGTCAGACATATTGTTCAGGTCTTATAGTTTGTCGTGATACATGTTTCATGTCTGTAGGTTACTCTGACTCTGAGTTATGAAGCCCAGAAAACAGCATGTCACTGCTCGCACAGTGTGGATCTTGGATTAAAAGAGATAATTATTTCTAAATATAATATCTACAGTATTATTATGATTGAGTTAAGCAATAATAAGTGTTATCAACATGATCCTCAACCTTTGAGCAGCAGCACAGGTTGGTGAATGATCAATGTGTGTGTCACGATGTGTGTGTGCTGCAGTGAGGGCCGAACTGGGGGGCCAGATTTCTGGGCTGATGCTGGGACTGCCATTAGCCATTGCCTGGTGCAGGATGTCAGCATGTGTCCCTGGAGGCTGCAGGCCACAGCCAGGAGCTCTCAGCGAAAGGTCACCGCTCAGCCACGGGTGATTAATAAGACACCCAGCCGAGCGGCGCCGCCATCATCAATACCCCGACTTAACCAGATGTCCCGCCCCGGAGTGAGTCGCAGACGAGAGGAGACTAACTAATCAGACGCATGGCCGGCAGTTATGGCCGAGCTGATGAGGGTCAAAGAACAGCCTGACGTGGACAGCACACAGGTGTGCAGGTGCCCCTGCTCCATCTGAGCCACTGCTCCGTCTAAACGGAGCATCTTCTCCTGAGTCACACATGCTCATCAAACATGCTCAACGGACATTCATATTCATATTCATATGGTATTTAATATGCTCTGCTATGGTATACGGTTGCTTCATTTCTGTGGACGCCAAAAGTCATGGGGACGGCTTGGGAACACCCGCACTTGATAACAGGTTAACAGGTTAACAAGGTAACATGAGGTCTAATGTAACACGAGGCCATCGTGCTCATGGCAAGGAGACATACATGAGCGAAATTCAAGCAAGACATGATAGTGGGAGCCAGATGGATGGGACATTCCATTTCTGATTTTTCCTGCTTCCATAATTTCATGTGTCTACTGGAAATATGTCTTAGAACCCATTCTGGACCACTTCGGTCTGCATTATCCTGCTGGTATATCCCATCACTGTTGCGTTACATGAAGGGCTGCAAATGGTCAAAAAATCACATGGCAGGCACCAGTCAATGAGGTGTTGGCCAGTGGACCAAACACATCACATGAGAATACACCTCAGATTAGTATGGAATCAAACTGCGAGTGTGACCACATGTTGCCAGTCCTCTAAGGTCCAGGCAGCACCCACTGTAGTCTGGACGAGATGCTGTGGCTGGTATCATGATGTTATCAGATGCACTGTGGTGGAGCTTCTGCTCCCATATCCTATAGGAGCTAGAGAACACTGCATTGAAATGCAGGATATGCTGGTGGGGCACCTGCATTCAATTTAGATGTGATATCTGCCATTCTTGGTCATTACCATCCACTGTGCTGTCCATTGTGGATGGTAATGTCTTCTGTGGCCTAGAAGGAAGTGTCTAATTGCAGTGCTATTCAGAAGGAAGATAAAGGTCACCAGAAACAAAAAATGATTATGAATTTTGACTGATATGATCAATATTTATTGATCTACACATACAGAAGTCGTGGCATCGGGTATGGTATTGGTGTAATGTTGTTGTCTGATGTCTCTGAATGGAGTTTTAGAGGTTCCTAATGCTGTCTTCTGGACATTGATTTCTTTTTTCTACAGTGTAGCTAGTGATGTGCACTCCCCCTTTCGGACACTTGTCAGCCTGGGACCTGGGAGTGAGTGATGTTCAAGCCAGGCCCATGTCAGGCTTCGCATAGAGAAAAAGAGAGATCTAGAGAGAATTAACACAGCTTGCTCCTCTCAAGCTTTCATTACTCTACCACTCAGTGTTGTGTTCGTCGGCCCTGAGGCAACAGACACTAGTGTGGAAGTGTAAAGAAGCATGATTCCTCAAATTCTCACACGTGTCTTCAAATCCTCATCTCTCCCAGAGGCCAAGGGAAAGATTAAACTGAACTGGGTATAGAATAATCTGGAGGCCCTCCACATTCCTGGAGACGAAAGCGTCTGTCTGTTCTCCTCAGGCATCGCCGCGTACAGTCAAATAAACCCGTGTAAAAATATCATCTGTCTTAAATCAATTAGTCGTGGGAAGCTGCAGTGTAACTAATGGCCCCCTGAATCAGAGATTGGATGTTCGATACTTGCGAGACAAGGCGTGGGACGGTTAAGATAATGAGGCAAGATAATCGCTGATAGAGGAAGAAGAAGGAAAGATGATCCAGAGTAAGGAGGGATGAAAGGAGACAGAGTGAACATAAAACAAATTACAATCAGAAGCTTTTATCACTGTTAGAATCTTTTTTATTCTTATATATACGCTATCGGTCAAAAGTTTTAGAACACCCAATACGGCGGTGCGACTGCAGTGCTGAGAATGACCCATCACCCAAAAGGTACCTGCTCTGTGGTGGTCCTGTGGGGTCCTGACCATTGAAGATCAGAGAAACAAAAACGGACAGTGGCCTAATTATAGAATGACAGAGTGCTCCTGTGTGGTCAGTTGAGATGCACCGTAACTGTCCGCAGTGTGCAGATCTCTGATTCTAACAGAGTTCCTTTCAGCAAAGAGTCCCTGTTCAAAGCTGCCACAAGACTATCCTGAATCTTGGACCCCACTTACACCTGGTCACTGCTGGTCTTGGGTGTCAGGATTATGTCAGGATAAGGCCAAGCCACATAAAATCCCATTACTATTATTAAAACACCTTATTTACCCGTTAATCTAACCACGGTGTCTCATTGTTCGATGAACAAGGCATGTTTACTGCTCTGTCCATGTGTACAGACCCAACCTGCATACAGACTCTGGACTCTGAGTGATCAGAGCGAGGGGGTGTGGATAATAATGTCACTGATACAGATATTGGATTGTTAATTAAATTGAGAACACAGTGTCCAAATTTCAGAATAGAAATCTTGAGAAAGGTTAATACTTATATGTATATATAAAACAGAATGACATTCAGGTTATTATTATTATTATTAGTAGTAGTAGTAGTAGTATTATTAATGTTAATATTATTATTATTATTATTATTATTATTATTATTATTATTATTATTAATAATAATAATAATAACATCATTATTATTATTATTATTATTATTATTATTATTATTATTATTATTATTATTATTATTATTATTATTATTGTTATTATATGATTTGGGCCACTGTCAAGTATTTTTAAGAATGCATTATTATAAATTTCCTTGTCAATCGAATCTTTACAAATAACTCCTTAGAATTATTGCATTTTCAGATAAACAAAAACCCCGAATAAACAATTTCCAAAAGGATTTCTAAGATGTAATGCATTTTTTAGTCCCAAAACAAATGTAGCTGCAAAACCTGGTCAAATTCATATCAATATTTAATTTCTCAAATGAAGATAACTGCAACCATGTGACTTTCTCCTATAAATACTTTTGGTAAATAAAATTACATCAAATTATGATACATCCTAAAATTAGTTAATTCGATTTTGCAACATTTATTATTATTATTATTATTATTATTATTATTATTATTATTATTATTGTTATTATATGATTTGGGCCACTGTCAAGTATTTTTAAGAATGCATTATTATAAATTTCCTTGTCAATCGAATCTTTACAAATAACTCCTTAGAATTATTGCATTTTCAGATAAACAAAAACCCCGAATAAACAATTTCCAAAAGGATTTCTAAGATGTAATGCATTTTTTAGTCCCAAAACAAATGTAGCTGCAAAACCTGGTCAAATTCATATCAATATTTAATTTCTCAAATGAAGATAACTGCAACCATGTGACTTTCTCCTATAAATACTTTTGGTAAATAAAATTACATCAAATTATGATACATCCTAAAATTAGTTAATTCGATTTTGCAACATTTATTATTATTATTATTATTATTATTATTATTATTATTATTATTATTATTATTATTATTATTATTATCAAACCTAAATTTGCATTGTTGTAAACATTGAAATACTGGTGGCCTGGACTGGAGGTCCTGATCTAATAGCCATGGTTTCCCACTGACATATACAGTACCCGTGTTTTTAACCTAACCTCTATCTGCTGCATCTGCAGTATAGTGATGATTACCAAGGACAATCATTTCAGCCTGCTTCTCTGTACTTAGAGCAGAACAGAAAACCCATTGATTCAAAACACAATTACAGTAGAAGTCAATGGGCTGCTACCGTATGCTACAGATGTGGCAGACAGAGATTAGGATGAAAAATGCCCGAGTTCTTCTCTAAAGACGCGAGCAGTACATCTGCAATACGTGCACTAATGCTTGTATGTGCGAGTGATCACAAAGGAGAGAATGAAGGAGAGAGTGAGCGAGGAGTGAAACAGAGACAGAACGGTGGAGACTGGCAGAGGTGGAAATAAGAAGAAAGTACGTTGCAGCGATGAATGGAGCCAGGGATATGGATGCAGACAGTGTGCGGACAGGGCTGTGGATAAGGCGGTTTTGAACTGCGCCTCGGGCGGCCCAGCTGGCGTTACTCGTTTGGGTCTAGCCTCTGTGCATCTGTTACTACAGCACATTTCCATATAGCCTCCATAACCTAAATTCACAATGCTATACACTCTCCCCTCTGCTCCTGCTGTCAGACGCTGCGAGCTGACAGTACACAACAAACCGATATGCCACATGCATTTCGTGAATTCTGCACAGACTGTCCCCGGCTGATATACTGATATGCAGAGGAGCTCAATTCGCTTCTGTCTCATCAGTAAAGCGGAGCCTAGTAGACCGCTGTTAACAGTTGTAGCCAATCCTTATATTAGTCATGAATTAGGATTGGAAGAAAGAATATACTTTACATATATAACATATGTACAAATGTTTGCGGACACCCCTTCTAATGAATGCATTCCGTTACTTTACATCGCACCCACTGCAGACCCACAGTTTGTCTAATCCATTTACTGAAGTACTACCAATACAATAGGACTCCACCAACCTAATGCCAGGGTTTGGCTAGAGGCATGGGCAAGAGGGGTATAACCCCCCAGCATTGAGCTGTGGAGTGGTGGAGCTGTGACGTCTGGAATGATGGCACTCCTTCAGCAGTGTTGGGATGAGTTGGAGAGTTGATGAAGTGGGTGGTGATCATCTAACATCCTTTTAACATCCACTTTAATGGTTAATGTAATGTAAATCAAATCAAATATAGAACAATACCTCTAGATTTCTAATTAAATAAGTATGGAGTTAAATTCTATACAGTCATCCACCAGCACTTGGGACAATTAGGCATCAGCACTCCACTATGCAACTGGTCGTTAGACTTCCTCACAGACAGACGCCAGACAGTATAGGTTGGATTAACACCTCAAATACCATGGTCATGAATACTGGAGTTCCACGTGGCTGTGTGTTTAGCCCTCTGCTGTTCGCCCTGATGGCTTATGACATCATCATCACTTATATCATCAAGTTTGAAGATGTTACAACAGTGTTGGATCTCATCAGCAACAATGACAACTCGGCCTACAAAGACAAGCTGAACCAACTCGTCGTCTAGGGTGACAATAACAAGCTGACACTGAATGAAAACAGACGAAGGCAGTTACTGTTGACTTCAGGAGGAAGTGCGTGGTACATACCCCACAGCAGAAATGGGTCAAAACACCGCCTTACCCAGAGGATGGGCCTGCGAACCACTAGAGAGTGCTCCGTGGCCCACAGGTGGTCCCTGGCCCACAGATGGTCCCTGGCCCACAGGTGGTCACTGGACCACAGGTTAAGAAACCCTGGTCTAATCAACTGCTTCCAGTATGCAATGGTCACCTACCAAAAGTGCTCTAAAGAAGGATAACTGGTGAACCAGTAACAGGGTCACTGACGTGATCCATGCAGACCCCAACTAAATTCAAATGTCTCGTGAAGCCCATTCCTTGATTATTGAGAGGTGTTTTGTTGGCATTCAGCAGGTGGATTTTTTGGAGTCTATTATTTTGTCCTGCCAGCTGAAGCAGAAGCACCCCTCTGATTTAGGAGAGACCCCCAACACTCTGCACACCCCCAGCACAAAAAAGGCATCTGTAATCACAGTGGGGTAAATATTAGAGCTGGGGGAGCAGATTAACAACTCTACTGAGGCAGCCGATAAAATGTGTTTGGAAACATGCCACGAAGAGAGATGGAGCAGAAAGGAAAAGAGAGAGAGAGAGAGAGAGAGAGAGAGAGAGAGAGAGAGAGAGAGAGAGAGAAGGAAATAGAATCTTCATTTGCAGTTCGGTTCAGAGCTTTGGGCAGCAACTCAAATCTCACCTGCTTTATCATCGTACCGCGTGTTCCTGCAAGGAGCACATTAGCATGCAGTACACCTGAACCGGCTGTAAATAAGACTACAACTAATATCTCTGTTCAGTGTGTGAAAGGCCAGACTGATAACAGAGCAGATAATGCAGTGCTGGTGGGTCTCATGCAGACGGGGGCTTGTCAGCTGGGCCAAATGGTTACTGAGGCCACATCTGCTCTGGTACTGTTGTGTACCAGTGCAAACCGATTAGACCAGTACCCACACTTTGTGGGCAGTTGCATGTCCTTTTCTAGGCTTCATATCTCAGGATCAGAGTAACCTGATCTCATAAACATATCACAAGAACATCCTCTATCGAACCATGAGAGTGATCAGTGAGTGATGGGTTATCAGAGTATCTAGCTCAGCAAACAGCTTCACTCATTTCCAACTGAATTAAATCCAATTTTAAAGCTTTCAGCGCATGTTTACTTCTCTGTCAATGTCACGAAACGCGAACTGGACAGACACAGGATTAAGGATTTACAGACCAGATAACAGAAGGACAGAAAACTAGACAAACAGGCAACATGATAACATAACATCCAGATCACATGACCAGCAGACTAACGAATAACTGACTAACATGCAGGAATATATATACACAGCTGGCATATGAGTACGAAGGAGCAGGGTTACAAATCAGACACAGCCGGGAATGGGCGGAGACGAGCAAAACACGTGCTGAGAAGCAAGAGAGGTGACGGTCCACATGTTCATGCTCAACCTGCTGATCAGTGTGAGGGCCGAGGGTTAATCACATCACTGTCCCAGATACCGGGTTATAGAGGAAAATGAGACAGGAGGGGCTGTTTGCTCTCTTTCTTTGCTCACACATTGTTCAAATTTCAGAATAATAGTCCTAAAATGGGATAAGACTTAAACATAACAAAAAGAATAAAGGATATTTAGGGTTTTCCAGTTTATTTGATTTTATATTTGATTTAAGAACCTATTATTATAAATGTCCTTGTCGATCTAATCATTGCAAACCATCAAAATGAATCAAGAACATGATGGGTGATCAATTCCCAAGAGGATCTGTGATTAATAAAGTGTTTTTAGCCCTAATAAGCAAAGAAAATGTATGAACATGTAAATATTTGATCAAAACATGGTCAAATTCATACAAATATTTACATTCTCTCAACTCTTTTTTGCATTTCAAATGAAGACAATTTTGAATTTTGGAATGTGTTATATATATATGTTATAATATTTTTGATGCCAACATCAAAGTCCTGATTACTCCAAACAGCTTCATTCTTTACTCCTGCACTACAATCTTCTTTAAGCCTCCATGCTAAAACACAGGTATTTACATTTTAACCTGGGACAATTATGATCAATCACGATTAATCACACAATACTGTGATGACTAACACCAGTTTTGAGTCACATGATATATATATATTTTAATAAAGATAAAAAGATAAAGTATAATAAAGATACTTTATGCCAATATATTGTTAACCTACTCTACTGCTTTGTAGATTGAACAATGTTGTACATAGTCAAAGACCAGATTTACAGATTTAATCTGGAGCACTTAGCTTTTATCTTTCAATACAGCTAAAAAAAAAAAAAACAGTGAAGTCGTGTGACAGTCTTTCTTCCAGCCCTAATGGAAAGCCCATTACTCAGCAGGGCAGCTTTTCACAAGACTGACTGTCCAGAGTCTAACATGACAACACTAGGCCCCATGCATGAGGGGAGGCACGTTATGTACACTTATCGAGATGGCTCATTCATCACACTTTGGCATATGACAGGAGCACAACCCCATCATTGTCTCCATGACACCTTGTGAAGGTGAGAGAGGTCTTCAAAATGACATCTCCCAAATGGATGAGCCCCCACCCTCGGAGCTACAGTTTAATTTTACATGTAATGGTTTGTCAGAAAGGGCTGGAACTGCTGCTTAAGTGGGGCTGAATGGTGTGTAAACTGTTAGGACAACCTCTTCTCACTGATGTCACCGATAACAAGCCAGTGTGGGATGAAGAGTGGACTGTGAGTGAAATGAAGGAGGGGGTTTTATGAAAGCTCTGGGTTGGTATGTTTGTAATATCAGACTTCATTGTGGCTATACGTTGACGTGTCCAAACTCATGGAATTTCAGTATGTCAATTGACCACGAGGACAGCTTGGGAATGCTCACACCTGAGACACTGGCCTGAGTGTCGGAACTATCGGAAGTTGAGCGAGGCATGGGACGGGATGGGACATTCTTTTTCCAAAGTTGTGTGGGCATTTAACATTCCTCAATGCACAGTATTAGCCCCTGATAGGCCTGGATTGGGCCAATACGAAGCAATCGAGCGTTTTTTGGGATGTGGAGGAGAGGTCCACTCACACTTAAGGTCCTACACCTGCAAAAACCTGAGCGATGGGTGGCTGTCCAGATGGCATGGCTCAACATCCCACCGGGCATCATCTGGGCATTTTCCAGGCTTCATACACAATGAACGAATTTAGATGGAGCTCAATCAGACAAGATCACAGTGACCACTTTAAAACCTAAATTTAAGTATCACTAGATGTTCTGCTATGTTTCTTGTTTCTTGAACTTTGATGTCCTCAATTCTGAACTGTGTTGCTCTGAAACAGTTTTCAAGTTGATTTTTATAAGAGCCTAAACATTTAACCACAACATCACAACTGTCTCTCATGTGTATTCATTATAAATCGTCTTTTTATAGCCTCCTCTCCAACCTCCTAAGATTAGCTTGTGTGCAATTTAATGATCTACCTTGTCACGTTGCTGTTTTCTCCCCTCTTCCAACCTCCAAAATAATTAGTGATAATTAAATATAATCCATTTAAATCCAGTTCTGAAATGTGCTCATTGAGCTCCCCGGCACAGGCTTGCACTCTCCCTCTCTCTTTTATAAAACACTCAAACAGACCCAATTTTAGCATCATGTGCCAACAAGAGTGCCAGTACCCAAGTGAGGGCGTTTGGGCTGTTGGCGCTGGATCTGTTGCAGGGTCCAATCTGTCAGATCAAAGCACAGGAATGCACAAAGTGGAGGCAGTGTGAAAACAAACGGAAAAAAAAAAAAAAAAGACAGAGAGAAAGACAGCAAACGAATGCAGAGACACTGCTTTAAAGGTCAAGTGTCCTTGAACGAGCTAAAAATGAGCTGCTATATCAGCAGCATTTGCAATCAATTACCACTCGGCTTCGCTCTATGAGTTCTTCCCTGCTTTTGGGCCGTCTGATTTTAATAGTGTTATGTGGCCCTTAACCCTCAGCTTAAATCTCATTTGAGTATGAGCCCCTCACTCCTCTTAATATGGCAAACACCACGTCCGCTCAAACACCCCGGAGCCTCTGAAACGGGTTGTTGTGCATGATGAAGATCATCCATATTGATATGTTTAGCTGCTGAGTCCCTCATCTCCTCCTCAACGTAAGGCCCTTCTGAATGTCCATTTGCTCACTCCGACAATCAAAAGTGACCTTAGAGGTGACGACAAGGACGGCAGCGATGGATTACTTGTCAATTTGCTTACATAACTGAATCATGTCCGCGGAAGATGGATTGCGCTGCAAAACGGTGTGGACAACTTGCGTGGATATTAATTCAAAGCTCCATTCATACATCTAACAGCCAACAGTATGTGGCAGCGTGTGGACTGGCTCTAATTTAGACGTATTATGGATTAAAAGAGGCTTACAGAGCGGCAAAAAACAGATCTGGCCCGCATCGACGCACAATCGCATTAGTCACAGGTTTAGCTCGGGGTTTTTTCTTTTCATGCTTTCAGGTGCTGTTGGCTTGGTCACTAATTGGACGCAGAGTTTACTGGATATTAGTCGAAATGCGTCTGTAGACCAACTTGGACGTCATGTGCTCATTAATTGTTGCTTCCAAAATCAAGGGGATTAAAAAAACGATTGTGCTGCTTTTGTTGGAGTAACTGTCTCTACAGTCCACGGAAGACTTTCCACTAGATTTTGAAGAATATGGCTGTGAAGATTTGATTGCATTCAGTGACAAAACTATTAGAGAGGTCACAATGTTGGATAATCTCCAGCCCACCTTATTCCCAACTCCTCGAGTCATCCCAAAAGTACTGGATGAAGCGCTATGATTCCAGAGAACACAGTTCTATTGCTTGAGGAGCTTTATATCCTTTACAGTAACCCACATCTGGCATTATGTAGGGTGCCAACACTTTTAGGTTTATTTGCTCTATAAAATTACAAAATGTATATCATATTTAAAATTCACTGTGGGCAGGTGCTGAGTCCTGAATGAAATCAGAATCTCCATTGAGCTCATCAGCTTTAAAAACTCCTGGTGGTTGTTGCATTTACTCTGGAGTTTAAAAACACAGTGGACCAACACCAGCAGATGAGATGGCCCCCTAACCATCACAGCCTGCGGACGTTTCAGACCGGACTTCAGATTCGAGTTGAGACTCTAGGACCCTTGATTTCCGAATGAAATGCAGAATTTACTTTCATCTGAAAAGAGCTCTTTGTAGCTCTGAGCAAAAAAAAAAAAAAAAAAAAAAAGTCCAGTTTTTTTTCTCCTTATTCCAGGAAAGACACTTCTGATGCTGTCACTGCTTCAGGAGGGGGGTTGATATCAGGGTGCTGCAGTTGGAGCCCCTTTCCTGGAGACGTGTGTGTGTGTGGTGGCTTTTGATGAAGTGACACCAGCCTCAGTCCAGTCCTTGTGAAGCTCTCCCAAGTTCTTGAATCGTCTTTTGTTGAGAGTCCTCTCAAGCCTGTGGTCATATTCTAATAATTTGACACTGATTTCCATGAGCTATAAATCATAACACACACACACACACACACACACACACACACACACACACACACACACACTGGAAGAGTTTGAGAGGGCTTGCATTGTAGGACTCTGGAAAGTGGGGTAGTTTTATCGATGTATTGTGCTCCATACTGGTCATGCATATATTATTCACGGTTGGTGGCAGTGCACCAGCAACATGAAGGATGTGGGAGACCTACGCAAACCACAGAAAGGGAGATAGATTGTGTGAGTGATGGTGGAGTGATCCAATTGCCACTAAGTGAGTATTGATGCTCTCCGTGAGTCATCCTGTTAGTGCCAACAGAATTGACAGACAGTTGCATGATGCAGGACTACATGCTCGCAGACTGACCACCCCCACCACATCAACATCGTCGAGGACTCATAACTGAAGTTATTCAGAATGGCAGCAGGTCATCTTCAGTAAGTCCCGATTTTGTCCAGCTGGAGGCAACCAACAAATTAACTCAGCCTCACCTCAGACCCATCCCTGATTGAAAATGTATGGGATGCTGGACACGCTTTTAAAACTCCACCCACAAAATCTGAGTGAGAATATTCAAGCTGCAGGGAGGCATCATGAGGAACCTCTACAACCCCATGCCGAGATGTCTCACGTTAGATTGTACCTGACGCCATACTGAGGGACACTACTTACTTACATACAGTAGCAATTCTTAGCTCGAGTATAATTACACATTGTAGTCCATCTGCTTCTCTCCTTTCACCCTGTTCTTCAGTGGTCGGGACCCTGTAGGACCACCACAGAGCAGGTATTATGTGGATGGTGGGTCACTGATGGATCAGACACAGCAGTGCTGCTGGAGTGTTTAAACCTCTCAATGTCACTGTTGAACTGAGAACAGTCCACCAATCAGAAATATCTAGCCAACAACTAGAAACTAGAAAGGAGTGTCTAATTGAGTGGACAGTGATTGGACACAGTGAAGTCCAGCAGCACTGCTATATCTGATCCGCTCATATCAGCATAACACCCTCTAAATGACCACCACCATGTCAGTGTCACTGCAGAGCTGAGAATGACCCACCACCCACAGAATAGCTGCCCTGTGGTGGTCCTGTGGGGTCCTGATCATTGAAGATCAGGGTGAAAGGAGGAGAATAAAGTCTGCAGAGAAACAGATGAACTACAGTCTGGAATTATAGAACTACAGAGTGCTCCTGGACGGTCAGAGGAGCTGATAAAGTGGGCAGTGAGTGCAGAAACAAGGAGGGAGGTGGGCGTAATGTTTTGGTTGTTTTATAAGGTATTTTATAAGGATACCTTTTCAGATATCCTATACCATACCCCCACTCTTGCATTGCATGTCTAAATCCTAAGCTGTATAATTCAGGACCTGCTTGGAACACAATGCAACATGATTGCACTATTATTGATTCATAAGAGTGAGGAATTGATGTGTGGAACTGTGCACGGTTCCTTGGATACGTGAATGGCAGGGAAAAAAGGAACAATGATGTTTTAAATTGGCACGGAATTCACTCATGGATACATCTAGATGTATTATAGAGCAAGGGACGGTTCCTGTTGCACTGAAGGTCAGGCTGAGCTGGTCTGGTAGTAAAATTGATACGTTTTTAACACACTTCATGTAAAAATGATGGTTAGGCACAGTTTCTTAGACCAGCAAAGAACGTATTCAGGTCTATTGTTATACATGTGAAATTTCTGACGTAAGTGGTGTTCAGATGTTCAGAAGACTGAACTGCACTGATGATAAAAGTTTGAGGTGCGCAGTTTCATTCTGCACTCCTGGTAGAGCTCCTGGAGTGCTTTGCTGATGCTCACCTCCAGTTTTAGCATTTTATTTGACATCAAAAGGCTCCAAAAAGTGAAGAATTGTGTCCAACAAACTTGAGTTTCTATGCCGTGAGCTGCGATGTTCCAGTAGAGTTCTGTAAGGGAGTTTTTTTTACTCGTCTACTCGTTTAACTTGTCTGTTTCAGTCTTTTTTTAGTTTAAGTTTCGGCTCTACACACCACTGTCATCCAATGCATAGAAAACACATTTAAACGTACTGTATATTAGAGTGCATTATGTGTCAGTCACCTTTAACTCCTTATTCCATTTAATTTCTTTTGTATTTCATTATTTTTGGATCACATGGCATCACAGGGAGTGCATGTGTCATTCAACTCCGGGGACCCATGCTTATGGGTTCAATCCCTGCTCCTGTCACTGTCTGTGAGGAGTGTGTTCTGACTTTTCTTCCAAAAATACACACTGTAGGTAAATTGGCCATGCTGAACTGCCACTAGCTGTGAGTGAGTGCTTGTTTTGTAGAACCCTGTGATGAACCGGAACCTTGTCAATTCCTGGATTTTCCTACCTTTCACCCAATGTTTCGAACCAACTGCAGACCTGATCAGGAAGAAGTGGATAAGAGTAGTGGTTCTCAAGCCTGGTTCTGGAGTATCGGGACTACATACAGACAAGCGGATAGATGGAGATGGATTGGTGGATGGATGGATGGATGGATGGATGGATGGATGGATGGATGGATGGATGGATGGATGGATGGATGGATGAATGGATGGATGGATGGATGGATGGATGGATGGATGGATTTACATTCAGTAAAACGCTGAGTCTAAATTAAATAAAAGACAATAACCAATACAGTGTAAGTAAAAAGAACAATTTCCAATGATATTAGGCATTAAGAGGTTTTCTGATGATTTTTTTTATTAGGATTTGTTTTAGTGAGATTATTTTAAACTAAACTTTGGACTCTAAATCAGTTTTGTGGGATGTTTTTAAATATAGTTTGATGTGTTTATATTCGCCAAAAAACTACTTCACAGACCAGATGATGTTAGGTTCTTAGGCTCCTCAAATATGTCTTCATTTGAGATGAATTTTAAAAGAACCATATTTTGATCAATAATTTACTTTTGCCCACACAAACACTGTATATCTCAGAACTCATGTTGGGAATTGAAATGCAATAATTTTGATTGACAAGGATATTTAGCACTTGACAATGGTCCAAATAAATGAATAAATAAATAAATAAATAAATTAATTAATTAATTCATTAATTAAAAAAAAAATATATATATATATATATTTTTTTTTTTTTAATTAATTAATTAATTAATCAATTTTTTTTTCTTCATTATTCCAAATTTTGCAAACATGGCAATGTAAAGTGAGCACATCATAATATCAACAAAGCTGTAACTGAATGGGTCTGATAACTAAACGTGTGTTTGTAGGATATTTCCAGATTTTGTATAATGATATGCCAGTAAAAATTCCATTAAAAAAGGGCTGGACCGTAAGCGGACCACAAGAATTCCGCTGTAAAATGAACACAGGAATAAAGAGACGATGCAGTGCCTCACAGGGCTCTGTCGTTGGTGTGCATGACCACTTATCACTTTAACATGGCTCACCCTGCTCTCCGCTTCTGCAGCCATGCGGAGACGGGCCTTAATTCCACCCGGCTGCAGCCCCGAGCATCTGACCGCTTCCCGATCTGCACAAATCACTCCGTCTCCAGCGTCTAATTCGATGTCTTCTTCACTTACTGACATCAGTGCCTCTTCCTCTGGAACTTTCTCTGAGAGTGAAGCGAAAAAAAAAATCAACATCATTAAGCCGGAGATAAGAGCCTGGCGTATTCATCTGAGCATTCCGTTGACACATCAAATCCATTTAGGGAAGACAAATTGATTCAATTTTCCATGTTTGTATCATGCCTAATTCCGTGCACCTCAGTTAACTGTGGAGCACTGTAACTGTTTCAGTGTCTTCGCGTCTTTATTTATTTATCTATTTATGCCTATTTTTTGTTCGTACATCATGATGTGAACATCAAGGGAAGAGCCTCGTCTGTGCCGTCTAATTTAGATGTAACCAGAGAGATGAAGGCATGTGGAGAAAATGATTAATGACTGAGCAGAACAGCAGATTAGGAAACAGAGCTTATATTATTGATCTCGGCTGTATCTGTGCTAAATGTTAATGCACCGTGATTGTTCTTCAACAGCGAGGAATGCTTTTCACAGAAGATCATCAATGGTCTGTGGGTTTCGGTAACAAGGAGATGAATGTTTGCATTGAAATTACAATTGTTGGTGTCCAATAAAAAACACGCATCTCCAAACGGGGGACTTTACTGGAGAAAGCAAAAATGCTCTTACCTTAGGATTAAATAGGATAATAGGATTAATTAAATTAATTTTAGAGCATTTCTATTTGTTATGAAATTCTGATACACTATAAAGATTATGGTTTTCATTGGACAGCAGCAATATGGTCTCTACAGGCAGAAACATTAACACTGTACAACTAAGACAAGTTCTTTCAGTTGTAATTATGGGGTCAAGACATTTAGTTTGACCCATCTTAGTGTGTCAATATCAGATTGCTGCAAATCTGCATGCAGTTGTGTCTAAATGATTACAGGTGTGATCTGATTAGACACTGGGTCTTGGCACAAGAGGGTGTAAAGTGCTTCCCCTGCTGCCCTATAGAAAGGCTACTTTGGGGTAGTTTGGGTCACTAATGAGACTGGACCACTATGGGCTGGAACTGTATGCTTTTTAGCATCGAATCAATGCTCTATTTGGGATCCAACAACAGTCAGTTTCAAGTATGAAGGTCTCATGGTGAGAGCTTCAATTCTGCTGTGGAGTGAAACACTGCCCCAAGTGCTGGAGTGATGATCTGGGAAGCCATTGCTTATGACAGCAATATGCAGGACATCCTGTGGCCATGTCTTTGCTTCCAGCTCACATTTTTCAGCAGGATAATGCTCGAACACATAGCAAGCCCGCACTGCCCTATAAAAAGGTTCAGAGTAGTGTATCTCTGGATTTGATTCTATGACAGATGATATTTTGCCCAGTTGACAAACTCTACAACATTGTACTCAAGATCAGGATTACCATTTCAATAAATTGCCCGGTCTTTAAGCTGTTCTGGCCAAGCTAGCATCACCATCATTTCCAGAGGTTCTTTGAATGAGAAACCTGGACTGCTGTGGACTACAATTTTAATGGAAGATATGATGAATTTGTATTAATGGACTACAATGGCTCAAAAAACATTGAAAGTAGGTACTAATCAAACATTCCTAACCTATGATTTTGCTCAAAGGATTCATGTTAACCCATTAATTTGGGGCTGTCTTGATCACTCTCTAGTTTTTTACAAACCCATTCTCCTCTCTACGAGTTCTCTGGTGGTGTGTTGTCAATTCTTCTTCAAGTACATGACAGTTTTCATCTCATTGGCAAAACAGCACCACCAGTGGACAGACGCTGCAGTGTAAATTGCAAAACATGTATAAATTGTCTTCATGCAAATAAAAAATTTCTTGGGGAACACTTTTAGTTGTGTACATAAACACATTTTATGGAGATCTTGTTGTCCAAAGCATACTGTATTCTACACCATGTGTGAAATAACAAACATTGGTATAAACCTGAGATTATCAGATGATAGAAATAAGGTAAGTTTCTGAGCTCAAAAGCATTGGGAGGTTTCAATCTTTCAAACAAGACTATTTTTTACCAATACAAACATCTCTTCTTCATTTGGGATATATATACTGAACATCCAGAATGTGCACTTTGGGTAGAAAGTCCTATTTCAATAAACTACAAGTCCACAACTGTGAAGGGTTACTGTGAATGATCAGTACTCAATGATCGGTTCACACATTTGAGGCTAAGTCGCACTTAATCTAAAAAATATCAGACCAAAACAAATCGGGGTTGGAACATGTTCTTCCAGCATTTGCTGCTCAAGCATGTCAAATCAGCTCCATCACATTTAAGTGTTCAGTTGGTCAAGGATTTGTGGGTCTGATGGGAAAGCAGAAGAAAGAAAAGAAAGAAAGAGAAAGGGGAAAAAGGGTTCTGTATCTCATGCTCTGTTAACCATAAATAACCCCAATGTAGGAAAAAAATGGAGCTTTTCAAATAACATGAAATATTCATAACCCCTAGCAGAGACGTACAAAGCAGTTTTCTTTCCCTCTCATAAATACAGTCTGGCCTCATTGGAGGGAAGGAAACAAGTGAGTGAAAACATGGAACAGAGGAGCAGTGCTTGACACTAGCAACGGGGGACTTCCTTACACACACTGAAGATACCCATGATGAGCTGGTGTTTCTGACAGTCACTGACTGTCTCTCAGTCTACTGAGACGAATGATGCCCTGAACTATTTACCAGCACAAACAATCCAGCGCACTTTCATAACAAAAAAATAAATCACTCAACTCCAAAACAGGGACTAAATACAGATTGTATGCTGGCTTTTTGGCCACGGCCCCGGAAACATTTGGAGAGGTGTGGAAGGAATCGGATTGGATACTGTTCAGGTTAATGGTGATGGTGTTTTTGTAAGCCTCCACATCAACTATTAATTACGTGGTGATTAGAGTCAGCTGGTGAGTATTAATCACAGCCCGAGGAACTTATTGTCCTTGCGCTCGATGAGGACACAGCCGGCCCTTAGGCGTGACGGAGAGAGAGAGAGAGAGAGAGAGAGAGAGAGAGAGAGAGAGAGAGAGAGAGAGAATGATGTAGTTTTTCTGTTTACATTCTTCACCTTTTTTCTCCTTGTTCTTCAATGATCAGGACTCCACAGAGCAGTAGTGTTGGGTACCAAAATCGGTAACTTTAAGCACACTTACTGAATTAAGTCACTACTACTGAACACTGATTCATGTCAAATCAAGCAGGGCAAAATTTCAGTCCAAAAACCCTAACACTGTCCCTAATAGCTTTTTAAAACTAGGATTATCTCCTTCCTTAACAAGCATGATGTCCCAAGCAAGAGTCAAATTGGGTTCCTTCCAAAGCACAGAAATACTGAACATATCTAAGCTCTACACACCCTGATTAACAAACATATAAACCTCATTAATGTCAAACCAAAAATGGAAAAATTGATTTTCCATTTGATTCTTTTTGGCATGAGGGGCAAAAAGGGTATTACACCCTCCTCCAGAGTGGAGTCAGAATGTGTTCAGAAATCAAATGTACTGTAAGAAGTGGTGACAAACATACAATGTACTTTTCCTAATTATGAGGCATGAAGTTAGAGTCCCACACTGTTTAACATCTACATTAATGAGTTAGCAGTGTAGTAGGAACAGTCCGGATTCCCCACACTTACCTGCAGGATGGGGAAGTAAAGTTCCTGCTCTATGCAGATGATCTAGTGTTGCTTTCCCTGAGCACACAGGGGCTACAGCAGCACCTGGACCAGCTACAGCAGTACTGCCAGAACTGGCAGTTACCTGGAAGTACACCTAAAGAAGACAAACATTATGTTCTACCAGAACAAGCCCAGGAACACAGGCACCAGTTCACCTTGGGCAGCACCATTCTGGAGCATACACTCCAGCACACTTACCTCTGCCTCAGGAGGACGTTTCACAATATTGTTATTCCCGTCTCGGTCTGGTGTAAATTATTCACTACTGTGAATAACTACCCTTTGTGCTTTACAGTGTGGTATGAGGTCCACTCTATGAGCTCGGCTACACTGAATGGGACACCAAACAGAAGCCCTGCATCCTGAATTCTGTAGAATAGGTCTGAGGGAAACATCAACCACTGACTGCCTAGTTCACCATAGCTCCCTGTTCAGTGTTTACAGAAACTCATTCTGTACATGTATAGAATTGTATGTATGTATGAATGTATAGAATTGTTGTATGTGTATTGAATTATAGTTATTGTTGCAATATTTTGGCAATAATCATGAATGTTGAATGGTTGAGGGAGAAAGCATGGAGGATGAGAAGAAGAGAGAAAGAATGATGGAAGAGAAAGAGACATGGGGAATCAGACAGAGACAGAAAGACAGGAGAGTAAGACAGAGAGAGAGAGTGAGAGGTTGAGAGGCAGAGTAAAAGAAGCAAGACAGCAGGGAATGGGAATGAAACAGGAGGCTGAGAGAGAGAGAGAGAGAGAGAGAGCAAGAGAGAGAAAGAGAGAGAGAGAAATCAAATGAGAGACAGTGAAAGGAAGAGAAGGGAGGGCAATTATACAGAATATAAAAGTGAAAGAAAGACATCTGCAGAAAGAGGGAGAGGAGTGATGGGCGAGAGAAATTCAGCACAGAAAGTCGAGGAAAGCGTGGCAGTAAGTGAGAATGAAAGGCAGGAGGGTGAGGCGGGGTAGTAAATTAGAGTTTGTCATGGATCTGCAGAGAAGATAAAAACACATCACAGTAAATCAGAGAAAAGTGAGGAGAGTAAACAGGTTAGTGTGAGAGAGGTAGTTGGCAAAAACACACACTTCACCTAAAATCCCTCCGATGGCACTAAAGTCTTCCTCACTATCTTTAATAAGGCGGCTGTGAGGAAATTCCTCCAGACAGCACACAGGCTCTCATTTTGATCAGTTGGAAGCAGCGCTCCCAAGCAGCCCTGTTCAAATATTGAGAATTAATGCAGTTGTGCTCTGTAGGGAGAAGGTTCAGGCTGGAGAAATCCATTTCTGATGGTGTTGCCTTTTGCCATTCATTCTTCACATGTGATAATTGAGACCCACACCTTCAATACTGTTGCATTTCAAAGTACAGGGCCTGGACAAATAGTATCTGATTACAATTCAAGTGGCTGTGGTGGACCGGCTGTTCTCCCAGTGGCTCAGTTTCGGGCAAAATTACAAACAGCCTACATTCCCAGGCAGGAATTTCATGCATAACACCTATAATATCATAAATACATCAATTTCTGCTTCAACTACAGAAAATGCAACCCTGAACCTGAACTTGTACTTTATTGACCTTTCAGCATTTTTACTCGACTGGAGAAGAAAGAAAAAAGCATGGTGATTAAAAAGGCTCTCAGATTCATTGCACACGATGCACCAAATTACCCATAAAAGCCATGAAACAATTTTTGAGTTCTTCTACAGAACCAGTGCAGGTGAGCAGGTGAGTTAAAATGTTTTGCCGTTGTTGTTTTAATGTTTTTGTTGTAAAAATGTTGATTCAAAGCAGAGGTTCTCATCCCTCTGCTTTCACCCCTCATTGCTCCCTAGCAGCTCAATGCAGAGTCTTGACATTTCATCGATAGAGGGTCAGTATGACAGATAAACCCATAACAGAGATACTTGAAAAGTCTTTCATTTGATTAACAGTATTTCATTTTCTTTCCTGCGGACCCCCAGTGAATGACCTCTAGGGGGTCAGAAGACAGACATTATGGCTTGAAAAAAAAACAAAAACAAAAAAAAATCGGCAAAGCATGAGAAGATTCCAAGAGTTGAACTGACTGAGCTGTCTTGAATAAGTCATTTTTACTCCTTAATTGTTATATTTCATCTTTATTATGATATTTTAGGACTAATAACAATCTGCTCCACTACAAATAAACAGATAGCAAGAGTAGTTCTACTGAAGAGGAGGCAGCAAAGGAAGAGCTCACTCGAATCTCCAAAATATCTTCATCTAAAGCACTGAAACCTAAACCCTTTCTTGGACTCCAGAGCCAGCTCCTCCTCCTCATTCCCTCACTCTGTCTCTCCCTGTTCCCCCAATCATTCTCATTCCTCTTCTCATTATTATTCTTTAATAATATACACATGATCATCTCTTTGGCAGTGAATATGTCCAATGAACGTGTCCTCCTGATTAAAAAAGACGTTCTGAATATGACACATTGACCAACTTTCTACTCTTAATCTGGCAAATGTATCTTGAGGGATTAATACTTAAAAGGTGTTGAATAAAAGGCACAAATGCCATTTGTAGGTCATTTTCATCATTTTTAGGTCACCATCAAATTAAGATTACAGTCATCCTTACTTTTAGGGAATAATATTATTGTTTCATTATATATTATTATAATTAACTTTTACAACCATTTCTTAGACTTCATATCTTAGGATCAGAGAAACCTACAGAGATAATACACATACCAGAATAAACTACAAGCCTTACATTTTATAACCCTCGTCATTATCATTGTGTGAGTAATTCAGCTCAGAAAATAGCTAAAATTCACTCTTTTCCAACTGAATTCAATCCCAGTTTAAATGTCATAGCAGACTTCCAGTGCATGTTTACTGCTCTGTCCATGCATACATGCTCAACCTGCATACAGACTCTGACTGATCAGAGAGAGGGGGCGGGGCTGATGCTCAACCTGCATACAGACTCTGACTGATCAGAGAGAGGGGGCGGGGATGATGCTCAACCTGCATATAGACTCTGACTGATCAGAGAGAGGGGGCGGGGCTGATGCTCAACCTGCATAAAGACTCTGACTGATCAGAAAGGGGGCGGGGCTGATGCTCAACCTGCATAGAGACTCTGACTGATCAGAGAGAGGGGGCGGGGCTGATGCTCAACCTGCATACAGACTTTGTGTACAGACTAATGATGTCACTGACTCAGATATGGGGGTTTGCTGTTTGCTCTCTTTCTTTGTTCAGTGTTCAAATTCCAAAATAAAAATCCTGACACATAACATTCAATGATTTAACATAACAGAAGGGTTATGAACCAAACTCTCCCATATATTGTCACTGGTGCGCAGAAACACTGTTCCTAATTGTTCACTTTTACACATATTTTGAATCTGGCTGCTGTTCTTTGCATTGTGTCAAAAACATATGATGGATGGAAATGGAACTGCTCTAAAATAACTCCAATTTTTACCTTGACCTCCACTGAAAGTTAAGAGGTTTCTTCTGTAAAGTTGTCGTTTTGAACATTAACAGTTTAAAATGGGTGGCTTTGCCAGTTGTAGAATGACTAATTCGCCAAAGCCTGTGCACAGTAACAGGGTTCCTCTGCAGACCACAGACTACTCTCCATCAAGAGGCACTGGGCCATTTGCATAAGGTTTTTGAAGGACGTTCCCAATCACCATGGCCACGAATGCGACAGATTCCGAGATGAAGTAGTGCCACATGGAAAATAACATAAATAAGGCTGGAAAATGAGGGTGCTGAAAGATTTTCCCCACAAATTTAGCCATCAACAATCAGTTTCATTTGAGGCTTACTCAGAGACAGTTGCCAAAAGAACATCATTACCATAGACATTACTGGAAGCTGCGGACGTCCAGGCCATCAAAGATGATCATCTCATAAATTCCACATGCCATATAATGGGCCTGTCACTCTGAAAGATGGGGGGAAATAATGCCCTGCAGATTCTTATCTTCCATAGTGTTTATGCTTATTAGGGCTAAATAGGTCTCCTCTTGTTTATTTAATGAGTTCCATAGATTTCCAGACCAAAATGTTGCACCCTCTCAAAGCCCACATATCTCCGTGATCTATAAGAGATTATTTTCCCCACCTTGCACCTCAATTAAAATGGCAAAAACTATCGAATTAACCGTACCACTGATTTAGTCATTCGCTCGAGTGGAAAATAGACGCAATAAAAGCGACCTCATGAAAACGTCTGCATTTTTAAAATGTGTTTTCTCTGCCAACAAAAGTTCATCGTGAAGCATCACCTTCAGGGAAGAGTGGTTTGGGTTGGAAAAGTCCGCCCACCAAGCCTGCTAATTGATTGTTTATCCCTGCTAGGGTTAAGGCATAACTCAGAGACAGAAGAACCACCCCGCTAATTGCAGCTTTGAGGAAAGTGTATTTCTGTGTTCATTAACAGCAGCTACATCTGTTGGAAATACATACTGTGTTCTCGGTGTCCTTTCTACAAACAAAGCCCAAACAAGACACTTTATATCCGTGAATGTTGAATACGGATTTAGGACGAGGGTTCAGGATTGCAGATTATTCCAAATTGGTTACAGCAATCACTTCAGTCGACTGCAAATCAGGGTTGAGAACCCTGGTCCTGGAGAGACAGATTACTGCACAGTTTTGTGTTTTTCCTGCTCAAATACACCTCATTTAACTTTCCAGTTAATTGCCAGGTTTAATTGGTCTGTTAGAGCAGAGACCACCAGGGGCTGAGGTAGATGGTACTGAGACCTAATACAACACGCATTGAGAGGGGGTCCATGCTTTAACTCTTACAACCTGAGATCTACACTTTGCAGGCAGTTACACACTGTTTTCTAGGCTTTATTCCTCAGGCTCAGCAGACATGATACACATAGTGCATAACATACTACAAGGCTGTCATTATTATGTCTCATTTTAATGTGATGAATTATTAGTGAGGGCGGCATGGTGGCGCAGTGGGTAGCGCTGCTGCTTCACAGCAAGAAGGACCTGGGTTTGATCACCGGGTGGGGCAACCTGGGGAAACTCTGGTACTCCGGGTACTCCGGTTTTGCCCACAGTCCAAAGACATGTGCGGTAGGTGAATTGGTGACTCTAAAGTGGCCCTTGGTGTGAGTGTGTTTGTGACCCCTACGATGGAGTAGCGCCCTGTCTAGGGTTGTTTCCTGCCCTTGCGCTCAGAGTTGCTGGCTGGGCACCGTCTCCCCCGTGACACTATTCAGGAATAAATGATATAGAAAATGGATGGATGGAATTATTAGTGAGTAATCCAGCTCAGAAAACAGTCAAAATCCATTTGTTTCCAATTGAAATCCCAATATTTTTTTTTTAATGCCAAAGGATCTTCCAGTGCATGTTTACTGCTCTGTCCACATGTACATGCTTAACCTGCATGCAGACTCTGACTGATCAGAGAGAGGGGGTGGGGCTAATGATGTCACTGACACAGATAGAGGGTTTTCTGTTTGCTCTCTTTCATTGTTCAGTGCTCAAATTCCAAAACAAAATTCCTGAGAAGGGATAATAGAGATACATAACATTCAATGATTTAACATAACAGAAGGGTTAACAACCAAACTCTCCCAGTACGACCAAAACGTTCTCTCGTCTCCATGTTCTGTAGAAGCTGTTGCCTTTACCTAAATGAAACATTGTGCAGGAATGCAAGTAAAACTGTGAATCTTCAGCTCGGCACAGAAAGGGGCTGAAGGGATAAACAACTGTCTGCAAAGTAACGATCGGATCTGAACATTCTGTTCCACACAGCAATCGAATTTCAGCCTGATTACCAGAGACTCATTTGACTACCAAGTGTGAATTTATGTCAATAAAATCTAAAGAGGATATAATCCAGATACTAGTCACATAAAGTGACCAGGTGTAAACAGGGTCTTAGCCTGATAGTGTCCAGCAGGAGACACAGCCACTCAATACTCAAACCTCCAGTCATTGTGATCTAATGCAAATAACACACTGCCGTCAGTGCTTAAGCACTTGCATGGTTGCCAGATTTGCTTGTTTCATGCCAAATTCGGGTAGTGTGACCATACTGTTGGCATAACAAAACAAGACATTGGCATTTTTGAGAGTAAATTTTCAAAAGGCTTTGGGTGCAAGAGTTGTTTTTAAGGAGATAAAACAAATTACAGTACTGTTTTCCATGCAAACATCATAGTCTGTGGCAAAAAGTAAGGCATCTGCTTTGTTCAGGACTATAAATCCAATGTGGAAATGAGTCACAAGAAGAAACAAGCATAGCTGGGGTATTTGGATACTAAATAAATGAAAGACAAAATATGTACAAAGAAAACTGTGCATATTTCATATCACCCTAGTGAGCATATTGATCCACTGGCTTGATGAAGTCAACAACCTGCTGATTGTTTGCCATTCCTGGGCCACCCTCGGATCACCAGATTATTGTCCTGTGTAAAAGATCGATCTCCCCAAAAGATTTTAAATAAACAGAGAGTAATAAACTAAGACAAACACAACAACTGTAAGAAAAAAAAGAATTAAACTAAATTCTAACATAAAAAAATATAGTAAATTAAAAAATAGTGATAAAAAGTGACATTTTGTTCATTACTCTGCTTAACTACCAGTGGAACGTCCAGAAAACACTGAGCAAAGCACCCATGGACTACCAGGCTTACCATCAACAGGGGCCACAGTAGACAGCAGGCCCAAAACACTTGACCAGGGAACAATTGTCCCCCTTTTTAATTTCTTTCAACCAGGTTTTTTTTATTATCTGAAAAAGAATCAGGGCTTGAGCTCAAATCTCTAACTTCCAAAATCAAAGGCAGTGGTGGCTCGGTGGTTACACCTTAGACTTGAGATGTGGGTTTGATACCCACATTTACTAACCTACCATATTGGACCCTCGAGTCCTTAACCCTGCACTCTGGCCCTGTCTTTCTAAACTAGGACACAGACATCCAAGCACATGATTTACACATAAACATGCTGCCTTTATCTGATTCACAGATCAGTTAATTATGCATTTAATATTTAATAGCATTGGGCCCATCTGGGATGTTAACAACACGTCTGTCCTAAATAGAACCCATGTCAGATAAAGTTGGGCTCTGTAAAAACAGGGCCCTTTCTGGAACCCCAACTGGGTCCCAGTAAGAACACATGTACAAACCATTTTAGAGCCAATGCCCACCTGAAATACAACTAGCCCAGATGTCTTCTGCCTGGATGGGTATTTCAAGCTGGTCAAACTGGTTAAGACCAGTTTAGCTCTTGACCAGCATAGTGTATGCTGTCATTGATTAATGCTTTAGCTGGTCTAAAAACATGAGCATCCTGACCAAAATACACATATAGTATAACACTTGACCATGCTGGTTGACCAACATGAACATACCAGTCAACCAGCAGGGCCAGCATGACAAAGCATAGACAAAATCAAATGCATTATGCTGGTCAAGAGCTGGTTGTCCAACTAGTTTACCAGTTTAGGATATTTTATCACCAGAAGGACCAGAGTTCCCTCACCAGCTTAGACCAACTGAAACCAGCTACCAGTAAAAGCTGGTCCTGGTTTTGATCTGGTAAGGATTTTATTTCAGATATGTTAATGGAACTGTACTCTTGCTTTCAGTTTCAGGCTCTAGTTCTCATTCCATTCCCAGAGGCTGGAGCCTGGACTTCAACCACTGAGAATAAATGCCCAGAGTGTTTTTTTGTTGTTGTTGTTTTTTTTCCAATATGGCTGCATGTTGAACAGACCTTCCTATAAAGGACATTGGAAACATGTGCTATATGGTTGTAGGAGTCCATGCTATTCCCCTCCCCTTACATAATGCTCATTATTACCGCTCCTAGGAGAGCCACGTGCCAACTCTCGCCTAGTTCTACACCCACGCAAACGCAATTCATCTCAGCTCTGCTTCTCAACGTATCACTCAGCCCAGCAGAGGATGGAAACAAATGGTGAACAAAAGGCTGTGAGATGGCACATTGTACACATTGTACACATGGTTTACAAGAGAAGCCGTGTGGTTTAACATGGCTTCTTCCTCATGAATTACAGTCAGGTCTTCATTTCCAACTCTGGCTACTTCAGCCAATTACGCAGAAGCTGCTGTGTGTATGATAGGGTGTTAAGATATGAATAATATTATTTTTTCTGTGTAGAGCTTGTGGCAAAGATCCACTGTGGATCTCGTAGAGTTAGATATGTTCACACAGCAGGAAACCAAATCTGAACTTTTCTTAAGGTGTTCACATTACGTTTTTTAAAGTCAGCTATGTCCAACATTCCTCTTTTGCATGGGCTAAAGGTCCACTTTCAGAGGTCCACTTTCATTTTTCCAGCTTCACAGCGGCGATCACGAAGCTGCATTGACAGACAGGTGGCGTTAGATCTTGCTGTTCAGATTGAGTCGCATTGGCGTGAATCGGATATGGATCGGTTTTCAGTGTGGAAGCGGACCAAACTGGAATTGAAACCATCAGATTCAGTGTGCTTTTGCCATTCACACTACAACACAACTGACACATCTAGTCGCACATGATGAGAAAGATCAGATTTGGGCCACTTTTACCTGCTGTGTGAACACAGGCTTAGATTTTAGATTATCATAGGTAAGAAAGGGTTTCCAGTCCTGGTCCTGGAGTACCACTGCCCTGCTTATTTAAGAGTTTTCCTGCTGTAGCTCACCAAGTTTGTGTCATCAGTTCATTATCAAAGTACCACTGCACTATGATTATTTTAAGAGACACCCATGAATGAAACATTTTATATTTTTTGTATTTAATGTTATTTAATGCATTTTTTATTTTAAGTATGGAACCCCTAAGGCAGGGTTGGGGAATTGAAGGCCAAATTCCAGCAGTTCGCTGATTTCTCTGCTCCAACTCATTGCCCCCCAGGACTGGAGTTCCCCACCCATGCCCTAAGGTGACATCCAGCATTAGTGAAAAGTAAGGCTGGGTCCAGAAACTGGGTCCTCCCCTCCTCCTACTGTTCCTCTCCTACCGTGAAAGAAGGTGGAGGACTCAAGGAGAGGATGGGAGCCTGTGGAATGGAGAGAAGGAGCCATAACGGGGGAAATGGGGCTGCTGATCCCTTTTATGTATGATGCTGACTACTAATGAAATGAGCCAATCACAGCACTTGTTTTCAGCACACGCCTAATACTTCCCAGCCAATCACATGGCTCATTTTCAGCACACGCCAAATACTGCTCAGCCAATCACAGCTGCTACATATACATACATGCTGCGCATATACGGAAATTCTGTCCATATAGCTGCGTTAGTTGTGAATAAACTCCTCCTGATTGCAGAGATACAGTGAATATTATAATCTGACTGCACTTCCTGCAGACGTGATGCAGTCAGTGCCATATTGTTCTTCCTTTATTTACATTTTAACCTTTTTAATTTAATAAAATCAGTTTATTATAATGCTGTATTATAATAGGGTCAGTTTGCTCACAGTACAGTGATCTGCATAAACTCTCATGTGTCCTCTGCTGGAAGTAGCTTTGATGGGGATTTTAAGTGGCTTCTGTCCTTCAGTATTTGGAGAGGCAGCAAGAAGGTGGTTCCAGGACACAGAGGAGACGAGGAGGATCAGTAGCAAAAAGCATTAACTTCTGGGGTTCTAGACACAGTCTAAGTCGTGCCCACGACTCAGTAAGGTGTGGGAATGACTCAGTAAGAGCTGGTTCCTGTAGGGTTGCCACCTGTTCGGTTTTTACCCCGGACAGTCGGTTTTTCAGGACGTGATCTGTCCCTACAGTGTGGAACATCCACTGCATCCACTGTCGAACATCAAAGCAGCATCAGGCTTTGAATGTAGCAATGATGAGTGAATGAAAAAACGTAGTGGAGTGAAGGCGTCCTGACGTGGACATTGCCTTGTTGTTTTTCCTGCTCCCAAAACACCTGATCCAGCTAATCAGCTAATTAGCATGAGTTTACCTTTTGAGTTTAGGCTGGTGAGATAACACAGTGAATGTGCAGGGCAGATGATCCTCCAGGACAAGGTTGGAGAAGCACGGCTCTAGGAATCCAGATATGTCAGTTTTCTGATGACCACGTTTTGGCCCACAGGTCAAAAGGAGCCAACGAGGCCTCTAAAAGGCTTTCAGAGTGAAAGGAAATAAAAATAGCCTCATTCCGAATGTCAATACATAAACCAACAGGAAGCCTTTTCTGGGGATTTACTGTGCTCTACTGAGAACTGTGCAACTGTGCTTGACACCACAGAAAAACATCGCACTCAGCCTGTGAATTAGCTCTGTAGCGAAACCAGACACAGAAAGAGAGGCGTTTAGTTCCTCGGTTAGACTCTTTTGTTTGGCTCCAGCGTGCTGCGCCGACTCATTTTCTATGACTAAGAGGCAGCCGTAACTCTGTTTACCTGCTATTATGACAAATGGGTACTGATTAATACCCAGAGTGCTGTGGGACTCTGGCCGGGCACTCGGCTCTCATTACCGAGCCTGTGTTAAAAACGGCCAACAATTAGCCATTGTCCGCAAGGCCATTTCAAACACCTGTGCTGCCTCAGCCTCACACAGGCTTTGCATGACCACAAATGGAGTTGTTTATCGTCTCATTTCTAATTGAGTAATGCGAAGACTAAAAAGCACCAAAAGTTGGAATTATGAGGCAGATAAAGGTCAGCGGTTTAGATAAACTCATGGTGAGTTTAAAAATGTCATCCCAGTAATTGAGAGAAACAAACTGCAAACGTCCTTCAGAAAAATGTCACATAGTAGGGGTATTTCATTACATTCAAAAGGTCCAGATCATCATAATGTCTAACTTGCATTATGATTCAGTGCCATATCCTGTATACTGAAGTAGTCCGGTACATGGATTCTCAACCTGTAGGTTGGGGACCATCAGTGGGACATGAAGCATTTTTTAGTGGTCCGCAGGTTCGTCCTCAGGGGGAGGTCGTGGTCCACAGTGTGCTGGTTCGTGACTTCAAATTGTATTGACTTCAATTGTATTGAAATGAAAAACATCAGGGGTGGCAAAGTGGTGCTGCAGGTGGTGCATGTGTCACAGCTCCAGGGATCTGGAGTAAATTGAAAAAAAAAAAAACTTTTCCTACACTTACTTTAATATAATGTCTGAATTTTCAGAGTTCAAGCTCAGGACTTTTTTTTCCCAATGATCAACACTTGTATGCCCAGTTTGGCTGCATAATTTTGTTACTGACACGCCCCCAACTCTAAACACGACATCCTACTGGTGTTATTGTGCATTCATCTCGTAAAAATAATATTTCCAACAGCTTGAAGGCAGCATTAGTCATCTCAGTTAAGTTGCTACAAGATGTAGAAACCATTGATCAGAGTGAGCCACCAAAAACTGGAGAATTTTTTGTTTAACCGTGAGAAACATAGGCCAATTTTGTAGGATGCTTTTGTAATTTGATTTACTTTTATTCCCCAAAACGTTAGAAGAGAATTTATAGGAGACAGTCACTTTTTTTCAAATTTGACTTCCTTTAAGATGACTTAAAAATGACTTAATGTCTTCATTTTCTTGTTTTTATTTACTTATAAGGATTAAAAACACTTGAAACGGGCCCCGAGTTGCGTAGTGAGCTCCCACTATGATCCTGGGGTTGCTGGTTCAAATCCAGGATCATGCTGTTCACCATGATCAGCTGGGGTCCAGCTTGGCTTGCTCTCCCTGGTGGGGAGATGCGGGTGTCTGCTGTCCATTGTGTCAGAACCGGGGTTCTCCTCCTAGCGCGATGGCTGCCCGGTAATGATACAAATGGTGGAGGTTCGAAAAGAGGCGGTAGGCTTTAGGCTATCATCACATGACCATCGGAGCCAGTGCCAAGAGCAGGGCATGTAATGTGGGAGGCTACTTAGGGGGCTGGGTAATTGGGTACGTCTAAATTGATAGAGGGGAAAATTGGAAAAATGGTAAAAAAAAACCAAAAAAACACTTGAAACCCAGACATTCTGTTGACAATTGGTCATCCAGAGTGTTTTTGAGCTGAAAATACAATTATTCTGAGTTATTTGTAATGATTATATTGACACGGAAATTTATTTATAACAAGTTCTTTAAAATAGCTGACAGTGGACCAAATAGAATACAAAAAAGACAACAACAACCTGAATGTCCTAGATATCATTAGCCCCACCTGTATGCAGGTTGAGCATGTTCACATAGACAGAGCAGTAAACATGCACTGGAAGCTCCTTCAGCATTGAAACTGGATTTAATTCAGTTGGAAACGAGAGGATTTTAGCTGGATTACTCACTGATAATCCAACACACACTGATGGGACCATGGTTAATTCTTGCAGTTCGTTATAAGGAACTGTTCTCAAGGTGTGGATCTTGGGTTCTAAGAGTTCTAAGGTGGGGAAATGAGGGTGAGCATGCAACTCAGCAATGTTGTGTTTGTCTTGTTTTAAGTGGAGTTAGTTTTTGTTCCTGGACCAAACACTGAAAATGTTGGAAATAGCAGTGAAGGTCATGGATGAAGGCTAGAGAAAGAGAACTCCAGAGGAGGCCTGGATAATGTGAATAGAAATGATGAGGAGGCCAAAGGTTGATATCTCTCAGCATGAGTGTAAAAATGCCATCTCAGTAATTGTGCTTTGGTTCAGAGAGTGGACAACATTGTTTGGCAGCATCTTTGGATGAGGAGAAAAGCCTGACCATAGAGGAGGGGTCACATATGGAAGCTAATATGCCTTTTTCTTTGTCAATTAACATCTTCAAAGGCATGACGTTCGAAACCCGTGTGTGGACATTTAAGGTTCTTCAGTGGAAGGCGAGGAATCACAGCACACCTTTTATGTTTAATTGGTCTCCTTTGAGTCTCCATTAAGGAGAAGATGGAAGGAGAAGAACCAGGCAGTGAGTAAGAGAGAGAGATGAAGAGAGAGGATAGAGATAGAGAGGGAAGATGAAGCTGGCATCCTCGTAGCATGTTTTATGACCTGGCATCTGGTGCACATAGTTAGTCTTGAGCAAAATTCCAATCATCCACTGCTCATCACTCTCCTCCATGCACATACACAGAGCCTGAGCGAGGGGTTCGGGGTGGGGTGGGCAGAGAGTGGGGGGGGGGGTTTGCACAGTCTCTTTCAAAATACCACTTATCATAACAATGCAGCGCCAGCACTCCAGATACAAATGGGGAAATATGACAAGCTGCAATCCTGACAAATCTCCTATTAAAAGCCCTTAGAACGTAAGAGGGATCGTTTGGGGTCATAAACACAAGGGCGTCTGTAAATGCTGTGAACGCTGCTGTGCTGTTAAATGACCAGTGTTAAGGTTTGTGTCCCTCGTCATCAGAAATGGCCTTTCAGGTCATGCTGGAGTGGACAAATTGTGATATCCCCTTCTCTGATTACTGCAGCTCTTTGTAAGGACAGTAGGTATTTTTATCTATAGAGCATATGCACACACACACACACACACACACACACACACACACACACACACACACACACACACACATGGCCATGGATTAAAACCATAGGCACCAACCCTTCTCCCAGAGATGGATATGAAATCTAAGCTGCAGGTTCCACTGTAGGAGTGGGCCACTGTATTAAGTGACGGGGTGGTTTGGGTGGTTGGGGTTTCTGGGGTGGTTAGGGTGGTCTCCATACAGTAACGTCAGCAGAGACAGCACTGTCCTCTACAGACCCTCAGTCAACACTACAGCCATCCTGACAAGCACCATCCTGATCACTATTGATTTTAGCCACTACTGCCATCTAGTGTTATAAACTACATTGTAACAGAGAGAGGGCGTCCCACTGCAGCATTTCTCTATCTTTATTCTAACTCTCTGGTCCTCTTACTCTTTCCCTGTCACCATCTATCTATCTATCTATCTATCTATCTATCTATCTATCTATCTATCTATCTATCTATCTATCTATCTATCTATCTATCTATCCATAAATCCATACATTCATCACCCTTTCTTTCCTTTTCAGTCTTCCCACTATCACTTTCTGGTCCTCACTCTATTTTCTTTCCCCGTTTCTTTCCCTTTCCCTTTTCATGTCTCTCTCTCTCTCTCTCTCTCTCTCTCTCTCTCTCTCTCTCTCTCTCTCTCGATCTCGATAAGAATCAGGAGATCTACGTCCTCGTAACAGGATGTCAGGAGCTCACCAGAACCTCACAGTTCTATTCATCTTTTCCCGTTTGACCAACCATCATCTTGTCTCTACTGCTTTGTCTTTGACATCTAAGATGGTGTGACCATCTTACTGGCATCTAGATTAGACCACCTCTCTGGGTGCTCCTTTACTCTTTTTGGGAGGCTTGGAGGGAGAGAGAAAATCAGTCTACGTCCCTTAGTCAATGGTGGGGCATTGATAACGACAATACACACTGAAGCGTGAGATGGAGCTTCTTGAACAAAGGATTCTGAAGATCAACTGTGGTGTGGATGGCTCAGGTGATACCATTGCTGCAGGAGACCTTGAGAGAAAGGGTTTTATACTGCTGAACCGTGCGACCTGACAGCAATGGACTGGCTGTTGTGTGACTTGCCTCAGCTGCCTCAGAGCCACGCAGGGCTGATGGAGTTTAATAACTTTTGAGGAGCTCACTGCTGCTGCGTATGGACAGACTGAGGGCAAGGACCCTGGCCTGGATGGTCGATCTGAGGAGTTTTACAAACAGCTTTTCTGGGCCAGATTTGTGCTCCATTTTTTTTGACTGTATAGATGGTTGCTGCTCAGATGCCGAAGGGCAGTAGTGACCTTCTTGCCTAAGAATGGTGATCTGGTTTTTCTGCTTCCCAGCTCGAACTCATTATTACTTATTTGCTTACACGGAGGTAGACGGAATGGAAATGGGAATAATCTCTCTGGATCAAGAGAAGGACTTTGATAGAGTAGATCATTAATGTCCCAAGTTTGTCTCAAATATCAAACCACTGTATACTGAGGTCTTCAGTCAGACTTGGACGACTCACAAGGCCTTTGTCCATGACATGAGGTATACAGCCGGGTTGTGGACTCTCAGGACTGTTATAGACACTGGCAGTTGATCCCATGCTGGTAGCCCTGAGGAAACAGCTCAATGGAGTCTCGATCCAAGGACCCAGGACTGGAGGGACAGCAGTAATAAAACTGAATGCGTATGACGATGACATGACAGTTGTCAGGAAAACGATGAAGACATTGCTTGGGTGACTGAGTGTCTTGAGAAATTCTAAGCAGCTGTTCTAAATGTTCTGCCTTTTCAATGGGCCAGTGGACAGAGGGGGCATCCCCTTGGCTCCCACAGCAATATTCGTGGAGCTCGGAAGGGGTAAGTACTGGGGGGCGTGTTTTTTGAGCATAGCTGTTACCCGCAGAAGAACTGTGACGGGCTGGAAGATCAGATTCTTGGCAGGTTCCAGCTGTGGCGACGACTGACTATACTGGACCCTCCAGTTGCTTCGGTTCAGGTTACCCTGAAGGATGTTACTCACACTTTTCCAGGGATGGCTACCATTGGCTCATATCTGGAGTGTTGCATCTGCCACTGGATGAAGGAGGTCAGGGGCTGGTCCAGATTACTGATAAGTTAAAAGCAATGAGATTAGAGATTGCTCAAAAACTGCTGTTCCATGATGATGGTATCCTGTGGATCAAGCTTGGACTGGCAGTGCTTAGAACATTTGGGGGGCTGGGTTATGATAAGCAGCTGTTTTTGTCACGCTGTGCTCTAAAGCATATAAGTGCCAGGGTTTGACGGGGCTGAACTGAAGGTGTGGGATCTGTTTAAAGTTCCAAAAATGAGGCTTGCTTTGGATCGGAGGAACCTCTGTTCTCTAATCCGTTCTTTGCACACCAGGTTTACAGTTTTAGTGTCAACGTTGCTGGTTTTATTCGAGCTGGGATGAAGAACGTTGGAGATCTGATTGATTTAACAGCTGGGCGATGGCACAGTTGGGTTAAGATCTGATCACCTTATTAAAGACTTTAAGTGTCTCATTTCCTCAGCGCTTATCATCTTTTATAGACTAGGTCTTATCTGGTGGGCAGAGCAGCATGGCCTTTCCAGGACTGAGCGTTCCTGAAGACAGAAATAGGGGAAGGGGGAGTCTTCTTTCTGTTGGGGGTCTTCAGACCGTGCTTCTTTCTAGGGCTGTTAAGGGAGCGATGTACAGGACTTTTGTAAAATCCGATTTTTTTCCCTGATAAGAAGGCAGAATTGACTCCAAGCGGAGTCACTCACTCTCTCTCTTTGTCTCTCTTTTTTTCAAATCTCTCTCTTTCTCTTTCTCTTTCTCTTTCAGTCCTCTATTTTTCTTTCTCTTATATCTCTTTCTCCCTTCTTTTTCTGTCCCCCCTCCCTAAATCTTCCTAATTCTCACCCTATCACTTTCTGGCCCCCTCTCTCTCCCCTCTATCATCCTCCCCATCCCCCTCTTTTTCAACCTCTATACAACTCTTTCTCTCCTTTCTCTTTATCATGCTTTATCACTCTATATTCTATTGCTCTTTTGCTCTCCCTCATGCTCTCTCTCTCTCTCTCTCTCTCTGTCTGTCTATATGACCTGTTCTTTCTCTTTCTGTACTTTCTCTCTTTCAGCCCCCCTCTTTCTTACTTAACTTTTCTCTCAGTTTCTATTATACTTTTTTTAATTCTACATCATGTCATCACCTACATCTAACACTCATCTGATATTCTTTCTTTCTGTCCATTTTCTCATTTTTAGGCTCTCTCTTCTTTCTTTCTGCCCTATTTTTTGTTATTCTCTCTCTCTCTCTCTCTCTCTCTCTCTCTCTCTCTCTCTCTCTCTCTCGTTTGTGCTGCTTGCACATAAACCAAACCACTTTTATGAACAGAGGGGGTTTGATTACTAATGAAGACCACCGCGTCTGAGTGGCTTTGCTGTGGATTGTATGTGGTGGTGAGAAAAGGTCATTAATTAGGTTCAGTCAGAACAGAGAAACAGAGGACAAAACACACCGTCTAATCCTTACCAGAAGCACAGGACTGTGGTCTGGAACTGTGTGTGTGTGTGTGTGTGCATGTGCATGTGTGTGTGTGTGTGTGTGTGTGTGTGTGTGTGTGTGTGTGAGAGAGAGAGAGAGAGAGAACATTCTATTATATACTTTCTATATACAAGTTTTTTTTGTTTAATGAATGTAAATATTAAATATTAAATGTATTGATAATAATTAAATAATGCTTTCTGATAAAAAAAAATAATAATAATATAAAATATGACTAAATTAAATTATGAATATAAATCCTGCACCCACTGATTCCAGGTAGGCTCTTGTTCCTGTTCTATTCAGGATAAAATAATCAGTGACTCACTGTCTAATTAAAAATACAAACATGACTTTAACCCAATATCTGGATTGTTGATTTAATTTTTCCCACTGATGGTTCTAAGCCTATGCATGTAACCCTGCGTCCTGACATCCAGTGTGTGTGTGTGTGTGTGTGGGTGTGTGTGTGTGTGTGCTGTCTTCCATCATGAGAGAACGGGACAATTAGTGTGCATGGGACAGACTCTGTGTTTGTTTATGGGAAGAGTAAGTGATTGCATGCACCAGTGATTTGTAGCTACGTTCAAATGAGGGGGCTTTCTCTCAGGTCTCTCTGTGTGCCTGCAAGCTGGGTGGGAGTTCTACTGGGAATGCTGGCTGGGGACTGGGAGCACAGCTGAGAGTGGGTGATAAATGCTCCCTATCAGAAAAGATGAGGAGAGCCTGTCAGTCAGTGGGAAGAGGTGGGAAAGCAAGAGGTTGCACAGACACGCAAACATGTTACAGTGTCAGTTCGCACAGGCCCGAGAGTTAAAAAATATCCTGTTGAAAAATGAGATCCATTATGGGGCTGACCTGTGGTGCACTGACCTTCCCCCTTTGATAGGGGCGATCACCCTCATCCATAAACCACTCAAAGGCTGTCCACCCCCAGGAGGCTTGATTCCATTAATTTCAAGGAAAGTGCTCTGCGAGTGGGCCGTAGTACACAGTCTAAGACTTGGGTTGGTCCCTGCTTTTGAAGCTCTGTACACAGGGTTATATAAAGCCTTCAGTGGACAATGTAATGGTGTTAATGGTGCATTCAGAGGCTGGTTGACACGTAAAACTCAAAGATACAACGTCAAATCACATTTACAGTGGTTTCTGATATCTGGAAAATGTTGGAATATACACACTGGGATGGACAGATGCCTGGTTTACCATAACAAACAAGGAATCAGCCCCTGATTGCAATTTACATTTACTGCATTTAAGTGACTCTCTTATTCAGAGTGTCTTACAAGGTTCCTCTTATTAGCCTGTTGGTCAGGAAGTCCAGGACCCAATTACAAGGGGAAGAGCTCAGTCTGAATGTGATGGGTTTGTGAGCCAGGGCCTGTATGTGAAGTCCACAAGGAGCATGCAGACATAGGAATCCTTCCGTTCCAGGTGGGTGAGGCCAGTGTGGACCACAGAGGAAATGGCATCCGGTGTGGGTCCCTGCTGACATCATGGTGGCTTTGATGTGGGCAGTAACCAGTCTTTCAAAGCATTTTGTGACTATCGGGGTGAGGGCTTCAGACCAGTCACTGCAGATCTCTGGGGAAATAATGGCAGTCTTCAGGTGTGGACAGCAGCCTGGATGAGGGAGGAGTTAAAGATATCAGCCAGCACCTCCAAGAGCTGATCAGCACAGTCCCTCAGCACCCTCCCAGGGATGTTGTCTGGGCCACTAGCTTTGTAGTTATAAATACTCCTGAGGGTCCTTTTTACTTCTGCTGAAGTCATCCTGGGGGTGGTTGTGGTGTGGGGGGGGTGCTATAGTGTTATAGTCTGTGATGCACTTAATGCCCTTCCACATGCTCGGTGGATCCTGGCAGGAGAAGTGCTCTTGGATCTTCTGTGCATATGTGGCTTTGGCCCTCTTAATACCCGCAGTTGCTCTCTCTGTATCTGTCTTCTAAATAATATTTCTAGAAACCTAACCTAACAAATAAATGTGAACTGCTAATCTTGGCTCCAGTGTTACTCTACTTTGTCATGGTTGATACCACATGAACACTCTTGACCAGGGTTCTTCTACTAGTTCAGTGGAAGGCCAATCTCTAGCATATTTTGTGATTCTCCGATTCAAGCACATAAGCTAAACTTGCCATTTAAAGGATATTTTGAACCAGGTGTGTGTGAGAATGGAAATCACCACACTGTGATGGACACTGCAGGAGACCAAGCTGGCGTTGGTCCATCTCAGCAGATGTACACATTGTTCCTGTGATATTTCACCAGTTGCCAAAAACAAGCAATGACAATTTTCTCACTTCCAAGTTGATAAGGCTTATCCGAACATACAGTACAATAAGAATGAGCTGGGTCTGGTGGGAACCAGCAAGCCCTGCTTGATTGCAGGTACCTGGTCTGTCGTTGCTCTATGAATAAGCTGGAAATTAATGGAGCAGCAGTATGGTAATGGCCTCAGATGGTGTGCTCACGGGGTAAGGGGATCATCACAGAACCCTGACTAAACTAATGATAAATACAGCACTATGTTGGGGGATTAGCTCAAATTTTCTTTGTGAGTTCAAGAATCCACAGGACAACATGCAGGTCCAGGCCTACCACTGATTCCATTTGGTTCTGGAGGTAAACACCAGTAATTGGTTCAATGTTCAGCTCCCATATCAAATCCTGAACAATAATACGTCGGCATATTTGTCACTTTGGCAGATTTGTGACAGTGATCTACTGCGATTACCAAAATACCTTTTCTCAGGACGTCTGAGACTTTGTGAGACTGTTGTTTATCGACACATCCCATAATAGGCACACACACATGCATACACAAACTTGCTCAGTGCAGAGGTATGAATATTCCAATTTTCCCAGCTCATTAGATGCCTCTCCCTTTGGGGAAAGCTGTGTTTGTTTCATTCCAGATTATTTGCATGATGAATTATACCATTTTTTATTCAGTGATACGAAAAAATGCATTTCACACGACTCTCACAATGAGGCCTTTGAGGTGTGGCAGCTTTATTTACTGCACATCAAAGGCCCTGTTGCATGATTCTGACTTAGTTTCTGTTTAATAGTTAGTCAGTCTTGCAGCTGATTTTTTGCAGCTGATTGTCTGATTTTAGTGCAATTAACTCTTAATGCTGACCATGACATTTAAGGGAACTAACAGGGCTGGGTGTAACCGATTCAGATTCACGGTCCCGATTCAATTTGGTTTCCAATTCAATGCGATTCATTTAGGTGTATTTTAGTTACAATTCAATCAATCAATCAAATTTTATTTATATAGCGCTTTTTACAACAGGAAGTTGTCAAAAGCAGCTTTACAAAGATCAATTACAATTACAGGTTTCGTTTGGAAATGACATTTTTGAGAACTAATGTTGTAGCAACTCAGCTTCTGTTATTAAATATTGTAACTGTTTTCATGAAGAATTAACCTCATGCCCCCTAGGCCAAAAAATTCATCATTTATAGGAGACAGTCAAGTTTGATGCACATTGTTATTTTCATTGTTTACTTAAGCTACTCAAATTTATTTTGGTTTGAGATGTAAAAATTAATAGATTTTTAATATTTGTGTATTATTATTATTATTATTATTATTATTATTATTGTTGTTGTTGTTGTTGTTGTTGTTATTTATGCATCAGTTGTATCACATCTCAGGACTTTTATTCTGAAATTTGTCAGTGACGCCATCAGCCCCAGCTCCTCTCATTGATCAGTGCAGGTTCTAAGAGTTAAGACAAAAACAATAGCTGCATACAACTCGTTCTTTAACATATAGCTTAAAAGAGATGTCACATATACACTACGGGTCAAAGGTTCTGAACCTTTTGACCAATAGTGGACTTATATAATTCAATGGTATTTTGTTAATCAGGAGATCACTTCACCGCACGATGACTGAAATGGTTTACAATCAACCACAACATCATGAACACCTCCTTGTTTCTACACTCACGGTTCATTTTTATCAGATTCACTGACCACACAGGAGCACTGACCATTTGTTCCTCTGCATACCTTGTTAAACTTCTTTCAAGCTGATCTTCAATGTTCAGGACCCCACATGACCACCATTAAGCTGCTGTGTCTGAAAGCAATGATTCCATCATTTGGTGGAATCCATGCCATGAACATTTGAGGCTGTTTCAGGAGCAAAACATGGACCTACACAGGGTCAGTATATAGAAACGATTGTGGGACTCTGCATGTTATCATCCGAAGCAATCAAGATAAGAGCATTTAATGCAATTGTGTGCTGGCCTTGGTGGGACGTCTGGGCTCAGCTCTCCGGAGCGAGTGGCTGGGACAAACAAGGCTGTCTCAGGCTGTATAGCAGTAGTGTAGTATGTGTGTTATAGAACAAAAAAGAGACAGGGCAGACATGAAAGGGAAGGAGTGCTGTCGGAGTGGGGAAGCCCTGGATGTGTGTGTCATGCGGCAGCAGGAACGCAGCACTGATGCCTCATCAGCCTGACAGGCCCTTCTCTCGTCCCTCCCGATGCCTGTCTCCAGCTTGCCACGATGGCTTTGCCTTGACATTCCATTGTACTCATAGTCCCAGAGGAATGGCAAACGCCTCATTCTAGTTTTCCGGGAAACAGGCGGCATGGTGGGGAGGAATATTTACCACGCATTAGCGCGCATACACCTACACGTGCTCACGTCATTTGTACATACACTGAAATAAAAGAAAAAAAAAAGAAAAGAAAACAAACCCAGGAACAGTCACACATCAGCCAATCTCAGCGCAAACCCCCCTGCTGAAGGAAAACTAATCAGAGCAGCGGCTTCTTTTTCTGCTCTCTGAGCTGAAATGGGCTGGATATAATTGACAGGTTGTCAGGAGATAAGGAAGGGAGAGGAGAGCAGAGCAGAAAGAAAACATGGAGAGAGAGAGAGAGAGAGAGAGAGAGAGAGAGAGAGAGAGAGAGAGAGAGGGGAAAGGAAATAAGAGAAAGGAGGGAAATGAAGAGAAAAAGGGAGAAAATGGGAAGGAGAGAGAGAAAAGGAGGGAGAATAAAAAGAGACAAGGAGGGAACTTGAGAAGGAAAGAAAGAGTGAGTGGAGAAGGGGAAAGGAAAGGAAGGAGGGAAATTCAGAGAAAGAAGAGCGTAAATGAGAGAATAAATAAAAACAGACAGAAAGGAGGAACAAAAACGAACAGGGACAGCAAGAGAGAGAGAGAGAAGCAAAGGAAAGAGGAAGGAAAAGGGGGAAGAACGAAAAATAGAGAGAAGGACAAATGAATGGAAGGAAAAGAACTGAGAGACATAAAAAAGGAGAGAGGAGGAAAGAATTGCAGATCATGAAGGCATACGAAGAGAATGAAGAGGTGCAGTGAGCGAGAGAGTGAGAGAGAGAGAGAGAGAGAGAGAGAGAGAGAGAGAGAGAGAGAGAGAGAATATTTGCCACTGATATACTCTAAACATCTCGGATGCCCCGCTGTCACACCTACTCTCTATTACCTCCGGATCGAAAGCTCCAGAGGAGCACGGAAAACAAGACAATGGGCTGCATGCCTGTGAGGTTAGCGAAGGTAAATGGCAATAACCTGCAGCTCTGAGAGCAGCCTGTGAGGTGTCTCATTAGGCACAGGGAAGCCCTGGTGAGAGACACTGATCTGCAGGGGGGAGAGAGAGAGAGGGAGAGAGAGAGAGAGAGAGAGAGAGAGAGAGAGAGAGAGAGAGACTACATGAATGCACACGAGTGGCAGCCAGCCATGGGGCATCTCTTTGAAAAGTATTCCAGGAAAAGCTGGAGTGGATAGGCTGCTGCATTGGATCGCTTATCGCCCTGACAGAGCTAATCTTGGGCCTCGGCGGGGTGTCATTTGGCGAGGAGGCGCACTAAAGACTCGCAGGCAATTAAAGCCGAGCCGAAAAGCACATATGTCCTAAGAAATAAAAGAAACTATCGAATGAGAAATTGAATTTTCTGCACCGGCGCCTACCATCTTCTTCCCACGTTGCGTTACAGCGGCCCGCGTTTTGAATCCCTTAACCTTTCCGGGCGTGTGGCGGGATCATACCACTGGCCAGATTAGACAGTGACACATTTGTCAAGGGATGACAAATTAGCTGTCCTTACAGACGGCTGATTGCTTGACCTTTATTCCGCCAGGGCTAAAGGGGGGCTGACAGCCCTAAGTGGAGCCATTCTCAAATAAAACCCAGGCAGAGCAATACACAATCCCGCCGTGTCTGTAATAATTTGATGCTATTCATTTGCTTGGAGGCCCCGACAAAGCGAGACGAGGTTATTTAGATTACCTGTTGTCTCCCTCTAGTAATTGAAAAACGTTGCTATCTCCCATAGCCCGAAACTAGACAGAGCACATTCCATTTGGGTCCCCAAAAAGTGTAATAAGCATTAAACATTATCACCCGTGGAAATAAATGGCTCGTTTAGATGCTTCAGATTGAGCTCATTACTACAGCTGAGAACTTATAGGCCTCCAAGATTGTGTGCAGTTTTGTCGCGGGCAGCACGCACAAACAAGGACTCCGGAACAGCATCTAGGGCAGCGTCCACAACTGCATTGTAAATGGTGTTTTTGAAGATCGCTTCCAAATGTTCCAAGGCCTATATGCTCTGGTGTTTTTACATTTACCCCTTGAACATTACTGGATGCTCTGAATTGCAAGGTCGTTAGCAAGCTGTGATGTTACTGAGGAATGCACAATAGGAAATGTGGCTGATCATTTTAATGAGCTACACATAAACATAATCGTGCACACAGAGGAATTTGTCATCAACATTTAACCAATCCACGCAGGGAAACACAAGAATACACACTAGCCTCCAGTGAGCTCACGTGCCCAGAGGGGTGGGCAGTCCAATCCATGGCACCCTGGGAGTAGCTGGAGTTAAGTGTCTTGCTTAAGGGCACCTCACTCATATCCTGTCAGTTCACGGGATTGAACAGAGCAGATAAGGGGGCGTTGGTTTTGTCACTTTAGGGTAAGGATGGAGGGATATGGATCAAAATAGGAAGGTAGACATCAGATGCTCTCTTGGAGTCCCTGCAAAGAATGGCTGTTTAAAAGTCAGCGCTTAGACAGTTGCACCGGTTGGCAGTATGTACAGAATGTTCTGCTCAGGAAATAAAGGTTAATTTGGCACAATTTTATGGCACGTAAAGCTTTCAGTCAAGGTTTTAAGCTTCGGAGCATATACAAATTCATTTTCCCCACACACATCTTAGACCCAGGGCTCGCCTGTGTGGTAATGGTGAACTACAAGATGATGAAATGGGGGTCCTGTCTAGCTCTGCCTATGTTTTTGTTTGGTCCTTTTTCTCCCTGCTTTCTACCAAGCTTCCTCCGGGCTCTAACAAACAGGAGTGGCGGCTGTTTTTTTTGGTCCACCAGAGAGAGACAGAGAGAGAGAGAGCAAAAGAGAGACAAGGTCATACCTATGGTGAAAAAGGAAAGGAATGCACAGTGATTCCAGTCAGCTCTGTATGATTCACCTTATCAAAAAAGGGGTTGTCGTGGATGCGGTGAGGGATGCGGGGTGGGATGCGGAGCACGCGCATGCAGATGAAGTGCTCTTGAACAGGAAGCGTGCGTCACCTTTTATCTGCATCAGCGACGAGTCGTTTGTGGCGCGCTGGCATGCGCTGGGACATGCTGATGCTGTCTGCTCCTTGGCTGTTTGATTGACAAAAGATGCTCTCTGAAAACAAGAGACGAGTCAACATGCAGCCGTAAAGCCTGACACGCTGGCAGCGTTTCAAATGCCGAACGCTGATTGATGGGCTTGGGCAACAATCGCGGGGTGATATAACGTGTATTGAACACAATGCATAATCGCACGTGGCTTTATGGGGTAGATTTTGACTTCACACATTATCATGCATTCAGTGTCAATTTCATAATGACTGGTTATTATGTCATTACAAAATTAGATTAATATTAAGGGTAAATGATGATGTAATTGATTAAAATGCAATTATTGAATGTTTGAAGTTGTAATTTGATGTAAACTACTGGTCAAACATATATATGGTCCATAAACATGGTCAAACATGACCCATATATAAGGCAGTGGTGTGTTGTTAATCAAGAGGTCACTTACTACATAAGAGCACTTTGTACTTCTATAATTAGACTGCTGACCATTTGTTTTTCTGCATATTGTCACTTTCAGGATAAAAACCTTGACCTAAAAGCTTTACTTGCCATTTTTTACATCCTGCCGACCGGTGCAACTGTCTAAGCGCTGACTCTTCAGCAAGAGATTGTGAGTTTGACCCCTAGCAATAAAACAGCCATTCTTTGCAGGGATTCCCAGAGAGCATCTGATGTCTATCTTTCTATTCTGATCCATATCCTCCCATCCTCAATGTAAAGTGACAAAATGAGTCCCTCCTTATCTGCTTCCTCCTGGTCAGTCAGAGAAGGTCTAGAGGTGTATCATACTCAGGTGTATTAGATGAAAGGCAGGAATACCCCCTGGACAGAGTGCCAGTCCATGACAGGGTACCCCACACACTCACACACTCTCACACCTAGGAGGGTGGGAGGAAACCCAGAGGGAACACAACCCCAGACCCATGGATCTGTATGAGACTTGCACTATCTGGCAGTATCCTAGTCTTCATAATTCAGGATCAGAGTAACCTACAGATATGATATGCATATTATAACTAATTACAAGGTACATACCCTATCTAAGATCCAGACTTTGGATCAAGACTGTTACATAACAGCTTTGGAGATTTTAAACTCACATGTTCTGCTACTGGTTTGGTTCTGATGGATCTTGATCTTTGATATTATGTGATAGCAAAGTTTAAGTAGCCTGTAAACAAGTGTAAAACTGTTGTTTCAAATATTTTTCTGCCAAAAATGTAATATTAAAGTTGTTATTTCTTGGCAACCACCCAGCCATCTTCTTATCCTCCTCTCCCAGTTGCACTGGGACAGCAGTCTACCTGGAGTTGTTGGGTGCAAGGGCAGGAATACCCCCTGGATAGGGCACCATTCCACCAGCAGTTGCCAAAATGAGTGAAGTATGTCAAAACACATAAGATGTAATGACATTTCAAATGTTTTTCAACCAATCAGATTGGGATTACTGCTGTATAATATTTTGCGAAAGTTTTAGTTTCATAACATTTTATGAAATGTAATTGTGCGGCCCAGTAACAACCGCTCCATGGACTGGTACCGGTCCGCAGCCCCGGGGGTTGGGGACCACTGTGTTAGACCATTATTAAAGGCACAACCCAGAAATGCAGAAAGGACCAATTTTGAAAGAGAATTACAGTATCAGTGTAATTTTATTACCAGAATCCACACCCTACCCTTAACCTAAACATAAACTACACCTTACTTTAACCCTTAGCCTAACTTAACCTAAACTTTACACTAACCTTAACCCATCACTACAATCTTAACCACAACTTAACACAAACTTAACCCTAACTTAACCTAAACTTTACACTAACCTTAACCCATCACTACAATCTTAACCACAACTTAACACAAGCTTAACCTTAACTTAACCTAAACTTTACACTAACCTTAACCCATCACTACAATTTTAACCACAACTTAACACAAACTTTACCCTAACCTTAACCTAAACTTAACCTGACACTTTTTCTAACCCTAACCGTAACCTAGACATAACCTAAACTTTACTTTAACCCTACCCTTAACCTACATTTTACCATAACCTTAACCTAACCTCGCTATAATCTTAACCATAACACAAACTTTCCCATAACATAGCCTAACCTTTACCCTAATTTTAACCTTAACCTAAACTTAATCCAACCCTTACCCAAACCTTAACCTAGATTTAATCTAACCCTTACCCTAAACTTAACCTAGATTTAATCTAACCCTTACCCTAACCTTAACCCTAAACACACACATAGTAGGATGCAAAATACTTTCTGCAAGAGTTTCTGTCTGGCTGCTCTGAGGAAAGCTCTCGGTCCCCAGCTCCACCACAACAGCTAACAAATGCCTGTGCTGGCCAACATCACATTTAGAGTGATGAAAGAAGATAGTTCCGTCTAACCACAAGGTGCGGACATGGCCAATTGTGGTCTCTTGTCAGCATGGCTTGGAAACCTGTGACATGTGGGCCATAGTGACAGAGGAATAGACCGCTGAGCCACTCAGAGCCCTAATAATGTGTGAAATGTGGGGGTGCCTTCATAACCACTTTTAAAAGGTCCAAAATCAAATTTAATTTGTAACCATTGAATATATTATTACAGGTTTTTATTGAAGCCTGCTTTGTTGTAAATGGTGATGTTGGAAGTAAAAAGAAGAGTTGTTTGTTTGTGAGAAATTTACCAGCAATAATAGGCACCCTGGCAAGGCAATGGTCTCTTCGTCAAACTTTCCTTGACATGGTTAAAGACTTTCTCATTCAAGCCTGTCTCACTTCCAGTAGCCTCGACCAGAACAACTAATTTCAGACAGAAATCACTTTTAATTAGAATAAATCCCAGATTAGATTTCCTTTTTCTTTCCCCGTCATTTGCATAGGAGCTTTTCAATACCTGGCAGCTCATTAACGGTCCTTGGGGCTAATGAGGCCCAAGCCTTCTCTCTTGGTAATTAAAGCAGAGGGCTTGGCCATGGATAGCCCAACCTATATGTCACTTAGACCTTAGGGGGCAATTTGGTGAGGGAGGGCATTTGGTGTGGATGCGCTGTCCGTAGCTGGATGGGAGGTTGATTGAGGGTTATTGGGTTGCCTTTGGAGAGTGTGGCAGTGGTATGGAGTGAGGGACAGTGCCCAAATCTGTCCAACTGGACGTGACGCCCCATTCATCTCGAGGTCCCAAGGCCTGCAAGGGGATCAATGGTTGCTGAGGTGGCCAAACGAGCTATCTGCATCTGCATTAGTATTCCTGGGTGGGCCTGGCGTGTTTATTGGCCTCCCAGCACGGGTGCCATGTCGATAGATTGATAAGACAAGGAAGACACGGCCCCAATGGGCTGGTGGTCGGGCAGTGATTTAACCTGCCTCGTCCGCCACTCTCTCTCCCCCTCTCTCTCTCTCTCTCTCCCTCTCTCTTTCTTCCTCTCAAGAATGCACAATCCTGTACAGAGAGTGTGATCACGAAGAAGCCACATCCATTATAAATCACACTTGAGTGGACCGATGTTTTCAGCAACAACGCCTCAGTGACATTTTTCAAGCATGTAACCCACTACCCCCCCAACCGCCTGCTGAACAGGGTTCACTGCAAAGCCAGGCACTAAATCATGCACATGCATTTGACATTTAATGTCATTATTACAATGCTGTGCACAGACAGCCTGCCTTTATGGAGACTAAGCATTGCACGGAAGCAATATACATGCTCACTGATTTTCTTATTATATAAACTTGATAACAAACTGAGACGGTGATGTGATTGGGAATTGAACCGTCAGAAGTCACCGTCATCACCACAGATAAAAAAAAATGTAATCATTTGAGAGCTGGCCTCAGTAACATTTCCAATTCCTGGCTTTTGAATACCATGAATTACCTGGAGTTTCTAAATAAGGAAACAAATATTCCCTCACAAATGCAACCACAAAAACACTTATAATACTTTCAACTCATTCAACTGTTTAAAGTTAAAGGAACATTAGCTAAGATTACATTTCTCCACATTTCTTTATGAATTCAATTATAGCATGCTTTTGTAGTTCGACATACTTTTTTTTCTCTCTCTGTATTTTAGGAGATCCTGAGCTACACTAATTTGTCTTCATTTGAGATGTTAAAAAATGAATTTGTGCATGTTCTTATGTATTTGCACCTAAATATTTTTTTTTTCTTATAAGGATTTTTGTTATTCATTTATGCATCAGTATTATCCCTATAAACCAATATCTGGATCAGTGACATCATCAGCCCCGCCCCCTCTCTCTGATCAGTCAGAGTCTGTATGCAGTTTGATCATGTCCACGTGGACAGAGCAGTAAACATGCACTGGAGGCTGCTTTGGCATTTAAACTGGGATTGAATTCAGTTGGAAACAAGTGAACAAGTGTTTGATTTGTTTTCCAACCTGAATTATTCACTGATAATTCATCACACAATTCATCACACAATGATGAGACACGGAGCCAAGAAACCAGCATTTAACTGCCTGCAAAATGTGGATCTCAGGTTCTATGAGTTTAGGTGTCTGAGAAAATCATTGTCTAAGAGGTTCAATCCCAAGTCTGTGTGGAGTTGGTATGTTGGTATGTTCTCCCCATGTCTGCATAGGGATTCCCTCATGTACTAGGCACTAGGTCCCTAGGTGTGAGTGTGTGAGTGAATGCTTGTGTGTGGTCCCCGATGATGAATTGCTTCCATATTTAAGGGTTATTCTTGCCTTGCACCTGATGTTTCTTGGTAGGTTCTGAACCCACCTTGACGCTGACCAGGATCATTATTCCAGAAACCTGCGACAGTCTTCTTTCTTCCCACTTATCAACCAGAGAGGACTGTTTTCCTACTGTCCAAAATAATGCCATTATTCATGGCTGTGTTGGATCATGTGGTTCACAAGCTGTGTGTGGTGATTTCTCGGTTATTTTTGCTCTTTCGCTCTTTAATGACTGGAATACAAAATAAGGCAGCTTGCTGCACTCTGAGGCAAAGTGGCCTGAATTTCTGACATGAACATACCGTATAACGTAGTCCATTAAAAGAGCTACAATAAATATATTTATAACACGTCCGGTAGCTTACAACAATTGCTCAATCTAATGACTTTTGCTGATGAAATATCATAATTCAGGCTGCAATACTTGTGGCTTAAATGAAAAAAAAGAACCATGCAAATGCAATCAGAGATGATGATATAATACGAGCCAATGATATAACGAGCAAACAATGCTTAAATATTTTATTCATTCAAGCCAGGCCTTAATCTAAGACTTAAGAATCCTGGAGAAGGAGCTAAGACGAGTATGCTGAGAATGCAGTTTGCGTGCCCATTTGAATAATCAGATAATTGCACACACCTGGTTACAATCAGATTATTGATTGCATATAAACACACTCATTGACTCACTAATCCGATAATTGCAGGAAATCATTTTTGGTCAGAAATCTGATAAATATTTTCATACACTTGGGTAATCAGATACTGCAGTGAGAAATCTGACTACTGAGCTATAAATCAGATTTCTTAGACTGTAATCTGACTGAAGAAACTTTACATGAACTCTTGAGGGATCAGATAACTGTAGAATTCCAGTTAAGATCAGTTTGCTGTGCATGTAAATGCAATCTATGCAATAACATGCTTTGTAGTTAACTGCATTGTTATATTTGAAAAAGATAGCAAAAAAAAATATATCAAATAATAAGTCTATTATTAATGGCTCTATGCTGCAATGTCGAAAAGACACTCTTTTAATGCACGGTTGTCAACAATTGTGGTATCAAAATAACCCCAAACACTGCAGAGAGGTTTACCAGACACTAATTAAGTCTACACCAGGCCTAAGTAACTTTGCTAATGGTGCTCCTCAACTCACAAAGCCTCCAACTCCAAACCCAGGCTTAATCAGTGGAGACCAGCCTCGAGACGAGAGAATTAAAAACTCTACCAATTATGTTTTTTTCTGAACAAAGCCGTATTTGTTCAGTGTCAAATCCCCAAGCCCTGTTAGCATTTCACCACAAACTCCATTTATGACAGGAGGTGACCTTTAAACAAGAAGAAGTGGGGATTTTCCATCACCAATTAGAAGAGCAGTGTTCATAAAAAAAAGACCCTATGACTCAGAACAGAACACATTGATCCATTCCCCCAACAGCATCCTGGGCACATTGGCCGTTCAGACTCTCTCCTCCTACCTGAGGCTCTGCACTAGCCACCATTACCCTTAAATAACCATCAGCTGTTTGAGATTCACGTCAGGCCTGCAAGACTCAGAATATGCAAATTTTGGACTAAGCACAGAACACGATATTAACCACACATCAGAGCCACAACACTGGAGTACTCTCACCCAATGTATCGAACCTGCGGTTAATAATGAAGAGGCGGGTTTCAAACGGAAGGCTGCTTTTGAAAGATCATCAGCGGGGCTTCATAGAGCTCACAGCCTAACCATAATGAGGACAAACATCATTCTCGAAATACGAGGATTCCCAGCAACGTCCAGCAAGCCTAGATGACCAACCAGGGAGAAGGAAAGGCACATTCACAAACAGTCAAGAGGAGCTGAGGAAGAAAGGTCAAAGAAAGGCCAAAGGAACAAAAGAGTTGACAGGATGACAATAAGGCAGGTCAAAAATTACAGGCTGTACAGGTCGTATGTAATATATGTCAGACAAATGCTAGCATTGTTTGTCTTCAGTCAAGCAACCAAAAGAGCGCCTTACCAATTTCTGAAACCATTGACCCAACAGTGCTCATTAGTGCAGAGTTTCTCGACCTGTGGGCCAGGGACCACCAGTGGACCGTGAAGCACTCTGTAGTTGTCCCTCAGCCCGTCCTCAGGGATGCAACTTTAAATCATAAAAGTCACTCTAAAAAAACTGAGTAGGTAAAATTTTTTAGATCAATCGTCTTCAATCTATAAACATTTTATAAACATTATAAACATCCATTAAAATAGTAACAGATATAATGAATCGAATAATGACAAACAACACATTATCAGTTTGATGCAGGTAATTTGCTAATCAGAGATGTAGAAGTCACTTAAAGGAAGAAAGAAATGAATTGTGACAACGGTGGGGGTGGCAGTGGAAATGTGTGTTTAGTTTTTGTTTGTTTGTTTGTTTGTTTGTTTGTTTGTTTGTTTGTTTGTTTGTTTGTTTGTTTGTTTGTTTGTTTTTGCAGGGGAGGGTCAGGTTCCATTAAATGTTAAGTTGTTTTCTTGTGGGTTGTTAAGCTTTGTGGTGATAAATATATGGTCTCTGAGGCACAAAAGGTCGAGAACCCCTGCATTAGAACACATGGTCATGATCATTATTTATGTAGTATTTATAAGTATTTATAGGAGACAGTCACACATGATATTGCTATTTTCAAGGAATCATAGACTCCTCTAATTTGCCTTCATCTGAGATTGAATTTGAACGTTTTGATAAAAGAATTACTTTATATATTTATTTTTGCTTATAAGGACTGAATTATACTTCACATAATGCTGTACACGATCCTATTTAGCATTGATCATCCAGGTGTTTTGAGCTGAAAATGCAAGAATGTTGATGAATTAGTTGTAATGATTTCAATGACAAGGATGTGTATAATAATGTCTTCATAATAATTGACAAAATACTGAATGTATGTAGCAGCATTTATTTCTCCTCGTGGCTTTTATTCTGAAATTTGAACAGTGTGACCCAATATCTGGGTCAGTGATGTCATTAGCCTCGTCCTCTCACTGATCAGTCAGAGTCTGTGTGCAGGCTGAGCATGTACACGTGGACAAATGCACTGGAAACATGCACTGGAAGCTCCTTTGGTGCTTAAACTGGGATTTATCTCAGTACAACACTTTGGTCTTATATGCACATATTTTCGGAGATCTTGCGAAGCAATTCTGAATGTTACTTTGAAGGTTAATCAAAGCACCCAGCATGCGAAATATGATACATTGCACTTTTTTTTTGTTTTTTTTTACTGTTTGTTTCTATGGTGGCAATACTAATGAAGCAGTACTCATAGTATCTGGGAAAGACGGGAGATACTCTTACCAAGCACTTAATTAGATACACTACTAAGGCAGGGCCTCCATTTGCTCTCAAAAATAAGGTCTTCACAACATTTGTTCCACAAGATGTTGGAAACACTCCTTTGATATCCTGGTCCATGTTGATATATCTCACATTATTCCTGCAGGTTCCTGGGAACATTGTATAGCTCCACTACATCCCAAAGGTGTTATACTGGATTCAGATCTGGTTACTGGGAAGGCTAATGAAGAACACTGAACTCATTGTCATGCTCATGAAACCAGTTTGAGATGACTTTGAGACTTGGAGCATCATCATGCTGAAGTAGCTATAAGAAGATGGGTAAACTGTGTCCATGAAGGGATGCACATGGTCAGCAACAGCAGTTTCACCTATGATTGATTGGTATTGATCAGTGAAAGGGTGTCAGAAATCCTTCTCCACACCGTTACACCACCTCCACCAGACCAGTTCACACAAGGTACGTTGGATCCATGGATACTGTTGGTGCCAAATTCTGACCCTACCATCTACCAGATAAGACCAGGCTACATTTCTCACATCTTTAACGATCCAGTGTTGATGAGCCTTTTTTGCAGCCTCAGCTTTCTATTCTTAGCTGAAATAAGTGGAACACAACATGATCTTCTGGGGTTGAAGCTCATCCACATCAAGGTTGTATGTGCTCTGTTCTTCTGGGTGATTTTCCGCTCACCTTGAATCTACAGAGAGGTTTTCTGAGCTAGAATTACGTCGATATGATAAAGAGAGGAAGGGACAGAGACTGGAACAGAGAGCGTCCTCGGGTGACTATAGCAGCTGTGTGAACCGGGGGGGAAGGAGTGTGTTGTTGGTGGAAAGAGGTGGATGTGGAGCATGTGGTGTTCTCACGCTCGCTGCCCTCGCAATCAAACCAATCAGAGCAGGGACAGCTGCATGTCTGATGAGCGCGTTCTGGGTAAAAGTGCAGCACTCTGCTACAAGACCACACACAAATAGGCCTAATCTCTAAGGAAGGAGTGTAATGTGTGTGTGTGTGTGTGTGTGTGTGTGTGTGTGTGTGTGTGTGTGTGTGTGTGTGTGTGTGTGTGTAGGGTTGGGGGTTAGGGAGGGATCCCACCAGAATTAATATCCAAACTGGTTGTCAATATTCGTGGAAAGCGCAGCACACAGCGCTCCGCCGCCTGCCGTACGCCATTAAGCTTTCATGAAAGTAAAACTTAATTAGATATGATGACTAAACTCCGGGGATTGTAATTAGCCGAACTGCGTGACTGCTCACCAGTAATTAAATGTCAGTTTCCCTCAGTTCACTGGGCCTGAAAAAGTGCGGTGGAAAATGTCAAATGCAACAAATTCACCTGTGCCCTCCGGGCCAAATCTCTGGCCAAAAAAATGGAAACGGCCCAAAAAAAGAGAGAGGGAGAGAGAAAGAGGAGTGACAAAGTAGGTTAAGACATCATACAAATTGGTACAGAGTATTAATTAACATTTCGCTTTCCGCCTAATGTCATTAAGGGAGGCCGAGGGCTTCCCGCCGGGCCGGACGGGACCGATGACTGGTCATTTGCCCTGTGTCCGAGTCAGAGGTCATACAAGGGGGTGAAAACGAGGACAGCACATTCTTATGCTTCATGTCTGTCAAGTGTCAAACAAGCCCGACCTACTGTAGTCAGGTTGGAGGCGACGTGGCAGGGGGAGAGACAGAAGGGTACCTCCGTTTCGTACTGCATGCAAATACGCTCACACACACACGCCGACGCACACACACACACACACACACACCTGCGTCAGCCAGTGTATCAGCTGTCACACGAGGTCAGTGTGAGTTTGACAGCCAGAGGACAGGAGGGAGTAGTGGTGTAGCGCACTGCCCTTATTGTGCCGTAGCAGAACAGCTTCACACCGGTCCCCGGCGAAAAGCTGGAGGTGACTTTACAAAAGCATTACAATGTTTTTTAAAATGATACGATGTGAATGTCAGGCTCAGCTCAAGTAAACACAGCCCCATTACTGAACTTAACCCTGTAGAATAACTGAGGAATCGCTTTCATTTTGTTATCATTTTAAATGTGGCTCAATAAAGAACCGTGCTTAGAATTGATATGTTATTATTATTTTATTATCATTTTTTTTTTAATTGGTAAGAAACCTTTACATCAAGTGATGCCCTTAGATCTATAACCCCACTGAACTTTAGATTTATTATTCAACTATAAAATTAACTTTTAATGGCAGATAAATGTTAAAATAAGAGTAATATTTGGGGGGGGGGTGTTGGAGCATTGCTATTGATCTGTTCATCCTGGATTATTTACACACTGTACAGAGTAACTTCAGAAAACTGAGAAACTCAAAATGGTCAAAAATATATGAGATATATGTGGTTTTCATTGGACAGCGCGGATGTCTTATGTCCCTCAGGGTTGTATTTTGGAGCCTGTGAAATTGATGTTTATTATGGCAGTAATGTTGCGAGAAAGAACCTTTACATCAATTGATGACCCTTTAGACCCTTTAACCCACCGAGCCCTAGGTTTATTACTGAGCTATAAATCCTTTTGTAAAAACTGCAGTGCATTATGGGTAACCATTTGTTTTAGCATATCTCGTGGAGTCCCTCTGGGTTCTATTTTAAGGCCTATAAAATGACTGTCAATGACGTTCATCACAAGATGAAAAATATCTATACACTCAGATTATTAGTTCAATGGTGCTAAAATGTCCAATTGTCAAAACCCTTTAAAGGGACTTTGTGCAGCAACTCTATCATTATAAAATACCAGCTGTAAAATGAACGTAACAGGGATGTTTGTCATTTCCACTCCTTGTCCAGAATGTTGCTACTACACTATGGAACTTTAAAGGAGCTTTAGGAGACCTCTCACCAGAACTGAACAACTCTGCATAACTCAAACCACATTTATACAAATTCCTGTAAGATCACTCTGCAACCTCAGTCCACATACTTCTTTCATTTCAGATACTGGTTCTGTGTCTCCCAGCTTGTCAACAACTTAGCTTTACTGCTGTCCACAAGAGGGAGCACGTGGAGCACCAATTCGTGCAAAATGCTGCTTTAACTTTAGCTTCTCCATACCATCCATTTCCATCCACGCATGTTCTGCCGTTTTATCCGGGGTCGGGTCGCGGGGGCAGCAGCCTAAGCAGAGAGACCCAGACTTCCCTCTCCCTAGCAACTTGGTCCAGCTCTTCCGGGGGAACACCAAGGCGTTGGTCAGCCGAGAAACATAGTCTCTCCAGCGTGTCCTGGTTCTTCCTCTGGATCTTCTCCGTACCCATTGTAGCAAAAATGTGGTGGGGTGACACCCTGTAGCCATGTTGCACACAGCATTGATGCACACCTGGGGCCAATGAGGACAACAAGCTTCAGGTGGTGCATAAAATGAACTCCTCACTGGGAGAGCCCAGAGAGTCTAGGAAGGGACTCATGGGGAGGAGCTCATGGTAAAGGTGAAGGTGCTCATAGATGCATGCAAGGGAATTTGTCCTCCACATTTAATCCATCCACAAACAGATACACACACATACACAGTAATGAATTCACACACTAGAGGGCAGTGAGCACATGTGCCCGGGACCAGTGGGCAGCCCTATCCACGGCACCCATGGAGCAGCTGGGGTGTAAAATGTCTTCCTCAGGGGCACTTCAATCATTCCCTGCCAGTTCAGGGATTCAAACCAGCAACCTTCCAGCCACAAGGCTGGTTCCCCAACCACCAAGACATGTCTTTCCCATGGACTTTAAGCACAGAGTTTGAGAGGGAAAAACACAGGAATATGCCATCCCTCAATTTTAGGTAAGTGCCTGTATCAGCTCAGTGGGGTTAGTCTTTATTTTGACATTTAAGAGCTTTAGAATGTGTAAATAAAGCCTTTTGGGTCAGTCCACTCCGTGGCCATGTCCCCTCTCCCCAGGCGTTAGTTCACACCATATAAACAGCTGGTATATCACAATTGTGTACTTACTACTAATACTAACTAGTTGTTGATTATGTAGTGTGTAACATAGAAAAATGTGCAACCTGTGCATCGATTCTCCCACGATACAATTTGAAATGGAACAGAAGAAACGATGACGATGTCAGGAGAACTTCCAGTGACCTGTTGGCATAGTAATGGTTGACCACTGTCAGTACATAATGGGACACTAAATTAGCAGTTTTGTGTACTGACCTGACAAACCTGCACTATTAAGGTGAGGTGTTTTTCCAACCCCGGTCCTGGAGGCACCCCTGCCCTGTATTTTTATCTGTAACACACCCTTGCGACTCTGAATTTCTTGTTAATGAGCTGATTAATTGAATGAACCGATCAGGTGTGTAGAGCAGGGATAGTTCTAAATATGCAGGGTAGGGGGTGCCTCCAGGCCGAGAAACACTTAGCTGTGCCTTATCTTATAACGTCCTATGACTAAAGTGAGGTGAGCCAGCTACGAAATATCATCAGGACACAGGAATGAATAGGCAAAAATAGTGTTGTTTATCTGTTGATTTATTACTCACGCGTATATTGTGTTTCTTTGCTTAAGTAGACCCACTACTGTAATTGGTATGGCTTACTAACAGTCTGGCTTGAGTGCTCATTTGCATAATTGAGCTCATTTTGCTTGTTTTTCTTTTAGAAAGTGCAGAAATTAGAATGTGCAAACAGTAGCTTTGCCTTAACTCATTTAATGGAAAGGATACAACTATTTTAGTGTGTGTGTGTCTGTGTGTGTGTGTGTGTGTGTGTGTGTGTGTGTGTGTGTGTGTGTGTGTGTGTGTGTGTTTGTGTGTGTGTGTGTGTGTGTGTGTGTGTGTGTGTGTGTGTGTGTAGACTGGTTTATAGTTCAGCACAGAGTACCTGCACATAGCACACTTGGTTGGTTATTCATTTTGCTATTGATTTAATTGTGTCTGCAGTAGACGCAGAAACTAGAGTTGGATCCGTTTAGATTTGGTTTCAGATATGATGGCTGTAGAGTGACACAGAGAAGTCACATGACGTACTCGCACATTTCTACAAACTCCAACTTCACAATTCTGCATATGTAATAGAGAGCCTAATGAGTATCAAAGAGAAGTGGAACATATTTTTACATAAACATTAATAGGTTCATATAGAACAACAGTAAACGTCTATTCCATCCTCTGTTCGATCCTCTATTCCATCCTCTATTCCATCCTCTATTCCATCCTCTATTCCATCCTCTGTTCGATCCTCTATTCTATCCTCTATTCCATCCTCTATTCCATCCTCTATTCCATCCTCTGTTCCATCCTCTGTTCCATCCTCTGTTCCATCCTCTATTCCATCCTCTATTCCATCCTCTGTTCAATCCTCTATTCCATCCTCTATTCCATCCTCTATTCCATCCTCTATTCCTTCTTCTATTCCATCCTCTATTCCTTCCTCTATTCCTTCCTCTATTCCATCCCCTATTCCATCCTCTATTCCATCCTCTATTCCATCCTCTATTCCATCCTCTATTCCATCTTCTATTCCATACAGTATGAACGTAGCACTTTTAGTAAGTTAGACTTTAAATAAACCTGATTATTTAAAACAGAAAAGAAATCATGTTAATGGTGTAGCTGGGAGCATCCAGGAGAAATTTGGAACCAAGCTTTCTTCATTAAACTCGCTGAAGTACTTCTTCAGAATCAGAAATTCTTCTCCCTCTTTACTGTATTTCTGTTTACCTTCATCTGTTCTAATGGGGTCTGGAGTTTCTACACTAATCACTCTTATTGATCAGAGACAAGAGGAGAAACAATGGGATTAGGTGCACAGTACTGTGTGTGTGTGTGTGTGTGTGTGTGTGTGTGTGTGTGTGTGTGTGTGTGTGTGTGTGTGTGTGTGTGTGTGTCCTCTTTTACTTATGCTTGAGCCATTATTGTATTAACTGTGTTCTGTACCTCTTCGGCTGCACGCCTCAAGGCCCCAAACACTTAGTCATAACAGTTCACTGATAGCACCATGTTTTAGTGTCCATGCAGACGGTTTAACGTACAGTTCTTTATCTGCACGGACATTCTGGCTCCGGCCTCATCAGAGAACCCTTGACGGTTGATGGCGTATGTGCGTGCAGTACATCTAATCTTTAAGTATTGACACCAACTCATGGGATGAGCAGCCCAACCAGAGGAAACCAGTATTTAATCAGCATATTTACGCAAAAGGGCCACTAAACGGGCTGAACTGGAACTTTCTGATGTGTCATCTGCTGAGGACTCAACAACTCATACGATGACACCACAACACACAATTTTAGGCTTTAAAACCGCTGTAAGCAGCTACTCTTTGTCTTGGACCTTCAGGAGAGGATCCAAGGGGGACCAAACAGACCATCTCCTTTGAGACTTTTTGAGAAGGTTCTGGTCAGGCTGAACTTAGAGGCTCCTACACATATTCTTTTCTTATCATCAAAATTATGTTTTGACCACCATGTTTCCATCATTAAACTGGCAGAACACATTTCACACTTTGTCTTCACTTGAATGGTCTTCAGTTTTTCACCAAAAAAAGACAGTCTTACAATATATACAGTATATAAAGACTTTTGCACTGGGTCAGATCATGTAAATACTCTGAATCATAAAATTTTAATATTTTTTTTCTCTTTCACAGTAAATGGACCCAGTCTTTGTACTATAAATATCCCATGGCATACAGGATTTAGCATGGGGTGTGTGTAACTCTAATAGCCCATCAGCCCTATTTTACCCTCATACTACTGCAACACAGAACAGGGGGCAACCTGGAGGCACCAAAGGTGTCTGTGTCTAATTCCACCTGAGCCCATAATTACCTAATTAATTTACTCTGACAGGATAGGTTAAACCCCGCTCTCACTGATCTTCGAGGACTGGCCACCACAAGGAGGGCCGCTTTAAACCCTCACCGCCGCCAGTGCTCTGCTTTATCTTTTGGGAGCCACCATCTAATTCCATTTTAAGATTTTAAAGATATTGAAAAAACACTGAGCCTGATTTAGACTGTTTTTGTAGCACAATCGGGTGATTATTCACTGGGCCTGTGATTGAGATAGGGGGCTGAAAACTGAAGGACGGGGGGGGCAGAGATAATAAAGATGCATCTTAAGGATAAGTTGTTAATTCTGTAAAGGTTGGTGAGAGGGCAGCACATGGTTGACACGATAGACAGCAAGAAAACAATCAGAAAATTGAATAAAAGGCAAAGGCAGTGAGGGTCTGGTCTACATGATGCATTATTAAAATCAACAGCTGGATAGAGCCTTGAAAACCCGCTTTAACACTGTCTCAGATTCTTGTCTGCCTGTGAGGAAAGAGGTGGTTGGAGGAGGTGGGTGGGGTTGCAAGGGAATATATATATTTATATGCAACCATTTTTGGCGTTGTAGAAGTGCATGTAGTAATGTTCTTTCAAGAAGATAACCTGTTATTTTATATGTATTGCATGTAAAGTGACATTTCAAACTTTTTTGCTTCATTTTTGGCTCATATTTCATGAAAATCAGAAACTGAGTTTCTCATATTGTAATATTTCATTTTGAATTTGAGTAAATTACTATTCAAACTGTATCAATATTAAAAAGTTTGCCTTTTTGACCTTAATAATCAACATAAACAAACCTTTTCATGATATTCTAAACTCCTGGGATACATTAGAACAGAAGCATTAGGCTATTTAACCTTTAGAACTCTAAATTTCTCACCATATGGTGTTGTTTCAGGAGATTCTAGGCTCCTAAATTAACAAAATTAACAAAATGACTTGTGCTTACAGTTTTTTTTTTCTGCTTATGAAGATTAAAAACTCCTTACATCTGAGAAATCATTTTAGAAATCAATCACTCAGTGTTTCTGAAATGAAAATGCAAGAATTGTATGATTAGATTGACAAGGATATTTATAAAAATACATTCTTCAATCTATTAAATTGAAAACAGCCTGAATGTCCTTTATTATTATAGATATTTATTTATGTTTGTATCACTAAACCAGCTATTAGGGGTGTAGTCTGTGCACTTCTGGTTCCAGTCCCAAGTCCGGATAAATGGTCAGGGTTGCGTCAGGAAGGGCAGCCGGCGTAAAAAGATTTATGTATGTATCATTATTTTTATTATTATTATTATTATTATTTTATTTATGTTTTTTTTATTTATTTATTTATTTATTTATTTATTTATTTATTTATTTATTTTGCCATTTTTCACCCCTACTAATTTAGATGTGCCAATTACCCATCCCCCTAAGTAGCCTCCCACATTACATGCCCTGCTCTCAATGCCAGGGGGGAGAAATCATCCACATGAGTCATGTGACGATACCACCTCTTTTTGAACTGTCGCCGTGTGTATCGTTGCCGGGCAGCCATCGCGCTTGGATGAGAACACTGGATCCCCGGTTCTGACACAATGGACAGCAGACGCCTGCGTCGACCAGCAGCGCACTTGTGAGATGTGGGAGGAGCACCATCTACCCACCCCCTGAGGGAGAGCAAGCCAATTTCTCTCCCTCTGGACCCCGGCTGCCGATGGTGAGCAGCATGACCCTGGATTCGAAGCAGCGACCCCAGGATCATAGTGGTAGCACCTTGGCCCACTACACCACTCGGGGCCCTTATCATTATTATTTCTTCTGAGACTTTTATACTGAGATCTGAACACCGTGTGAGCATATAAAGAAAGGAAACAGGCTCTCCCTTTATATTTTCTTTAATGGGTCAGCGATGTAATCAGCTCCTCCCCCTTTTGCTGATCAGTCAGAGTCTGTGTGCAGGTTGAGCATGTACACGTAGACCGAGCAGTAAACATGCACTGGAAGCTCCTTTGGCTTTTAAACTGGGATTTAATTCAGAGTAAAAATGGCAAATTGTAGTTGAAGCTGAATTGGTTTTTCAAAGAAATTCAGTTTAAGAACAATGACAATATAATTATTCAGCATTTTTATGAATAGAGGCATCTAAAAACTCGCTCCATCATTTAAAAAAGGCCTACTGGTCCTACTGGTGTGTAGTGCTTGTATCCCAGTGATTGCCATATGCAGTAGACGGTCACTTGGCTTTGTCTCATAGCAGTAAAGGCAGTCTACACAAGCCTTCTTAATAAATTATAGACACAATGGAAGTGCTACCGCATTGTCTTCGTTATCTTGGTAGTTTTTTATATCTGCTGAAGTAAGAAATCTCATAAGTCAGAAAACAGATCAGCTTCATTACTCATAAAGCTCAGCTTCATTAAGGTTATCGAGCTATAGCAGCCTTTACCTAGAGCCCCTGACTCAATCCACAACCAGTGGTTCGCTTCATTAATGTTGAGTAGGCATGTTGATTGCTGATGTGGTTTAAGACAGCATGACTTACTGGGATCTATAAATGCGAACTTCACTGTGTAGCCCACTCTTGGGGGCCGCCACTCCCCTTCACATATTTGCACATCATGATGGCATATAGAGGCCGCAGAACATTTGAAAATTGATTCTCCGTGTAAGTAAATGCTAATCTTGAAGTGTCCTTCACAGCAAACACCTGAACGGCGCCTGGGTTTAAACAAAGAATTTGTTTCCAACATCTGTGCACATGAAGGGGAGCTGGATCCTGCAGGATAGCTGGAATTTAGCACAACACCTGGTGTCATTATTGTGTGATGAATTATCAGTGAGTAATTCAGCTCTGCAAACAGCTAAAATTCACTCTTTTCCAACTGAATTAAATCCCAGTTTAAAAGCCAAAAGAGTTTCCAGTGCTCAACCTGCATACAGACTCTGACTGATCAGAGAGGGGGGGCGGGGCTGATGCTCAACCTGCATACAGACTCTGACTGATCAGAGAGGGCGGCTGATGTCAACCTGCATGAGGACCTTGACTGATCAGAGAGAGGGGGCGGACTGATGTTCAACCTGCACACAGACTCTGACTGATCAGAGCCGGGGCGGGCTGATGCTCAACCTGCATACAGACTCTGACTGATCAGAGAGAGGGGGCGGGCTGATGCCCAACCTGCATACAGACTCTGACTGATCTGGAGAGAGGGGCGGGGCTGATGATCAACCTGCATACAGACTCTGACTGATCAGAGAGGGGCGGGCTGATGCTCAACCTGCATACAGACTCTGACTGATCAGGAGAGAGGGGCGGGCTTATGGAAGAAGGTTCCTCCAAGAGTCAGTCTTTCACCCTGTTCTCCCTACGCTAAATGTAGTCCATCAGCCCAGACAAGGCTGGTGTTCAATCCTCATTATTCAGTTTTCTACTCAAACTGTAAGTCTAATGGTCCAACAGGATGGAATGGAAGTTGTTAAGGGACGGGCTTTTAGCAAACATTAGACCTCAATAACCTGTGTATCATTTGTTCTTTTCATATTCAACTGAAATTCCAAATAAATAACGGCAACGATATTATTATTAATAATAATAATAATAATGATAATAATAATAATAATAATAATGATAATAATAATAATAATAATAATAATAATAATAATAATAATGATAATAATAACAATATTTGTTGGGTTTTTTGTTTGTACGTTTATTTGGACTACTGTCAAGTATTATAAAGAACTTCATATTATAAATATCCGAATAGCGCAGGCTATTCGACACCTTGGTAATGCTGGTCAGGTTTGTTGACCAGCTTGGTGTTAACGGTTAGGGTGGTCAACCACATTGGTCATCCTGGTCTTGCTGGTTGACCAGCTTGGTGTTGATAATCAGGCTTTTCAATCATCTTGGTCATACTGGTCATGCTGTTTGACCAGCTTGGTTAGTTTGATCATACTTGTAGCCCAGCTAAACTCAAACTAAAACAACAAAGGTATTATGTTGGTGAAGAATTAAGCTGCTCAACAAGCTTAACCAATTTAACCAGCTTGAACTGGCCATGCTTTTTGTTTGTTTGTTTTGCTTTGTTTGTTTTTGTATTTGTTTATTTGTTTTGCTGTTTTTAGAGCAATAGTTTAAGATTTTACACAAACGTGCAGTTCTGGCAAGCATTGTCCTCCATGCTTCTCCAAAGTTACATGGTGCAGTTAGGAATATGCTGCATGCTTACATTTAGGTTTACTTACATTTATTGCCAATTACCACTAAAGCAATAGCAGCATAGTTAGGAATGAGCCACATGCAAAGGAATATTTTCTGCACTGCAGAGAAACACTCGTGTTGAAATGTCATAGTACTATATATAAAAATTACCGTTGCTAAAGAACTCCTGAAGGACCCCCATTTTGTGTGTGAGGGCCATCCAAAAATAAAAAAGAGGGAAAAAAGCACAGGACAGAGGTGTGAGAGGCAGGCAATGGTGAGCGTGGAGGGGTGAAATGACTTTTCCGTCTGGATAAGGGTGTTGATGCTGGAGGCCCATGGCGGAGGAGAAGATTGATCGCTGGCACGTCTTCACTCTGCGATTTCCCATCTCTCCAGAGCCTTTGCGCACGGGAGCCAGCATGGGCAAGATAAATAGACAGATGGTGGAGGAGAAAAGCTTGGGAAAAGAGGAGTGGTGTGGTGGTTGGGGGGAGGAGGGGGTTGCAAGGGAAGAAAGATAACAAAGTTGTTGAAGAGGGAAAAAAGAGAAGGTGGGGAGGTAAGAGTGAATGTTGGGGAATAAAATAGAAAGCCGTCTTTTGGGAAAGCGAGGAACGAAGGAATTTTTTATCCGCATCATATCTGCAGATACATGCATAGACTAAGAAGCCACTGGGGCCTGGAGAGCAGCGTGGTCCGGATCCATCTGCTGCCTATTCTTTCTTTGAGAAAAACACGTCTAAATTTCGCGAAAGGAGGATGGGTTGCGAATGTAAGGTAAAGAAGGGAATGTGGAATTGTGCGGTTCATCTGGAGAATTGGATGAACAAAGTCAATAGGTGTGCACTCCAGGGATGAATTCAAGAGCGTGCATGAATATTGATCGTGTTTGCATATACAAGGGATTGTTCAAGTTACAATGTCACAGAACGGCACCAAGAAAAGCCCATTGAGCTGCTGTCAGGTGCCACACAACATCACATTAATGGAGCTCGCAAGCTTAATTGCTGCAGGTCTGCTGTGATTGGCTATTTCATCAAGTGGTTTAAAAGGATGACGAAATCACTCGATTGGATGAAAGGAGGGAACTCTCCATTTGTAAAGGTAAAGGTGCTCATAAACCCACTGTACTGCACACAGGGGACTTTGTCCTCCATATTTAACCCATCCACACACACTATTGAATTCATACACTAGGGGGCAGTGAGCCCACTTGCCCGGAGCAGTGTGCACGCCTGTCCACAGTGCCCAGGGGGCAGCTGGGGAGTTGAGCACCTTGCTCAAGGGAACTTCAGTCATGTCCTACCAGATCAGGAATTCGAACAGGCAACTTTCCGGTCAGAAGGCTGGCCGTGAAACCCATATACGTGTGAACACTGCCTTGGGAACAATAAACGAAGTCAGTTCTTTAAACAGTGTGTTCAGTGTGTTTAGCACGTCAGTCCCGTCATTCAGACTGAGGTCTTCTATAAAAGCTAAGAGGTTAAGTGTTTGAAGTTGCGCTGAAGAGCTTTTAGTGGGAGTGAACTGTTGTGATGCAATGTCTGCAGCAAATAATAATAATAAATCATACAGTGACAAAGGTGTGGGCATGCCTGGTCAAAATTCCTCTCACTGTGAATAAATAAGAGCATAAAACGTGACCTGATCTCCAAGCAGCATGAAGTGAAAGATGGAACTTTTCTAACTTTTACAGTTTGAAAATAGCAAAAAGAGAAAGGACCTGAAGCAAAAGTTTGGGTACCCTGCGTGTACTTACTAACACCACGTTTTAATGTAAACAGAAGATTCTTTCAGGTCTTGTTTGGGATATTTTGTTCATTCTTCCTGCAGAACCTTTCTGGATCTGGGTGATTATTGTACCATCTTGCTGAACAGCCTGTTTCATGTTGCTTACGTCAGTGCACGGTGAGGGTCATGGAAGAGCTTCAGCTTGTGCTTCTTGACATAATCTGTCTAACCTTTAGCTTAGTTTTACCTTTAGGTCTTCATGCAGGTTGCGCATGTACACGTGGACAGAGCAGTAAACATGCACTGGAAGCTCCTTTGGCATTGAAACTGGGATTTCTGTTGAAAACCAATCGATTTTGCTGTTTTCTGTGCTGGATTACGATGATAACGGATAATTCATCATACGATTATAACCTTAGTTAGATGGGGAAAGCCTTGAGTATCTTGTCTGCAGGTTACTCTGATTCTGAGTTATAAAGCTTAGACAGCAGCATGTAATTGCCTGTGTAGAGCTCGGGCTCTAAGAGCTAAAGCTTAATATGACTCTGAACTTACAGTAAATTTTCATTCCTCCTCTACGAACCATGTTTGTCTTCTCTAATGTTTATTTATAGTACTGAGCAAAAGGTTGAGTCTTCTGAGAAAATTCCAGGGTTTATTTTCTCATGAATACTAGAACAAATGCAAATAAGTTGTGACGCAAGTATTGGCCACATTTTGTCCTTCATCATCTCTCGTTTCAAAAGTCACTGCCATTCTTCAAAGAAACGAGGGGCTCGTCTGTTCTTACAGTCAAAAAAAATCACAATCTTTTTTCTTGAAGCCTAAAGAAGAGACGTTAACATCTAACCTGATGTGCTCAGTTCTCATTTGAATGATTTTCACATTCATTGGGTTTCAACAATCCAGGTCAAGTTCTGAGAGCTTGTGAAAACTAAGCTTAAAGAAATAGAAATGCCCTGCGTTAAAATCTGCTTACTCTTCATACTTGTCTACAGAGGTAAGAATGAACTGGCCTCCTCCAACCTGATGGCCACCAAAGGCGATACCTTGAGCCCTCTGAGCTTCAAATACAGCTTGACTGGACCGTCCATTAAAAATGTATGGAAGAAAAGAAGAAGACGTTTTCTTTTCATCGCTGTCTTTACAAATGCACTCTTGGACAAGCTGAGAGGTACTGAGTACAGGTACAGATCCAGCACTGAACATAGAAGCATGTGGACTGAGGGCTAGTCTGCAATTAATCTACACCCAAACCTAACTTTATACTAATCTTCACCTACACCTTAAACTCCTACTAAACCTAATCTTAACCTACATCTCAATCAACACCTGAACCTAAAATTGATCTACACATAAACTTGGCATTAACCTAACCTTAACTTAACTTTAACCTACACCTAAACCTAATCTAAACCTTCATCTTAATCTACACCTAACCTACACCGTAATTTAAACCTAATCTTAACCTAACCCTAACCTACACCTAAACCAGTGATAACCTACACCTAAATATAACCTTAACCTAACCTTAATCCACACCTAAACCTAACCTTAACCGTCACCTTAATCTGTATCTAAACCTAATCTAACCCTTCAATTTAATCAACACATAAACCAACCTTAACCTACACCTTTATCTACACCTAAATCTAACTGAAGCCTTACTCCAGACATATCTATAATTGTAGTGAATTGAGGAATCCTTAACATTTCTAATGTTGGATTTTCTCCATCATTTTCTTCCATTCATGTTTCTTTTGGGTGTATTTTGCTGAACAGTGCTACCAGGAGAAACAAAGCTGACATATTTTTATTTTTTTAGACTAGAATAGTCAAACTGTATGGATGTTTCTGTGGGAGATCATGTTGTCCAGCTTTACCCAGTAATGTAACAGAGAATTACGCTTCCCATCTGTAAGTGGGCATTAAAAAACGTGTGATCTAGATATCAGGTGCTGTGCATCAACCCATGTCTTTGGTATCTCAGCTCAGCAGTATTTTCAGAGTTCCGGGGATGTTTTCTGAGTGGAAAACAAGTGACATTTGTGTGCTGCTGTGGATAAGAGCTGTTAAATGTGATAAATATAAATGCTGTATGGTGACATATCACAGCATCTCTGCTGCGATCTTGTTGGTGGTTTTATAGGTCAGAGTTCTGCCGTCTATTGAAATAAGTATCACAGTTTCAGATGAATCTGCTCCTACAGTCACTAAACATTCACAGAGATAATCATACTAAGAGTGACTTCCATGAGCCAGGCTTCACCAGTCAACCCGCGGGCCTTTGTTTTATTCTTCTGTTTTACTCTCCATGTCCTCATACAGGATCACGAGCAGTAAAAGGGAACCTGCAGGGCGTCACACTGCAGCACATTCCATTTCCGATCAGATCTGGAAAGCGTTATTGTTCCCTCCTGATGTTCTCATCTCTCAATACGTCCATGTGAGCGTAGCAATTAGATTTGAATTACAGCTCCTTTGTAGCAATGGAAATTATTCACTTTTGTAAGTGCGCCATAATTGAAATGTCCCATTTGCCTGAGCAACCACGCAAATCGTTACTTGAGCAGGAGAAGGTCTGCTCATTTGGCCCTCATTTTAGATGGATCTCCTGACTTGGAGGCCAAGTAAAAAGAGGACAAAGAAACTGAGACTTGTGATGGAAATGATTTTGGAAACTAACCTAGCTGGGTCTTGCTGAGTAGGAATACACTGCATTACTGTGGGCTGTGTGAAATGTTTAAGTTTAGTATTAAAATATCGTATAAATATATTAAGAAATTCATCTAAAAGCATCTAAAACCGCCAGCAACACCCAGCAGGTTCTACATATATATATATATATATATATATATATATTGATGCATTACAGCAGCATTATGTGGCTTTTTTACTTTAAAATAGCAGCTTCAGAATAATGTTAATGCTCCATTAACACATAAATGCGAGAAAAGCATCTCCTTCATTGCTACTCCAGGCTTGGCACACTGCAATGTGATTTAAGTGAAGCAGGCCGGAGCAAGAAACACCTATTCCCAAATAATGCATTCAGCATTAGTTGTTTTCAGCATGGATGTTGGATCCCACCTCATCCCAAAAGTGTTGAACGGAATACCATCATTCCAGCTCCAGTTCCTCTGCTCCACAGCTCAGTGCTGGGTGACCATGTATTAGGAATGGGTCAAACAGGCTCATTTTTATCTGCTCTAGAGTGTCCAGTTCTATTGACGATAATTGCATACAGCAGTGTTTCTTAACCCTGGTCCTGGAGGCACCCCTGCCCCACACTTTTTAGCTTTAGCACACCCCATGCAGCCATGAAGGGCTTTGTATAGAGCTGAGTATTTGAATCAGGTGTGGTGGAAGCAGGGAAATATGCTCTGAAATATGCAGGGTAGTGGTGCCTCCAGCACCTTGGTTGAGAAACACTGCTCTACAGGGACTATACAAGATGCATGAGCATCTGTGACAACAATGGGTGCAACTGAAAGTAGAAGGAGTGTCCACAAACATTTGGACATACAGTGTATTTCCAATTATTGAAAATATTTAGTGTGTAAGATAAAATAATATTAAATATAATGTATATTTATCAGATATAAAATATTTTGTCTTGCTCATATTCTGGCACTACCAGCTTTGAGTCAAGGATTTAATTGATTTTTCTCAAATCAACCAGCTATTTAATTTCAACTATTTAAAACAAAAATCGAGACAAATTAGACCTAATCCCGCCAAATAGAACTGTTTCTGCAAAAGGCAAGATGTCACACATGTCCTGTCTGATAAGTGAGCTTCTCGTCCTCCCTGTGCCCAGCCCAGTGTAATAAGAGTTGTCACCTATTTGTGACATATGACTGTATCTCAGATTGCTTTAGGCATGATAACATCTCCTATCCTCTTTCTGGCTGAGTTGGCCATGGCTAGAAGGAAAGTGTGCATGTGTGCGTGTGTGTGTGTGTGTGCGCATGTGTGTGTGTGTGTGTATATGTGTGAGTACCATGAAGCACCAAACCAAAATCTGATACACAGCCATGAATGCTCATATATCATAAATGACTTGCCACGAATTTTATATATATATATATATATATACATATATGGGTTATATATTAGACACATTTTCTAAGCTTCATATCTCAGGATCTGAGTAACCTACATACATGATGTTATGACATTTCATTTGAACTATAAAACTATAAGATTTACCCCGTCTAACCAATTTTAATAAATTCTGACCACTTCAGACTGGGATCACAAACTGGAGAACTGGGATCACAAAGCTGGATTGCAACTTCCCTCTGGGATTAATCTGAACACCCCACAAGAGCTGCAGTTTTCAAGATGCACTGACCCAGTCATCTAGCGTCACAATTTGGTCCTGTCAAACTCTCTTACATTAGGCAGCAAATTAAAATTAAAGCTGATGAATTAAAAGCAGGAAAAATGGCTGCTAGGACTTCAAGGCCCAAATAGTGATGGCCAAGGTGACTCGGTCAGAGCATCTCCAAAACTACAGCTCTTGTGGTGTGTTCCTGCTGTGCAGTGCTCAGTATTTTTCAGAAGGTGCTCCAAGATACAGTGGTAAACCGGTGATCAGGTCATGGGCGAAAAAGGTTCACTGATGCATGTTGAGGAGTGACGGCTGTGAGGTCCAACCCAACAGAGGTGCTACTGTAGAAGTTGATTCTGGTTCTGGTTCTGATAGAAGTGTCAGTCCATTCATCAATGAATCAGATGGAGACACAATATGGCCACATTGGTGTTCATAATGTTATGCTTGATCAGTATATATATATATATATATATATATAGTGCCAAAACAAGTTATATAAAGAATGATTATTTACATTTTAGTTATAATTTTTGCCTCAAGGTTTACATAAAATTAACAAATTTATTAACTTTGTATTTTTAATTGTTAACAGTAACATTAGCTATAACTTAATGCCAAATATATAACAATAAAAATGTAAATAAATCTGTGAAATGTAAATGAATTCTTATTTATTTTACATCTAAAGAGGCACAAGTCTGGCATTTTTCCTATTTTAATGACTCACTTTTAGTTGGACTTGTGAGTCAGACACCAGTCTCCCAACCTCAGAGCTACCTTTAACACTGTAGTCCTCAGTCAGTGAAACTTTATTAACATTCATTTTAACCCAAACTCTGTCTGAAGGGTTCAGTCAGCTGATGTTTATTACATTACTTCACACAGTGGTGTGGATTCAGCTGAAACATCTATCTGCTGGTCACCAGTGGTCCATGGCTGTGAATCACTTTGTCCATGTGTACTTCATTTCTACCACCCAAGCTTCCTTTCTGCGGTGAACGACTGACAGCGTTGCCAGGTCTAGCGTTTCTCAACTCCAGCAACAACAACCAGCTAAAAGAACTTCCACTACTGTTTTTAAATCATTTGATAATATTAATTAGAAGGTGATCATTTATTTATTTCGTTTTTTTAAAGAATGCTGATTTCGCCAGGTCCATTAGATCATTTTTTTATATTTATTTTTAATTTTATTTCAATGTTTTGGGGAAGCTTTTGGCAAATCTCCCAGGGAACAGACTGCCCATATCTGGGCATACAGATAATATTCACTCTCATACACATACACATTTTTGGACTGTGGGAGGTAACCGGTGAAACTGGAAAGTGCAGTCTCTGAAGGAAACCCACACAGGAAGAAAATTTTAGCTCCACCAAGATACGCACTTGAACCCAAGACCCCAGTGGTGGGAGGCATATATTAACCGCCAACCCCTTCATATCTAACATCCATTCGTCACGTACACATACGCAACATATGCACGATGAATAAGCGTGTGTGTGAATTCAGTATGTCTTAAAATTACTCTTATATTTGAAATCTATATCCCAGAAACCAGGGGCGTAGCCAAACGTTTTAAACAGCCGTTGCTTAGCACAAATGTCCAGCTCACTTCTGAAGATATAGGTTCCCATTTACAGCAGCAATAATTCCTAATCAGTACATAATATCTAAATAGATATATATATATAAAGTTCAAATATGGCATAAAACTACTCTTAAAATCTCTTAAACTCTTACTAATCTTAACACCTCCTTCAGTTATGGTCTGTTGGAGCAGAATCCTCCGAATGAAATGATGGAGTGATGAATGAAATAAAGAATGCTAAATAAATAGGTCTTCAAAAGACTCAAAACGTAAAATAAAATATTTGCAGATGAGCATTTTACCTTTACATTTTAATTCCATTACAGTGCAGAACAGAACAGCAGAAACAAAACCAGTAGAAGGTAGAAGAAGAAGGTACCAGCTGGGTTGTGCAAAACCAAGTTATAAAAATAATGATTATTTAATTTTAGTTCAAATGAAATGAAGGGAACAGGAGGAATTAAACATGGGCCCCATCTGGCTTGTAGAGCATTAGAAGGGAAGCATGATGTATTAAGATGGGCTGTAATGATGCGGTCCATTTGGGAAGACCAAGTGGGTCCCCAAAATAACACATGTACAAACCCCCTCAAAGCATATGCCCACCTGGATCCCACCTGTCTCATATTCCACATGAACATGGTGCAGGGAAATTTCCATATATCAGATTTCTCCAGAGCATCTGACAATTGGTTTCTGTTATATATGAGTGTATAGTGTTTGAGTCAATGGGTTTTCTGCTCTTGTACTAAGTGCAGGGAAATCCTCACCCGTGGGAATTGATTGTATACTTCAAAACCAGCAAACATATATTAGGTTAGACAACACTTGAGTACTACTTCAATGGAGAGCTACAGCACGTTGGCCTGCGAATGATGTACAGCTCAGCAGTGTGTGCTTGGCGAGCGCACTGTTGCTGGTTGTCTTTCCTATAGGGGTAATGATGTCATTTAAATATCACAACGAGCCACGGGCAACTCCGGACCACTCGCACGCGTGCATTGCACATTAAGGCCTGTGTGGCATGCTAGGATGCACTCCTCGTAGTCATGCGCACCTCAAAGCTTATCTATTATCTCCTCTCCAGTGCCGTATATGGGTTATTAGAGCTCTAATGATGATGATGAGGTCCACTGAATCATAGCGAGGCAGAGAGGGGCGTAAACAGCAGTGTGTATGAGGGCCATTAGCATGCTGTGCTCCATAGAATGCAAAGCGATGGGAGGTAATTGGACAGTATAAACACGCCGATGCTGTTCACATCGGTGCCTTTAGAAGCCTAATGGCTTTAGCCTTTAGGGCTGTGTTTGGCACACACACATATATACACATAGGCACACACATAGGCCTTTGCCTGCCTTTACCCTAGTGTAGAGCACATTCCTGCACATACACACACACACACACCTTTACATGACTTCTACAAACATGAATCACACATCTAGAGTGCATATATGCACACATTCAACAGAGGAGGATCTATAGCCAGGGGCATCGCCTGACAGCACAGAAACCCAAGGCTGAGCCTACAAGGGCTTTGTTCATTTTTTTTTATGGGGTGGGGGGTGATATTGGGGTCCCTTTCATATTTTTTTCTTTTTTATCGAGGTCAGATCTTTCAACGTGGGATTTTATAAGGTTCAGGGCTCGTTAAAAAATGTGGCTATAGCCCCGGAAGCCCAGGCCAGGTGACACCCATGCCTATAGCTGGGCGTGGGATGGCCTTAGTCCATTCACATGAAGGTCAGGCTTTCCCTAGACTCCTGTATAATACAGGTTGAACCTATATTAAGGTGAAGGTGCTCCTGTGATCATCAGTTGTGTTCCATTGTGAGGACTTCAATCACAGAAGGACAGAAGCTGTCCTGATAGATGTTATTAATCCCTAGTGGCCCTTGCCTTATGCCTCAAATTAACCCGGTGCCACACATAAATTCTAGTCCCTGTAGAGAAGTACTGCAAATAGAATCAAATTCTCTGGAGGAGATGAAGCTATTGGTGTGGGCTTGAGGGGTATAAAGTCCCACAGCACTAATCAGAGGAACTGTTCTCTGGAATGTTGGTTCTCCATACACACTTCTGGGATGAGTTGGGGAGTAGGGGATTAAAATGAAGTGATGAATATCCAGCATCTTGACCTCACTACCACTCAGCACTGAATGCAATCAGATCCTCACAGAAATGCACCTGGACAGTAGAGACAGTTACTTCAACAAAAGCAAGAGTAACTCTTAATACCCTTGATTTTGGAAGAAACAATGGAGGAGCAGGTGTTTCCGTCCTCACCATGGACAGATGCCATCTGTTACAGCAACGCTTCATCTCTTCAACCTAAAAGTGACTTTATATTGTAACAAGTGAATGTATGAGGCTGAGTCAGCTCACTATAGCAGTGTCTCTGGGATAATGCTTTCTGGCCCTGCCGAGCTTTAACTGACACCTCTGTGAAATGACAACAATCTATGCCGAGAGAGAGAGAGAGAGAGAGAGAGATAGAGAGAGAGAGAGAGAGAGAGAGAGAGAGAGAGAGAGAGAGATCCAAGCCCCAATCTCAGTGAATAGATAGAAATTGGTAAACAGCTAAAGCTCAGTATCAATACAAGGTTAATCTTAGTAAATCTCTACATGTAAGATGGGAAAACTCTGTAAAGGGCATCATGCCAAGGTTTTTTCTTTGTCTTGCCATCACCAAAGCAGCATTTCACAGAGTTTCTGAACCAGTACTATTTCATAAAACCCCACTTTTAAACAACAGTGTTTGTCTCTCCTAATTAACCATAATTTCAGTATGACTATATATGTTGAACAGATCCAGTTTCTCTATGCATGTCTATACATTCATAATGGAGGCTGGGCAGTTGTGCAATAAATGACTGACTGCACAGGAGGACACTGTAGGCCTACATTGTAGAACTGTATGTGTGTGTGTGAGGGTAGGAGGGAGTTCAGTACCTCTACACTCATTCAATATGCACTCATTTACAAACAATAAAAGTGTTAATAGTCTATACTTCTAAATCATCTTTGTTTATTTTGAATATTGTCTTAAACAATAAAGAATAATGAAATAATTTATATGAAATAAACCTAAAGTCAAATTCATTTGCCTTTATTTAAACGTTTGTTCAGGCATTTTTGGGCTGTGGTCAATCAGCTGTGAGGTGAAGCAGGTATTTGCAGTCCTAAGAGCAGTTTCTTGGACGTCCAGATGCCAGATGACCTCCCACCATTCCTTTTGACTACCATGTTTTACAAACTAAGGGAATGGCTTCCAGAAAATGCTTCACTGTATTTTTATATTTGTACCTGGTTTGTGGACATCTGCTTAGAGGAGCCGTTGGCTGCTACTTGTTGAGATGTTGTTAGAAGCTTAAAAATAGGCACCTTTATTATATATAGGTGCTTAAAATATAGCCAATATTTTATAGTTAAAAAGTGTTATAAGTCAGGATGTCTGTACTATATGGACCAAAGTATTGGGACTCATTCATTGAAATCAAGGGTATTAAAGAGTTCATCCAGCTTTTATTTGAGTATCTGTCTCTACTGTCCAGGGAAGGCGTTATACTAGATTGTTGTGGGGATTTGATGGCATTCAGCAACAGGAGAATCACCACACCACTTCATCCCCAACTCACTTACTCATCCCAAAAGTACTAGATGGAACTCCATCAGAGAGCACAGTTTCACAACACCACACATCAATGTTTGGGGTGTTTGTACCCCTATAATCCTGGCACTAGGCATCTATCAATGTCTATGTGTTCATCAGTTCTTCTCTGCAGTGACGAGACAAGCTGTGTGTGAATTTGCACATCTGTGTTAGCAATGGGTGGGAAATAAAGGGGATGAATGCATTCGTTAGAAGAGGTGTCCACAAACATTTGGACAATAACCTGTTCCTACCATTAACAGCGAAATGTTTTGTTTAAAATATTAATAAAAAGCCATCAACTTGCTAAACAGCCAAAGGAATCTCTAACTAATTGAATACTCAGGCATTCAAGTTATTGGGGCCATCGCTGCAATAAAGGCAACCGTTTTCCGGTTATGAGACGTATTTGGAAGCAAAGTAAACTAAATTGAAGCTATAATTATGGCAGAAGATACATTTTTCAAACTGGAAATATGAACATTTATCAGGGAAAGGTCCACTGAAAATGAATCCCCAACGTTTCAAAGACGAATGATTGAATGTTCCCGTGAAGTCATCGCTTGGATAAGGGTAAAGTGTCAAATTTATCTCCGGCTCATTTCCAATTCATCTCGATCACATCACTTCCGTATCAGAGGGAATATTCCACTAATCAGATTTATGATTTATCCCATTTAAATTCATTCAGCCTCTCAGATGGAGACTGCACATTGTGGGGGGGAGAATATTCAAGTGAAAGGAGCCTCAGAGCAATTTATAATCTAAAGAGAGAGAGAGAGAGAGAGAGAGAGAGAGCGGCAGAGAGAAAGAAGGAGAGACACCTGGGGAGAATGACCTCCATTTAAATGAATAAAGATGAGCTCCTTATATATCCCACTATTGTCCCTCCACTAATGATCATCAATTATTAAGAGGCTGAGTTTGTGCTGGAATAATACGGTCATTTTATTGGACTGGCCTCATATTTAGGCCACCTGTGTCTCAGGAATATTACGGCAGAGTAAAAGATCTGGGCCTCTATTTTATCTGATTATGTGTGAGTTAAGGTGTCCGAGGTTAACTCTGCCTGAAGGTGGTTTATCATAGATAACTGAGCACTAATATCCTCCAGAAGCTATTACCATCACTCTTACTACAATTTACATTGATTTCTACATACAGCCAGTTCTCCGCTTTCATTCACAGGCATTGCATTATTATTTTTGTGAAACTGTATGATGTCCAACGCAGTCTTCGTACGAGAGAGTGGAGTTGCTCATCATTCCAGACAGTTTTATGGATACTGACATTTAACAGGTCCATAATGTAATGTGCCGTGTAAAACAAACCATAGCTTTCTTGACATTTTCTCTGTTTATACTGGGATGAATTTTCACTGCCATTTGATGGTTGATGCAGCACTTTCACATCAACTGTGCAGGTCGTGCAATTATATTTTAGGATTTTTGGACATTTCTAATGTTTTCCAGTTGTATATTTTTGTTCTGGACATTTTAAATCTCTTCCCAGACTCATCAGCATCTACAGCCCTCTTTCTGAAAGCCTCTGAGAGCTCTTTGGATTTTGCCATGGTGGTACCTCTTAAGTTAAAATGACCAGCCTCCTCCAAAGTCCTCTCTAACAACAGTCTAAACATTTGCAGCTGATATTCCTGATTCTACTTCTATCCATTTGAAGTAGAAACAAATGTTAGGGTGTCCCAACTTTTGCCTGAGAAGAAAAATTCATTTTAAATAATTACAATTTTCCTAATTTCTTCAGGTAAATGCATTTATTTATATCACATCCAGCCCCCAGTTTAAGTAAAATAGAGTTCAAGTGCCGATATGTTTAAATATGTTTTACAAACGTTTTAATGGGGTAGTGTTTTAAGCAAGATCAGTGTATTATTTTTTGCTTTTGTACAGTTTTGAGTGAAAAGTAGACATTTGGGCACCACAAGAGAGAACTATTAGGAAGGTCTCGGATCTTAATTGGCTTGCTATGGGAATGGCTTGTTTACGGTCATCACTAGGGAAGGTGATATACATTTCAAAGCTCGGGTTCTGGGGTTTTCTCAGTAATAAAAATTTTAAACCGTAAACTGGATCTACCAAGCATCTTCTGCCATCGCATCATACTGAATTTCCACGTGAATGTACGGTATTTCCATTCCTTCTGGTCACCACTGAATTCATCCTCAATTTTCAAAGCAGAAAACAGTTTTGGGGAAATGTGTTCTTGAGTATTAGGATGCAACTTGGGCAGTTGAGGATAAGGATGCAAGAACACACAAGAGATACACGCATACAGAGAATTGGCCTCCAATCCCAACAATCTGGTCCCAAAACCCTTTGGTGTCTCCTGAGAAGGCTGTAAGAAGATAGCATAGAATGTTCAGGTTCCTTGTTTCCTCGGTTTCTGCTCAATTTAATTGGCAAATGACAAATTACAAGAAGGCTGGAGGTTAAGTCGAGGTATGGAAGATCAAGAACTTTTTGGAAAACCCCTGTTTGCCTGCAAAAGCAGATTTAGCAGAGCCTGAAGTGTTGGTGCATTGTTCTTCAGTATATGACTGTCATAATAAGATCAGATCTTTTCAAAGGAACATCTCGACAAGCTTGAGACATTTTGAAAAGTGTGGATTGATGAAGCTGCAATTAACAAAGGCACATTTTCAGAAAAAAATAATTATTTAACTGTTAAACACGGGGGTGGATGGATCATGCTTTGGGCTTGTGTTGCAACCAATTGCACAGTAACCAGCATTTAAGTACCAACAAATTCTGGAAGCAAACATCATGCTGTCATTAAAAAGCTGGTTTCTGCAGCAGGATACCGAATCCACACCGGGCTAAATTATGAGACCAAAACCTGAACATCACGAAAGACTTGAGGATAGACATCAAAGATTAGTGCATGCAATACAACTGAAGAATATCACAGAACAAGGTGCTTTTTGCTGAAACTGCTACAAAAGTCTTAACAAGTTGTGCTATTTGCCCAAACGTTTGCTCCAGGCCCTTTTTTGTTTTGTAGTTCTGAAACTGTAAAAGATGGGGGAAAGTAATATTTGCTTCAAATATCACAGAAATATTAAATCTGCTTTTGGAAATCACAGCATCAGACATTTTGGCCAGGGGGCCAGTAAAACGGGTTCCTGAAGTAGACAACAGGAATTTTTATTTCATAATATTTATCTCTTTTAGCGCCAGCCCAGCAGAATGAAATATTCTAAACGAGATCTCGCCAATCTTGTCGATTTTCTTTTCCATTTATGCTTTCAGAGAAATAATCAGCGTATCAGTGAAATAACGAGCTTAGACTTTATTACAGCAGTGGAAAACAACCCAGTTGTGTATCGGCACTCGTACCAGACTACAAAAGCATTTTTGAGCAGCGTGTATAACATTCTGAGCTTTAGGCTGCTGAATGTTAATGTTAGTGCTGGTGGAAGCTCAGCGTGGCTTACTTACACTTTGTCAAACACACAGCTTATCGGGATGCATACCGCAAACCGTGTGAGAGATGATGTCAGGACAAGTGTTTAGTGTGAAAGCAGCTTCAGATCTCATCATTACCTACTTCTCTTCTCCTGTTCTTGCATGTTCTTGTAAAGTAACTTGTCAGAAAGGCCTGTACTTCTCATACATACTGACAAACACTTACTGGTTTCTGATGGTGGAAGGTAATTGGAAAAAGCAGCTCTGTGAAATTGGACTGAGTTGTGTGTGTAAACATTATATCCAACAATATATCAAATGATAATGTACAATTTGTAGTCAATTCTAATAGTAATGTTGATTTTAAACATCTACAATTATAATCTAACTTACCGTAAAACAATCAAACTCAAATTTATTTAAATAGCCCTTTTTACAACAGATGATGTCACAAAGCAGCTTTACAGAAACCCAAAGTAAGGTTGTGCATGGGTCACACAGCTACAGGGGTTCGGGGCGCAAGGCAGAAATCCCCCTGGACAAGGTGCCAGTCCATCACTAATTGTCACTATTTGCAAATGGATTGGAGACCAAATAACACGAGTGATATATACATTACAGCAATAAACTTCAGAAAGACTTTTATTTTGTCTATAAGTCAGTCAGTCCTTATCTGCTTCTTCCTGAACAGGGTTCAGGTTGATCCTGAGCACGCCTGGACTCATTGGGCACAAGGGCACAAGGCAGAAATCTCCCTGGACAAGGTGCCAGTCCATCACTAATTGTCACTATTTGCAAATGGATTGGAGACCAAATAACACGAGTGATATATCTTACAGCAATAAACTTTCTGAACAGGGTTCAGGTTGATCCTGAGCCCACCTGGAGTCATTGGGCGCAAGGGCACAAGGCAGAAATCTGGACAAGGTGCCAGTCAATCGCAATTAGTGGCACCTTGTCCAGGGGGATTTCTGCCTTGCGCCCTTGTGCCCAATGACTCCAGGTGGGCTCAGGATCAACCTGAACCCTTTTCAGGAAGAAGCAGATAAGGACCGACTGATTTAGAGACAAAATAAAAGTCTTTCTGAAGTTTATTGCTGTAATATATATCACTCGTGTTATTTGGCCTCCAATCCATTGCAGTTAGGCCAACATATGGACCATGAGGTAACGTTCCTCTTCAGACGTTCAGATGTTTAAAATGATTTGGTTGAAAAACATCTACAAATTTTAATTCAGGAGCTCAAGCTCTGAGCTGTTTGCTTCTTTACATTTAAAGTTTGCCGTCCTTTCTAACATGACAGTAGTGTTTTGCACAGTTCTGGAAATTGGATTACCAAACAGTCACCTGCCAGGTGTGAAGAAAAGGCCGGAAAATGCTATTCCAGCGAGGAGCTTTAGTGACACAAACCAATCTGAGCGGCGTAACAGACCCATAGCGGGGGGATACAGCCATGACAAGACTGCGGCAGAAAACTAGACTCTCCACAGCACGGAGAGGTGTGAAATGAGGCCTGGGTCTTCTATCACTGCAGGGCTTTACGGACCCTTCTGCATGGCCACGGACACATACTGAGACCGTGGGCCTTCTCTGTGTGCTTGTAATGTATGAGTGTGTATGAGATTAACCTGCTGCTGATTCACTTTAATCACCACTGCTATTGAGGGATCTTCGTGTGAAATGAGAAGAGAAGGTGTTTTTCATACATGATTGGGTGTTTTGAACAAACAACTAGACTTGAATTAGACTATGAGTCAATGCTGTCGCGTTACGTCATGTTAAAACTTAATATCTTGTTTGTTTGTTGGTTTTACATGAGTTTTCTTTGTCTTGTGTATGTTTATTGATGAAAGGGCCAAACAAACTTTCAACATTAATGCAGAGTTTGTTTGTTTTTTGCACATTTGCACATTAAAATGTCTGAATTAGGAAAAAACTAGGAATATGTCACATATTACTTGCTTTGAAAGTCATTTGATTGAATAATAATAATAAAAAAAACAATAATAAGTGCTGTCCAATCAGAACAGCACTCTGTATAAGCTTCCATGCTCACAAGGAGGAAAATAACAGTGCATCCAACAAGAACAATTGCTTTACATCTTTTACACAATTACACAATTGTCATCATACCCAGAAATCCCATCCTGGCAAAACTCATTTCCAGGAGTCTGGGGGTGCATGGGCAACCTGAAGGGGGGCTGTGGGCGGCTATCTATATGTGCCAACACACAAGAATCTCATTTATTCTCTCTAAATCATTCTCTCCAGCTGTTCAGTTCATTTATATTGTATATCCCTGAAATGGATATAGAATAGATGTCAGGGAATCACTATTAATATGCGGGACTGTCCCTCATCCTCCTGGAGTAGTGAGATGTCTACATAGTCCATGACTAAAATTCAGTTTTCATTGTGAATATGATATGTAGATTACATTGGATTTTGGTTTCTTAACAGCATAACTTACATAAGATGAATTTCACAGTGGCTTTTTCTGTCTTCATTTTGAAGTAAAATACCTTATTTTTCTTTATTCTGTTGTTTATTTTGAGTTTTAAATATGACAAATCCCACATTTCCATTGTGATGCCAGACGTTTGGATGGATGGATAGATACATTAATAGATACACTATACGGACACTTGTGACGCTTGCTCATTTATTGTTTGTTCCCAAATCAAGGCTTTTTAAAGTTTATCCTGCTTTTCTTGGAGCAACTGTCTTTACTCTCTAGAGAAGGATTTGGATAGAGTGCCATCATTCCAGAGAACACAGCTCCTCTGCTCTACAGCTCAATTCTGGGGTGCTTTTGGTTGCTGTGGCGCAACAGCTTACACCACCAGTGAGCTACCACACCATGTGGGTTCAATTCCCAGTCTGGGCAACTACGCTTTGCCACACCAATAAGTGTCATTGGGCAAGACTCCTAACACTACTCTGTCCCTCCACTGTAATATGACTAAATATGTAAGTCTGCTAAATGCCGTGAATGTAATTTTACTTGAGTATTACAACAGACGTGGGGGTCCAGTGTCCCCGACTAACTATGTATAAGTAGTTTGACCAGAGGAGGAGGGTTCCCCACTTGTAAGCCTGGTTCCTCCCAAGGTTTCTTCTTCCAGCTCTGAGGGAGTTTTTCTTGCACTGTTGCAACTCAGCGGGTGTGTTTATGTCTCTATCCTTGGTTCATGTGCTGTTCACCTTTTTATTTTTTGGATTTCTGTACAGCTGCTCTGTGATGACATCAGTTATAAACAGTGTTAACCAAAAAAAAGATTTAATTTGATGGATGGATAGATAGCTGGGTGGATGGCTGGGTGGGTGGTTGTGTAGGTTGGTAGATCATATAGGTAGAGAGATCCATCCATCCATCCATTTTCTAAACCGCTTATTCCTGAATAGGGTCACAGGGGAGCTGCTGAAACAACCCTAAACAACTAGGAAACAACCCTAGACAGGGCGCTACTCCATCGTAGGGCTCTCACACACTCACATATTCACACACTAAGGGCCACTTTCGCGTACCCGGAGGACACGCGAACACGGGGAGAACATACAAACTCCACACAGAAATTTCCCAGGTTGCCCCACCCCGGGATCAAACCCAGGCAACAGTGCAACAGCGCTATCTACTGCACCACCGTGCAGCCTAGAGAGATCATATTCTTATTTTATATTCATAAGTACCATGAACTGATTCTGTCTAAGTGTAGAATCCATTCTGAATCAGCACAAGACCTGTTTTGAAGCTGGGAAAGGAAGAACATATCTGACCTTACATTTTGAAATGAGGTACAGTGATCCTGTCTGGATGAATTGAGATGAAAACGCTAACACAGCAGTACAACAGCAGCTACTGTGCAGAACACTGTCACAACTTCCGAATAATTCTTGTGAAACAGTGGCAGTACCATGGCCTTGGCATCTTTACTGCACACAAACTGTAAATCAAAGCCAAGATACCTTTATGACCATCATCAAAATGATTATGACCCATTGAGGTGAAGCTGACGTTAAATGAAATTGTCGCATCCAGAAGGCCTATATGTCTCTCTTTGTCATCTGGCCGGAGGTTATTCTGCAGTTCACCCCCTCTGTCTCTGCGAGCCTGTGTGTTTATAAAGTCCTCGTCTCTCTGGCTCTGCCTCTCACCTGTCTCAAAGCCTGAGATCCTTCAGACTTGAAGAGGAGGCCAGAGGTTAATCTAAAAGAGGACACAGTTCAGCAGCCTCCCAGAGTAGACCGTAGCAGCCGTCTAGATCAGAGGCTAAATCCAGCATCAGTATGGAGCCTCAGTCATGCCCTAGACATTCTATTACTGCCTTAGGATGGGGGAATACAATCTGAGCACATATCGCTGCTATCCAAGGAAAAGCATGTATCTTAAATGTTGTATGTTTTTAGTTATTTCCATTGTTTGACCCTGTGTTGCTATTCAGTTCATTGTGTACATAATTCAGGATGAATAAAACAATAGAAATGTCCTAAAATTACTTTTAATTACATTTAGTGCACACTCACAATTAGCAATTTTTCTCCTGTAAAGTTGTTATTTTGGAGATACATGTTTTTCATTGGACAGTGACGATATACTGGCAGATCTGGCATGTTGATAGATGATAGATGACAAGTTGATAGATAGAAGTACAGGGGTTGGACAATGAAAGTGAAACACCTGGTTTTAGACCACAATAATTGATTAGTATGGTGAACTAGGGCCTCCTTTTGCAGCCAATACAGCGTCAATTCGTCTTGGGAAGGACATTTTTTGGATACAATCCAGGTTAACACCCCAACATCCCTTTCAGACAGCTTCCTCTTGCGCCCACAGTCCTGTTGGATGTGGTTGGTCCTTTTTGGTGGTTTGCTGACGTTACCCTGGATACCGTGGCTCTTGATACATCACAAAGACTTGCTGTCTTGGTCACAGATGCGCCAGCAAGACGTGCACCAATAATTTGTCCTCTTTTGAACTCTGGTATGTCCCCCGTAATGTTGTGTTCATTGCAATATTTTGAGGAAAACTGTGCTCTTACCTGCTAATTGAACCTTCACACTCTGCTCTTACTGGTTCAATGTGTAATTAATGAAGATTGGACACCAGGCTGCTCCAATTTAGCCATGAACCCTCCCCAAACTACAATGACAGGTGTTTCAGTTTCATTGTCCAACCCCTATAGGTTAGTTGGAGGATGGATGGATGGATGGATGGATGGATGGATGGATGGATGGATGGATGGATGGATGGATGGATGGATGGATGGATGGATGGATGGAGTATGTGTATCCTATATACAGATAAAGAATGGGGATAAAGAAAGGCAAATGTCTGTTGGTGTGAGAGTGTACCGTAGAGTTACACTGTTAAGGAGAACACAGAGGTCTTGTCTGCTGGCTGGTTTAAGACAGTGTGTGGAACATTGAATATCTTAGTGAAGGAGTGTGAATGCACAGATGTAAATTGAAGGCCGCCTCAGATGCACCCTCACTCCGCAAAGCTGGGAGAAAGACCTGGCATACAGTCAGACGGATTACAGAGAAAATAGCTTCCATCACAAAATGATTACCACAGCCCTTATCAAACGCGCAAGCAATAAAGACACCAGAATGAGGGTATAATTGTGAATAAGCAAGAGCGGGTCTTCTAAAACTCCACCATAAAATGAAGAACATTCAGGATGTGACTCTGCCATTCAAAACCTCTTCCAGCCAAAATTCAAATTACATAGGAACATGGCTGGCCCTCATTAAATGTAGATTTGTTTTCACACTTGTTAATCTCACAATTCAGATTCCTCTCCTCTGTCAAGACTTAAGACCTCGAAATGTCAAGGTGGGGGAATGGGAAGTGACAAAATCGTAATATGCAAAATAACTAATCCTGCACGGATTAGATGATGGATGCGCTTGTGCACATAAAATAACATGATTCCAAAAGTAAACAATACATGAGGCTAAGTATACACCGCTATATCAAATCATTTTGTGGCGTGGGGCTTTTAATGAGCTGTCATTTTTTAATTGGCACTAATGCAGAGGAACGCAAATGACAGCTAATTATTGTTAAATGAGGATTTCACTATATTTGGATGTGGCTCTTTGGATGATTTAGGACCAAACCATAGTCTACCAATCATAGTAACCATGGGTTACTCAGAACAGCCTCTTCTCATATGGGATTTCTGTCAAACCACGGCTTTTAAACACCACTTAGCAACAGTCGTTTACACTGTATGAACATGTCTCGATGAATTGATCCACAATTACATTAACTAATAACATGTGACATTAACTAACACTAAAGGAGAATCCATCCATCTTCTTTTCTGCTTCCTCCTGGTCAGGGTCAATCAACCATAATATTATGACCACATTAATAATCCATGTATTTTTATCATACAGGAGCACCTTGTAGTTCTATAATTACAGACTGTAGTTCATCTGTTTCTATGCATACTTTAATATCCTCCTTTCACCCTAATCTTCAAAGATCAGGACCCCATAGGACCACCACACGACAGGCTTTATGTGGCGGGTCATTCTCAGCACTGCACTGACACTGACAGGGTGTGGTCATGTTAGTGTGAGTTGCACTGGCACAAGTGAATCAGCCACAGCAGTGCTGCTGGACTGGACTGAAGCTGGTGTCAAGAGCCACCACACACAGACATCTGCAAGAAAGGGGTTTGGGGGTCATGGCATCTGCTATGGGACGGTACGGAGGCACATTGGATAGTACTGTTGCCTCACAGCAAGAAGGACCTGGGTTTGATCCCTGGGTGGGGTGACCTGGGAAGTTTCTGTGTGGAGTTTGCATGTTCTCCCCGTGTTCATGTGGGTTTCCTCCGGGTACTCCAGTTTCCCCCACAGTCCAAAGACATGCATGGTAGGTGAATTGGTGACTCTAAAGTGGCCCTTAGTGTGTGTGTGTTTGTGTGAGCCCTACGATGGATTAGCACCCTGTCTAGGGTTGTTTCAGTGTTGCCGGCTGGGCAAAGGCTCACCCGTGACCCTATTCAGGAATAAGTGGTTCAGAAAATGGATGGATGGCATCTGCTACGGTTGGTCCACTGTGTGTAATCAAGTTCAGAGTTAACACAACATTTTCCAGAAGATTTTACAGCACTTCATGCCATCAATCTGCCTTATTCGCCTGTAATCTCACAACAACCAGAAGCCATTAAAAAGTGTCATTTTTAAAATGACACACAATGAGTTTTGAGAACTCCATGAACTACTGAAGACAACAAAACACTCCCATGCATGATGAATGAGGCAGGATTTAGAACACAGTTTGATTTTGGGTGACTATTTACATATTTTTACAAAGAGATTTGGAAAATGAGCTCATTGGACAAATAAATAATCACCTGTGTCTGGAGTGTACCTAATAGTGTGTAATCGGCCTGCTCTCATTAGGAAATCATACATCTGCAACAGGGAATACCAGGATTTAACTCTTAGAATCCAATACTCGTTCCTGAGACTGCTGATATAGGCCTTGTGACTCAGGATCTGAGTAACCTACATACTTGATACACCTATTGTAACAAACAGCAATACGGACTTTATCTTGAAGCCTATCAGCAAGTTCAGGTCAGAAAGGAACTAAAATGCTCTTATTTCCCACTTTAGATGCCATAGCACCCATCCAGTGCATGTTTACTGCTCTGTCAACATGTATATGCTCAGCCTGTATGTAGCCAGTCTGGTCTTTGGTGCATATGAATGAGGAACTAATGCAATCCAGACACACAGAAATGAACAGCCAGTATTACACTGTATCCACCAATCATTCTTGTGCAGCACCACCCTCCTCTCAATGGATCCTCCTTTGTGTATGTGGAGCTTATGTAGTTATTATTTGAATTACACATGGTTAATTTTTTAGTTTTTACACTTTTTTGTCAGCTACCACAAATCACAACTACTATGGCGTAAGTTGAGTCACAAGACCACTTTTTGGGACCCCTTATTTGCCTGTTTGAGTCAAGCAGAGATTAAGGTTTCTGCTCATGTATGTGTTAGTTTTATTCCTGTCTCATATTCTCTTGGTTATAGGTTTATGTAAAAATGGCTCGTCTTACCCCACTCTCCCCTAATTGATTACAAGAATTACAAGCATTTTCAACACCTGCTCGGGATGAGTTTATGACTGCGGAGCCACGGCCAGAATCTGAACCCACTGGTCTGTGCAGACAGGGGAGGAATGCTAAACATGGCAAGGAAGATCAAAGTTTGTGTTCCCTTATGAATTAAAGAGTATGACCCATCTGTGCAGGCTTAATAAGGTCCTACCAGTTTTACACAGTAAAGAAGGGGAACAGGAGCCAAAGTTCTCCCCTGGGAGGGACCCACCATGCCTATCATTTCAACTGGCAACATCGTACAAAGCAGAATGGTTTTCGAGGCTCATACAGAGAACTCTGTCATTTAATATGACCCATCCTATCAGGGATACTTTCATTAAATGGTACCTCGCTGCGTCACCTCATTGTTTTCAATTATATAAAAGAAGCTGCTTATTAATATAGACAGCAAATTAATGGCATATGCTAAGTAGCCTCACAAGCCTCTTAATGTAATTGGTAACATTTTGTATTATTTTATCAAGCATATACACATAGTTCACTCCAGAGGAAGTTCAGTAAGTGGTGTATTATAGTGTGTTGAACACAGCAGGCTCCTGAGACAGTCCCTTTTAAGAAAGCACCCTATTGACCATCAGGACAAAAGGAGTGTTTCCAGTGCATTAATAATCACAGCAATATCATTTCTCCTTCCTTTATCTCCACAGAGCGCAGGGGCTTAATTTCATTTGTTTCCATTGATTTGATGTTCACTTCAAGAGTGAGGAGGTGTGCATTCAATAACCGGTATTGATTAGATTCAAATGACCTTGTGGACACAAAGACCCAGCGCCAGGAAAAGGAAAAAAAAAACTTGTAATTGCGATGGGGGTGAAAAAGCTCTGCGGCCCCATGGAGAATTCATATGCTAATAGAAAATCAGGCAAACAGGCCTCACTGGGCTTTAGGGTCTGACCAGCGAAAGTCTCAAAGCAGTGCTGGACAGATGGACTCAAGTCCTTAATGAAAGTACACCTGTTGTGGCCAGTGTGGCCTTCTTCAGCAGGCTGTAATTAATCTCTGCATTTCATATTCACAGTCTCCAGGCCCCCACCAAGCTGGAGCTCTATCAACATAACTGCCTACATTATGGCAATGCTGTGGCGGCTTTGTTGCAGGGGAGAAGTCATTTATGAACACTTTGTGACCTTTAACCCATGCAATTGTGCTATTCCCATAGACACTGAGTCAAGTGGGACAGATCTCAATGAATGGAGAACACCCATGAAAGCACAGGGAAGGACGATAAATTAGCCAAGGGATACAAACCCACAATGCGCCGTAATATGCATGAACTAGGTAATAAAGTAATGGGATAATTAGACCCAGAGCAAAGACCAGAATTAATAACATCCAGTTACCGCTGTGTGTTTGGTGTTTGATTGCTTCGGCTTATATTGTACACAACTCTCGCTATTTACAAACTGTTCCGTATTCAATTGCTACCCAGAGGTAATAAAATATGAATGAAACAGGCCCTCTTACCTTATCAGGAATGAAGCACAAGTCCTGCTTCACAGGGAAGCCCTGAAGAACTCAGAATAAAATTCCATTATAGGATTTCCTTTGATTAAAAATGTGGTACATATGTTTTGCCTAGTGCACATCCACTTCCAAATATCCTTAACAAAGTCTTACATTAGTACTGGTGAAGTGGAAAATAAATTAAAAAATGCAGCAAAATTAGCAATATCCCATGATATCTTGCATTGTTACTGTTATTTCGTGTTAATACATGGTTTTTACATGGTTAAAACATGTTTATTACATAGTAATTACATCCACATTTTTTTTCATTATGTACCTTGTACCTAGACAAGTTTATGTCTGTGTTTCTGATAAAATCCATTTATTTTGATGTCATCAAATCCAGGAGCTTTTCATCTCTCTGTCAGTGCCAGATGTTAAGCAGATGTTTTGCATGTGTTTTGATTGATTTATTCCTTCTTTGCCGGTGTAGAAACATGGCAAAATGACTTGATTTGTCAATAAGATTATGCAAGCTGTCATTCTACTCAAGTGAAAGAATGGGTAGAGGAGTCGTACCATGACATCAAAATCATCAGATTTAAGCCTCACTGAGGCTTATGAATGAACACATGGACAGCAGTGAAGAGCATGTAGGAAACAACCTTAACCTTTTGAACCATATTCCAACTTTGAGGGATGTTTTCATAGACATACTTTAATTTTCAGGAGATCCTGGGTGAGTCGAATTTGTTTTCAAAATGAAACTTTGAACAATGAATTTGACCATGTTTTGATAAATATGTACTTACGCCTTTTTGTTTGTTTGTTGTTTATAAGCAAAGAAAACACATTATATCTCAGAAATCCTGCAGGAAATGGATCATCCATAGTGTTTTTGAGCTGAAAATGTAAGAAATGCATATTAAGTATTTAGTTAGACTTACAGGGATATATATAAAAAAAAACTAGATAGAAACAAATAGAAACCTGAAAAAAACAAACCTGAACATCCTTATTTATTTTTTTTTTGTATTTACCAGTACTAATCCTTTGTTGTGAACACTGAGCAAAAAAAAGAGAGCAAACAGCCCATCTCTTCTCATCTTACTCTGTAACTCAATATCTGGGTCTGAGCTGTTAGCCCCGCCCCCTGACTCTGATCAGTCAGAGTCTGTAAACCAACAAGACAATGCAAGATGATGTACAACACATCAAGCAATGGGATTTAGAATTCAAAATTCAGAATATTACAATTCAACACCGCAGCCACAGCCCTCCCTTCAGTGCTCCATCAGAAGCTCCACCCTCTGAATGCATGCACAGAACACATAGCATTTTATGGTCAAGGGTAAGTGAACACCAATAAGGGGGAAATGTGGACTTTACTGACATGTGTACTAAAATTAAGAGGCTTGTTGAAAACATTCACAAACGGGAGAAAACCATCTCTACTTATAGAATGTGTTGTCTTCCACATCTCACTTCTCTCATTTTGTCCATGCGTGGATGAGCTGAGTATAAAGACTGGACATTTTTTTCCAGTAAACAGACCAGAGAGAAAACATTCATCAAATAATGTGTGCACAGTTCTTTTAAACCTTATTGGGAACCTCTTGGAATGTGATGGGCATTGTGGAGAAGACAGCTCAATCAGCTATAGTAGGTCCATGGACAGCAGTGAAGAGCATGTGGGAAACTGTGGTACAATCTGTAATAAAGTAACCATGTTATTGCTGTTTCAATATCTCGTGCTACCGCATGATTAATCACATTGTTAATACATATGACTTATTATTACATTGTCTTTTTTCTTTATTTATTCAAATGTAAACACATGCAGTAGCTTTTCAACACTTCTCTTTTGACAAATCTGTCAGTGATCAGTGTTTGTCAAATGTTTTGGATGCATTTCAAGAGATTTATCCCATCTTTGCTGAAGAAGAAAAAAAAAAAAAAAAAGAAAAATGACTCGGTTTTCCATCAAGACAATGGAAGATGCCATACCACTCATCAAGTGATGGACTGGGTTAAGGAGTAAGGAAGTGGCAACACAATCTCCCAATTTAAACCCCACTGAGAGCTTCTGGGACTGTGATGGGAATTGTGGAGAAGACAAATCAATCCACTATAAGAGGGAAGTAGACAGCAGTGGACAATGTGTCGGAAACAGCTCATTTAGATCATTTTAAGAAGACTAAACAAAGTCCAGAGGAGGATCTACAACATATCCACCACAAATGCTTCGATTCATTTGAATAGAATTGATTATAAATTCTACTGATTTTACTTTTGTTGCATTCTCTCATGTTACTATGTGACTAATCACATGGTTAATTCATATTTATTATGCATTTCCATAACCGCACATTTGAATCTACACATTTAACCTCATTCTATTCATTCAAATTTCAACGAATGCAACAGCTTTTTGTCACTTCTCTTTTAATGAAACTGCGACAGATGTTTAGCAGATGTTTCGATTGTGTATTATAGCATTTATTCGTTGTATTAATTCTACGCAAGATTCAATATGACTCATCAAGTGATGGACTCCGTTAAGGAGTAAGGAAGTGATGTCTTGGCAACCTGATCAGCACATTTACAGCCCGCTGAGAGCTTCTGAGACTGCGAGGGAAATTGTAGAGAAGACAAATCAATCCACTTTAAGAGGTGTGCGGACAGTAGTGAAGAGTGCGTTGGAGACAGTTCATTTAGGTCCTTTTAAGAAGACACAACAAAGTGTTATCAAGTGCAGAGGAGGACCTACAATACGTCCATCACAAACTAGGTGATGCAAAAATGACTATATACATATATAACGAATATGCTTTTTGTTTTGCCAGCAATAACTGTGACCTCAGGAGACCCCACCATGTCAGCTGTAGCCCGTATGTCATGCAACCTCCACAAGGTCAAAGTGTAAAGATATGGAGAAGTATAACTTCGTAATCATTAGCAATAAACCACTGATGGATATGACACTGCTCCTTTCTCACAATGCTATATGGGACTGAGAACACCAGCTCAAGTGTCACAGAGGATACATATTGCTTGTCAAGAGTCATTTCAATTGCTGTGTGACAAATCAGTCATAGCAGCTCAGAAATAAGCGTGTATCATCCTGGGCCATGGAGAGAGATGCCTTGTACGGAGACAGCTCCTTGTCTTGTCACACTTTGCCGAGAGTGGCTTTGGGAGACGAGGCTATGAGGACTGAAGCTCGGAGATTACTCCCCCCCCCCCACCCCGCTCTCCTCCACCACCTCCCAACAGCTCATAGAGCCCATCAGCTGTCACTCAAGCCTGGCGCAGTGGAACATGGGTGACAAGCCGAGCTCCCAATTGCACAGCGGAGTCTCCCCGTTTCACATCTCATGTTGGCCAGACGGCCCGGCTTCTCGGGGCACCGGCTGAAGGTGTCAAATGGCCACCGCTGTGATATCAACGGGAACTTCAGCACGTCCAGCATTTTGACAGTGACGGATCAGATCGGAGGGAAAGAGAAGTTTCAGAGGTGAGGGGAACCTGAAGCCATAGCCACAGCACAGGAAACCTCCCAATCTTCATTAAGAGTCATTCTCTCAGGTCAGTCTTGTCCAACAGCCATTAACCTGTCAGTCACAAAAAAGATGGACTGCAGATAGAGGCCTGAGTCGGAAAGACCTTCATTTGTTGCATTTGCAGTCAACCTGTGTTGCTCCTCAGTTACTTCTCAGCAGTTGTCGCCATGGTTGGACAAGCTTTACAGAATGGTTCTAAACTCTTCAAGCGTAACATGATTGTATTGAGGTTATAGATCTTGCGTTCTGGATAACAAACACTTCTGGAATGCACTTGCTCCTTACTAATAAGTCTAACCTACAGTTTCACATCTGCAAGCATCTGGTTCATCTTTATTTACATTAGCTTACATAGAGGCTCCAGAAGCTTCCACCATAAATGCTATAAAGGATACCTGACTGGAGTTTTGTAGTTTGATCTAATCTTAACTTCACATTGAAAACGACACCATCCATCCATCCATTTTCTGAACCGCTTATTCCTGAATAGGGTCACGGGTGAGCCGGTGCCCAGCCGGCATCTCTGTGCGCAAGAAACAACCCTAGACAGGGCGCTAATCCATCGTAGGGCACACACATGCACACACACATCCACACACTAAGGGCCACTTTAGAGTCACCAATTCACCCACCATGCATGTCTTTGGACTGTGGGAGAAACCAGAGTACCCGAAGGAAACCCACAGGGAGAACATGCAAACTCCACACAGAAACTTCCCAGGTCACCCCACAGGTCCTTCTTGCTGTGAGGCAACAGCGCTAGCCACTGCGCCACTGTGCCACCCCTGAAAATGACACCATTTACTTAAATACATAAACCAAAAATCTAGGGGCAGCCGTGGCCTGTTGGTTAGGTAGCCAGCAGTAGGATTGGAAAGGTGCCAGTTCAATTCCCTGAACTGGCAGGGAATGTCTGAAGAACCCCTGAGAAAGGCACTTAACTCCCCAACTGCTCCCAGATTTCACAGTGGCTTTATATGCATGTTATGTTGACATTAAAAATCTACACTTCATGTATCCTAACATTTGTCCAGACCATGAGTGGCTACTATGAAATAAACACATTTTAGTGGTACAGCACAGACAGCTCAAGCTGATGAATGTTGAAAGACATCAGCAGCATTTTTATACGAGGATAATTGCGCGTCTTAATTAAAATCCATAATGCGTGCGTATGGAGCATCTTTCAAAATTGAATGGGACACAAAATCTTTTCTTGAAAATCTCAGCATCAGAGACCAGCTTTTGAGGTGACAAATCCATTCAAAGTAAATCTATGGCAACAAGTCAGTTGAAGGGCATCACGCTCATGTGAAGGAATATCGATGAGGTGTTTGTGGGGGCTGTTCATCCCCCCCACGCTCGGAAAGCACTGAATAAATCCTCGACTACAGAAACCCTTCATACATTTCAGCCACCAAAAGTATTAGATTAGGTACATCAGGTGCAGCCATTTTGAGAAATGGTTTTCCTGACGTTGCAAGGAAGCACTCTGAAGGTTAATGTCCTCCCAGTCAAACACAATTACACTGCCAGTCTGCGGGACGTGGCGAAGGGAAGGAGAGTGCTACAGGCCCGCTGGGATGACAGAGACATTGAGCTAATGACCCTGCCTCATCGGGAGGACATACGGACAGTGGTCAGCGGCGTGAGCATGCTCAATGGGCCCCCCGTGACTGTTAGGAGTCAGAAAGAACATGCTAATGCACAAAAGAGGACAGAGAGAGAGAGCAAGAGAGAGAGAGAGAGAGAGAGAGAGAGAGAGAGAGAG
>CM067501.1:4146831-4349331 GCA_034509495.1 Acestrorhynchus altus
CAGGTTGAGCATCAGCCCCGCCCCCTCTCTCTGATCAGTCAGAGTCTGTATGCAGGTTGAGCATCAGCCCCGCCCCTCTCTCTTAGCAGTCAGAGTCTGTATACAGGTTGAGCATCAGCCCCGCCCCCTCTCTCTGATCAGTCAGAGTCTGTATACAGGTTGAGCATCAGCCCCGCCCCCTCTCTCTGATCAGTCAGAGTCTGTATGCAGGTTGAACATGTCCACGTTGACAGAGCAGTAAACATGAACTGGAAACTCCTTTAGCATTTAAACTGGGATTTAATTCAGTTGGATGTGAGTGAATTGTATGTGTTTTCCAAGCTGGATTACTTGCTGATAAATCATCTCACAATGAGAACGTTATTCCTTAATTTTCACAGACTACAGGACTTCCATTTTTTTTAAGCCAATCAGCCATTAGAACCAGTGACAAAGTGAATAACATTGATTATCTGTTGTTCTTATTGTTATTGATTATCAGTACAGTGGCACCTGTCAAGGGGTGGGATCAAACTGTTAGACAGCAGGTGAACAGTCAGTTCTTGAAGTTGATGCCTTGAACAACTGGGTCAGAATATCTCTACAACCATCTGGCAGGTCTTGTTGGGTGTTTCCAGTATGCAGTGGTCAGTGCCGGACCTATACAATATTAAACACAATATATTTTATGTATATTCCGGGCTGTGATATTCACTGATAATTCATCACACAGTGAGAATGGTTAGAAAGGGTAAACCGGGTTGTTTGTTAGGATATGCAGCACATAAAATAATTAAATAATTAAATAATTAATAAACATCATTTAACCCTTAACCCATACAAAGACAGGAACATGTTAAAATGTTATTTGTTTGAGATGTTGTAATGCATTTTTACTTTTTTACTAATTACTTATTTTAAAGTACATACCTTAGAGAATCTCCTGGATTAAAAGTAATGTAATGTTGAAACTATATTAATTATAATTAATTATATTTTATAAAAGTGTTTTAACAGCATAGTTATATGTCCAAAGGACACTGTTTCATTATGTAGTGAAGATAAAACCTACTGAAGATATTTCCTTATAAAATACAGTACAGGCCAAAAGTTTGGACACACCTTCTCATTCAGTGCGTTCACTGTATTTTCACGACTATCTACATTGTAGATTCTCACTGAAGGCATCAAAACTATGAATGAACACACGTGGAGTTTTGTACTTAACAGAAAAAAAGGTGAAATAACTGAAAACATGTTTTATATTCTAGTTTCTTCAAAATAGACACCCTGCACTGATTACTGCTTTGAACATTCTCTCAATGAGCCACCTCTGGAACCCCTTCAATACTGTTGGAAAACCATTTCAGGTGACGACCTCTTGAAGCTCATTGTGAGAATTCCAAGAGTGTTCAAAGCAGTAATCAGTGCAAAGGGTGGCTTTTTTGAAGAAACTAGAATATAAAACGTGTTTTCAGTTAATTCACCTTTTTTTTGTTAAGTACAAAACTCCACACGTGTTCATTCATAGTTTTGATGCCTTCAGTGAGAATCTACAATGTAAATAGTCGTGAAAATGCAGAAAACACATTGAATGAGAAGGTGTCTCCAAACGTTTGGCCTGTACTGTGTGTAATATATAGAAAATATTTTGACTTTCATATAGACATAATATAGTGACTATAAATAATAATAAAGGAATCTTATGAAAATATACTGAATACTGTGTTGTCAAAATGAATGTGTCACTATATGATCTGGAAACTTGTGTGTAATCTGAAAAGTGAGGGGTAAAGATCCTTTACGTCACGTGTAGGTGCTACACACCTTTAAAAGAACCATTCCATCAAGTGAAGGTTCTTCAGACATTTAAAAGCATGAGGGATGTTTCAATTCCCAAAACACCTTTTCATCAAGTGAAGGTTCCTCAGACCTTCAAAAGTGTGCAGAACCTTACTATTGGTGAAGATCATCTACATCAAATGAAGGTTTATTAGACCTTTAAAAGTGTGAAGAACGATTCGATTGGCGAAGCGTCATTTAATCAAGTCAAGGTTCTTCTGGCCAAAGGTCCTTGCAAGGTCTTCACATTGCAATAAAGGTCTATTTTTGGAACCAAAAGAGGTTCATCTATCGCATAGCTCATGGAACCATTTGAAGCACCTTTATTTGTAAGAGTGCAGGTAAGGTTTGGTTGAATTAAGGAAAAGTTCCTTAACTCACTGCAAAACTACAGGAGTTGTCTAACTTATTAACGATGTGCTTTAAATCTCAAGCATTGAAAATTCAGAGTCGGGCGCTTGAGGATGAGACGCAAGCAAAACACTCTTGAGAAGGAAATAAAAAACAAAGGGCGTTTGAATTTTTATGTTATTATTATTATTCTATTCAGATATTTTAGCTGGGATTGTGAAGGCTGCAGAGGAGCAGAGCACTCCCTCATTCTCCCTCTCTCTCTAAAAAAAGACAACATGACTCTGTCGGGCCTCTACAGATGCTGTGCGCTTACATGCATTTGTACCCGGCCTACTTTCGGGGACTTCACCACGGTCCGATTTGCATAACACAGCTCAAGCTGGGAGCCAAAAGCAGCCTGCCTCAGCCACAGGACCCTGAGCCTCCTCCTAATTCCCATCATTTTAATTGAGGCTGACAGATACTGCTAATTATGCAGAGATAATCTTCTTCATCTGACTAATTATAATTCCCATTAGCTGCTGATAATGCTCATTAAATTAACTTTCTCCAGGAGAAATCATAGATAATAAGACCAAGACAATCTCATGTACTCCTCATGTCATTAACGTGTGTTCCCTTCTGCCAGGAGTGAAACACGGTCAGTGAGGAAATGTTCTATGCAGCTGCGCAAAGAACAATATGATCCCACTGACAAACAAAAGCCAGTCATTTTCTTATTAATCTGCAATTATCTTTGGAGCCGAGTGAAAAGACCAGCCACTTTACCGGAAACACCTACCCTGCTGGAATCTGGGGTTCAGCTGTTGATGCACAACCTGGAGTCATCTTTCAATTCTTCACGAAAGGCAAGTTTATGACCACAAAACTAGACATTATTAACTAGATATAGATAAATTTTTAGAAAACGGGCCGCTGGTAACCCAACGAGTGGTCTAATATACTTAGAGCAGGTCTGGACTTCTCTAGGGCCTTAAGCAAAACTTCAATAAGGGGTTAACTTCCGGTCAACTGTGGGTGGGGGTCCCCCTTTCTTCATTGTGATTGGAGTGGGTGGGTGGCTGTGCTGTACGTATAGAGCAGTCTGACTCTGAATATAGTTCCACTGGTCCACCAAACTTCAACAACAGCTTTGAGCCTAGTTGACGGGAGTTGCAGTGGTTCCTAATGGGTTCCTCTCCTAATCCATCCCATGCAGCTTGAATGTTCTCACTCAGTTCTGTAGATTGTGTGGTAGGGGTGGAGTGTTGTCCGGGATATGTCTGGAGATGCCACTGACCACGGCATAGTATGTGTGTCCCAAAGTATTGGGACATCTGCTCATTGATTGTTTAAGTTGAAATCAAGAGTATTGAAAATTACCCTGAATCTGTTGGAGTAACTGTGAGGATTTGATTGCAATCAGCAATAAGTAGTGAGGTCAGGATGTGGGATGATCACCCAACCACCCAAGCTGGAGCTCCATCATTCCAGAGAACACAGTTCGGGGGGTTGAGCAGTGTGTGTGTGTGTGTGTGTGTGTGTGTGTGTGGTGGGGGGTGGGGGTGGGATTAAACCCCTGTGCCCACACCTGGCATTAGACATGGGGCAAAAAGGCTTGTGTTTATCTGCTCCAGAGTCCTATTCTATTGTAGGTACTGAATGGTGAATGGTATCATTTTGTAGCCTTAACAAATCTGACATCAAATTCATTTTTTCCAGAATATTGACTTTTAAAACATGTAAGACTATGCGTCCCCCACAGCTCTGCACATGTTCATTATACCTCGAGTTCTCTCCCATTGAACCATCCTGGACTGATCTGTTTAAAGTTCTTTGTAAATCCAAAAACTAGCCGCAGATATTTCTAAATGGATTATGGCTCTGTCTGAACAGCGACACCTCTTTCCACAATGGCAGTCATTCCTAACCACGCAGGAGAGCAGCGACATATAGCATGGCACCTGCGGGTGGTCCGCATTAAGAGACTACACTCGGGCACCCGAGGCATTCGAATGTAATCCGGCAGAGATATGGAGCACAATGATAAATGAGAACGAGAAAGCGTACGTGCTTCATAATTCATGCTCCCTGTGGGGACTGCTGTGTTTGATGGAAAGACATTGTGTGTTTTGTGAGCAAGTTGACGGAGTTCCAGGTGATGTTTGGGGGGGAAGTGAGAAAAAGCAGGCCTTAGTGTCCGACAGTCGACAAAAGCTTCAAACAGGAAGCATCAGTAGTGCTCGTCCCTCTGTTAGCACTCAGAGTTCAGAGTGTGGTCTTCAAAGTGAAACTACAAAGTGCACACTTGCTGAGTCCACTCACCAGGTTGAGGCTTCTAGCCTACAGCATTCCTCCAGACATCTTAAAAACGGGAAAAGGGAAAGCCTAATGCTATTTCACTCGTTTAACCTTCACAAGTCGAGAGTTACTACTGTCGTTTTGCCCTGCTATTCAAATTTGACTTTGAATTTCACGTTTACACTGACATGCCAAAAGGATATCCTGTGGAAGTGGTGCAGTGACCTTCAGCATATGCATGTAGGGCTCCTGCATTGAATGTAGATGTGATTTCTGCCCACATACACAGTTCTAGCTGTCAGTACCGATCCTTAGCACCCACTGCGCTGTCCACTGTGGGTGGTAATGCCTTCTATGACACATTCTCAGTACACGTGTAATGTGAATTGAGGAATGTTAAATGTCCACTTTTGACCCTTCCATCTGGCACCGTCATGCCTCACTTGAACACCTTGCTATAAGGATACTGTCCAGTGTCCACCCTTAATTTCAAGATAACACCTGACTTGTGCAGGTTTGAGCATGAGTAGGTGATGTAACAGTTTACTTTTGGCATAATATGAAATTATTCTTACATACTTTAATTGACATTTTGTCTGCATTCACATTACCAGGCTGATATTTGGCCTTGGAAGCAGGTCTGATTTTATTTGGGGTTGTCAAATGCAATCTATTCAAATCCGATTTGAATCCCTTTAATGCAACATGAAACTTAACAGTCAGATCAGATTCCATGCCTCTTCTTGCCTGCATTTACGCACTGTTGGTAACAGAGGCCAGTGTCCCTGGAGGAAATCTATTGCTTTGACAGCCTTATTTGCAATGCCGCTGCAAGTCACACAAGACCAGGCTCTCTATGAATGACCAAAATACTCCAAACTGAAGGTCCACTTCAGACTGCTTGCATTTCAAAATCATATTTGCAATCACTGATAAAACCTGACAAAGACCTCATGATTCATTTGTAGTGTTTGCCTCAATAACGCTTTTATTCTGGCCATGACATCTGTGCAGATCTCCACATCAGGGGTGGTTTCCCCACTACATCATCACAAAATCATCTCCACTCCTCCACTCCTACCATAACCAGCAAGCTGATTGGCTTTTTTTTGTTGAAGGGTGGGATTTTATCCTTAAACAGGCACCATTCTTATTTCAACCAGTAACCAGTCTCCTCAGTCTCTGTGGAGGAGACATCCATAAACGTAGGAATGTGTACAATGACTGATGTTTTTAATATGACAGCTGTGGCCCAAGGTTAGAGAGAAGATTTAGGACTGGAAGGTTGCTGGTTTGATCCCCAGGACTGGCAGGAAGTGAAGGGAAAGAGCTTTCTCCTCCCTCAGCATTTAAGGCTGAGGTGCCCTTGAGCAAGACAAATATCCCCCAGTTGCTCCCCAGGTGCTGAGGTGGCTGCCCACTGATTGCCCCCTCCAGTTGTTGTAGACCATTCATTATGAAGTGTTAACAGATTGTAAAGAGCAGTTGCTGTCGCCTGTTCAGAAAGCATTAATATGGAGTTTTGAGGGTTTGTATGACCGTATAGTTTATGCAGTTTTAATTGTAAGATTATAAGAGGAACATCTGAATGCATCAATCATTCAGTACTTGTTACACTGGAAAAAAATGTCTTACACTGAGAAAGAAACTGGGGAATGGATTTCATCATATTTGTAAGTAAAATAAACTTCACAAGTTATTCTGAATAAAACTTCAAGTTCAAGATCTAAAGTTTAAAAGCCCGAGGGCTCAATATTAATTTACTAAGACCACTCGAATAAAGCCTTACTCCTTTTAAATATAATGTTCAATGTTCAAACTACATATTACTATATGGGCAAAAGTACTGGGACACCTTCTCATTCACTGTTTCTTCTGAAATCAAGGGTTGAATCAAACGCATTAGTAAGGTAAGGATGTTGGATGATTACCAACCCAACTCAACTCAACCTCTAGTCCATAGCTGACATTAGTCATGGTGCCAATAGCTTCATCTTTATCTGCCCCATATGGTCTTATTCTTGTGGCAATACTTCTTTAAAGGGACTAGACAAGCTCTGTGCATGTGTCGGCTACAATTACTAGAATGTAAGCAACTCAAAAGGCAAGAAGTAAAAACAAAATCCACAATATGCAAATACATATGCAACCTTCCCAAACCCAACGGTCCAAGTCCCTGCACCTGCGTAACGTGGCTCTATGCTCCCGGGCACCGAGCAGAAAGGAAACACAAACAAAGATTTCCATAAGCATTTTCAAGTTTGATTATTGACTCATTTAATGACTCATTCTAGCCGTGAAATGATTCAGCAACATAACACTTACTGTATATTTTTAGCTCCGGGCTTTACGGGTTTGTCCTTTGCATAAATTCCTCCCTGACCTGACCTCAGAGCTGCAAATCAGAATAAGCAGCGCTACTTCACACAAGGCCAAATAGAAGCCTACAACCAAAACAACCCCGCAGCAGTGATTAATTTGAACAGGCCAACCAACAAATATGATTTCATTTGCAATTATTCTCACCTATTGCTTTTCTGCATAAAAGCCGCAGGAGGTCAACGCAGTTGATCTTGTTGTGCTTCCACAGCTAAAGTATGTTTAAATGTATGAAATCAGCAAAACACCAATGACTACATTTACCTGCACACTGAAAAGTTGCAAAGAGCAACACCATCACCTTCCTCTGAGCTCTTTATGGTGCAGGAGAATAGAATAGAATAGAATAGAATAGAATAGAATAGAATAGAATAGAATAGAATAGAATAGAATAGAATAGAATAGAAGTCGGGTGGGTGATTTTATGGAAAGTTAAGTGAGCCATCATTACTTAGAGCCAACTGGTTCGTGTGCATTTGGCAAAAGACAACCACCAGGTGGACTGGAGCTTGTTGTAAATCATGGCATACACAGATCAACCATAATATTATCACCACCACAGAGCAGCTATTATGTGGGTGGTGGGTCATTCAGTCACACAGTCACACTGACGTGGTGGCGGTGTGTTAGTGTGTGTTGTGCTGGTACAAGAGGATCAGACACATCAGTGCTGCTGGAGTGTTTGAACCCCTCGGTCACTGCTGGACTGAGAACGGTCCACAGGAATAATCAGCCAGCAGCGTCCTGTGACAGTCATGAAGAGGACGACCAACAAACTGTGCAGAAACAGATGAGCTTCTGTCTCTGACTTTACATCTACAAGGTGGAGACACTCGGTGGGAGTGTCTCATAGAGTGGACAGTGAGTGGACACAGTGTTTAAACACTCCAGCGGCACTGCTGTGTCTGATCCACTCGTACCAGCGCAACACACACTAACACACCACCACCATGTCAGTGTGACCGCAGTGCTGAGAATGACCCACCACCCACATAACAGCTGCTCTGTGGTGGTCCGGTGGGGTCCTGAGCATTGAAGATCAGGGTGAAAGGAGGAGGATGAAGTCTGTAGAGAAACAGATGAACGACAGTCTGTGATTATAGAACCACAGAGTGCTTCTGTATGATCAGAGGAGCTGATAGACTGGACAGTGTATGTGGTCATAATGTCAGGGTTGATATCCAATAGGGCACGTGAAATTCGTGGGGCGAATTTTATTATCATACGTACGTATTTTTGGAGAGTCTGTTGGTCAACTCCACAGCATCCCCAACAAAACTTGTTAACCATAGTAAAAGGAGTGTAACCAGTCTTTGAGTAAATAAACTGAAAATATTACATTTTGTTCTTGTTTATTTTCTTGTGTTGGCTGGTTTTAATGGCAATGGAATTAAATTTCAGCAAAATGCATGAGGCCCACTGGAAGGCCTCCAACTCTGTAACCCTGAAATTAGCAGAATTAATTGTTCAATTAATTGTACATCTCAGTGTGCTCACTGTTAGGACGAACTTCCCCATAACATCTAAATGCAGCTGTCATTTTAATGTCACGGTAGTTTGGACATAACTGCTTTATGTGATATTATTGGGAAGCTGTCAGAGCTGTAATATCACAGATGTCTCGTCTTGGCCAGATCACTGGGCAGCGTAGCAGAGGGGAATTCTAACAAGGTCGTTAGTGAGCGGGTTTTACACGGCATTGTCCGTTATCTGTCAGAGACAGGCGTGATGTTAACAAAGCTGTCAGCTGTGAGTTAATTCACTGATCATTTCTGGCCTTCACCGCCTGATGTTTGCCTCAGTTTTGGCATTTTTAAAAGGAGAAATGGACCCATTTGAGACAAGAGCCTTCAACAAAGAGTGGGATTGCATGTCATTTCTGAAGAGCTTCTGGACTTTGTTCTTGCCAAACGGAGTTCATGCTCACCCTTCAACTCTTTCAATTGCTCCAGGGCTTTGGAGAACAGTATCTCCTCACTTTACTGATTATAGCCTCATCCCTGCAATTAGGCTGGTTATTGACCATTTGAGGCCTCTTCCAGAAACTTGAGAGACCTCATTGTCTTTATCTGAGCAGAGGGGCTTGTCTGGAGGGTCTTTACAGGAGTAGGCACTTGAGAAGGTAAAAAAAAAAAAAAAGTAGTTTGCACAGAGCTGTAGGAGCAGCACATCTGCATGAGTAGACAGGAGGTTAATAGCCTGCAGGACCTGGAGTGACAGAAACATAAAGTTCATGGAAGTGAGGGAAAATTTTGAAATGCAAATGAAGAGATCGAGATGGTCCAGAAACTCGGCCTCGGATTAGACCTGAGCAATTTCCGTTACACACTTGAGAAAAGCAGACATTTCTCAGCAGGTTGAGACTTGCTCGAGAGTGGAGAGATCGCAAAGTTGTTCCTTGGTAATTCCTTGACCACCCATGGCCAGAAGTCACAGAGAGCCTAACGGGCCTTGCTCTTTCAGATGGGTAAGCAGGTCCTCTCCCCATCATTTAGTGCAATGCCAGTGAGTTTGGATGTTTCTTAGCTGTTGTTCAACATAATGTTCTCCTACAAGTGTGTTGAACTTAAACTAATAAACTAACACTGACCCGTACATAAACTTACCCTAACGCTGACCCATACATAAACTTACCCTGATACTGACCCATACATAAACTTACCCTGATACTGACCCATACATAAACTTACCCTGATGATACTGACCCATACATAAACTTTCATTCCTAACACTGACCCATATAAACTTACCCTAACACTGACCAGTACATAAACTTACACTAACATCACACATACATAAATCTCACTCCTAACGCTGACCCGTACATAAACTACCCGACACTGACCCTTATAAATCCTATCTTTAACGCTTGACACATACATAAATCCTACTCCTAACACTGACCCGCATATAACCACCCTAACACTGACCCGCATAAACTTCTACTCCTAACACTGACCCGCATATAACCTGGCGCCTGACCCATACATAAACTTCTACCGATACTGACCCATACATAAACTTACCCTGATACTGACCCATACATAAAATCTCTACTCCTGATACTGACCCACACATAAACTTACCCTAACACTGACCCATACATAAACTTACCCTAACACTGACCAGTACATAAACTTACACTAACACTGACACATACATAAACTTACCCTAACGCTGACCCGTACATAAACTTACCCTGACACTGACCCTTACATAAACTTACCCTAACGCTGATACATACATAAACTTACCCTAACACTGACCAGTACATAAACTTACACTAACACTGACACATACATAAACTTACCCTAACGCTGACCCGTACATAAACTTACCCTGACACTGACCCCTTACATTAAACTTTACTCCTAACGCTGACACATACATAAACTACTTCCTAACACTCGACCCAAGACATAAATCCATTCTAACACTGACCCTCGCATATAAACTTACTCCCTAACACTGACCTCGCGACATAACCTTATACCCTGGCGCTGACCCACATAAACTTACCCCTAACGCTGGACCCGGCATATAAATCCTCTACCCTAACGCTATGACCCGCAAGCATAAATCCTCATTTCATAACACTGACCCGCATATAAACTTACCTTAACACTGACCAAGTATATAAACTTACCTTAAACGCTGACTCGTACATAAACTTACCCTGATACTGACCCATACATAAACTTACCCTAACGCTGACCCCTACATAAACTTACCCTGATACTGACCCATATATAAACTTACCTTAACACTGACCTGTACATAAACTTACCCTAACGCTGACCCGTACATAAACTTACCCTGATACTGACCCATATATAAACTTACCCTAACACTGACCCGTACATAAACTTACCCTAACACTGACCCGTACATAAACTTACCCTAACGCTGACTCGTACATAAACTTACCCTGATACTGACCCATACATAAACTTACCCTAATGCTGACCCCTACAGAAACTTATCCTGACACTGACCCATATATAAACTTACCCTAACACTGACCCGTACATAAACTTACCCTAACGCTGACCCGTACATAAACTTACCCTAACACTGACCCGTACATAAACTTACCCTGATACTGACCCATACATAAACTTACCCTAACACTGACCCATACATAAACTTACCCTAACACTGACCCATACATAAACTTACCCTGATACTGACCCATATATAAATTTACCCTAACACTGACCCGTACATAAACTTACCCTAACACTGACCCATATATAAATTTACCCTAACACTGACCCGTACATAAACTTACCCTGACACTGACCCTTACATAAACTTACCCTAACGCTGACCCATATATAAACTTACCCTAACACTGACCCATATATAAACTTACCCTAACACTGACCCGTACATAAACTTACCCTGATACTGACCCATACATAAACTTACCCTAACACTGACCCCTACATAAACTTACCCTGATACTGACCCATACATAAACTTACCCTAACACTGACCCGTACATAAACATACCCTGATACTGACCCATACATAAACTTACCCTAACGCTGACCCGTACATAAACTTACCCTAACACTGACCCGTACATAAACTTACCCTGACACTGACCAGTACATAAACTTACCCTAACGCTGACCCATATATAAACTTACCCTAACACTGACCCATATATAAACTTACCCTAACACTGACCCATACATAAACTTACCCTAACGCTGACCCATATATAAACTTACCCTAACACTGACCCATATATAAACTTGCCCTAACACTGACCCGTACATAAACTTACCCTAACGCTGACCCATATATAAACTTACCCTAACACTGACCCGTACATAAACTTACCCTAACGCTGACCCATATATAAACTTGCCCTGATCCTAAATCTAACCTATATTTAAACTAAACTTATCCTCCCCTTTATCCAAACCCTAACCCTGGCCTAAATTTAAATAAATATGACCTAATCCTAAACATAACATAAACTTAACCTAACCCTAACCCTAGTCCTTACTCTCAGTCTAAAACTTTCCACATAGTTTAATTTTATTTTTTATTTTGTATTTTTTTTACATAGCTTCTAAGCAGCAGTTCAGAATAATAAGACTGACTGGCTTCATGAGACAGAAAAAGCAGACGTAGCAGCACCTGACATGGGACATGTACCTACTGGATGAGGCTAAACTGGGACCAAAATACAGTAATTCATCATTAAAGCTTCAATTAACAAGTAAAATTTTGCAGCTTGCAAGTGTTCTTGATAGTGAAATTGATTTATAGACCTCCTCCGTTCTCAATAAACAACCGGTTGTATTATAGCAAGTCTTAATGAAATGGTTGTCAATACACTCGTTCAGTGCACTTTTACTCCGGCTCCTTAGGCCTTTTTAATAGGAGACTTAAAAAGAGTGACAAATCAGGCACTCAGACAGCACAGGCAGTAAAATCATGCACTTGAGCAGATGGTAAAAGCATTTCTTAGAAATAGACATGCTTGTTTCTAGGAATCCCAACTGGGCCATTTGCCTTCAATGGCAGGGGGGTGCAACCCACTTAATCGGAACAGGGAGAGACAGCAAGTTGGCTCTATACAGACTGGGTGTATCTGTCTCTAGAATTATATCCATAATGTGGGACAATTGTTCACTATAACCTACACTAACAGAGTGATATTCCGATATTATTCCTATCACTGTCGAATGAAATTATGATGCTACAAACCTGGCATTATTCCACTTCTTCCACAGTCCAAGTGCTCCTTCTGCTTAATTAGTACAATGCCATAATTCATTTCCCTGAAAGGAAAATTAATAGAAGGAATAATCCGGCATTTTCCAAGTTACTTTCTATCTGCTGCATTTGCACGGTTTTCCAGGCCACTTATCAAAGCCTATGACTGCTTGTGAAACAGGGATTCTCTTGGCACCCAATGTTCTGCACATTTTTGGGGTTTTTGCTAGCCTGTCACACCTGACCCAGCACATGAGGAGCTTGTAGATGAAAGGAAGCACAGAATGGGTATAAAGTGGTCTGGGATTGGGAATCCTTACCATAACTGGACAATAAAGGGACATCCAAAAAGTCACCCACTGGCCACAAACCTTCTTATTATAGAAACATTATTATAAAATATTGAATGTGATCATTGCTGTCACCACCTAGCAACAACTTGGCAACACCATAGCAACCACCTAAAATACAACTACAAACCACAATAGCAATGAGCCAGCAACTCCCTACCCACCAATCAGCACCATCTCAACCTCCTAGCAAAAAGGTGCCATCAGAGCACCCAACTAAGATACCATCGCAAAACCACTTACCAACTTCCTTGCAGCATCATAGCAACAAACTATTCACCATCTATCAACCACCAAGTAACTCAATACAAACCATCTAGCAACATCATCTTAACCACCTGGTAACCACCTAGGAACTGCCTAACAACTTGATAGTAACAGTCTGGCAACCACGTACCAACAGCCTTGCAACAGCAACCACCTAAGGTACCAAAGCAACCACCCAGCAACACCAGAGCAACTGTCTAGTAATGACCTAGCAACCTGATTGCAACCACCTAACAACCATTATGTTCCATAGCAACCACCTAGCAAAAGTTTAAACCTCTTGATCTTGAAGCAAATGTAAGTTCAAACCAGTTAAGCTGTTTAACCATTTTGCATTTTTTTTTCAGGAATTCACTTTTATATTTAGTGATAATATTTTTTCAGATGCTTCATCTGCAGTGACTTTCTGCTACTTTATTGTTCTGTCAGTGATAAACCATCAATGAGCAAAGCCAAGTGGGATCCAAGCATTCTGCACATCGCAATTTCCAGAACACCGTGACCCCGGGGGTGACGTTAGGCACCACAGGTTTAGGCTGAAAGAGTGTTTCCTTTAACAAATCATCCGTGGAATTGTTCTTGAAGGATCCAAAGGCAGTTCTTCCGAGGCACTCACTCCAAAGATAGCACGTAACCTCAGTATCACTAACAACAAGGGCCGTGCTGCAAAATGGAACAGCTCTGTGCTCTTCCTTTGCTTACTTTGTTGTGTCAGAACATCAGGGCCTCTCTTTGTCACGTTTTTACATGCGCTCTCGTCGAACGGAGAATGCAGAAGTTCGCTTCAAACACCAGAGGGAGTTATCAACAGGCAGGGAATCGGTCTCATCTTCGTGCATAATGAGGAGGTTTATTTCAGGAACATCAGGTGGTGCACTTTCTGTTTTTTTTGTTTGTTTTTTTTAATTTCCTTTTTTTATGGAGGTTGAGATGTGATGATTCTATTCCTGGCTGTATGTTTCGCATCAGACCACCCCAGAAACAAGAGCGGTGGGAATTCAACATGAATACAGAAACATAATTCAAAGTTGCCGATAAAAAACAATCTTGTTTGCAGTGCAGAAAGTTGGGGTGGGATGGGGGGAGGTGTTGAGACAGTGATTCTGTGTTGTGATTCTTTAAATATGATGGTATTTCAACTGCATTAAATATAGACGGTGCCATAAATAGAGGAAATCCACAGCAGTGTCAGAGATTAGCTGTTTGCTGCCATGTGTTTTCACAGGGACGATATTCCATTTCAGCTACATCTTCTGCAGGAGCAGCCCTGAAATAAACAAAAAGCGCGAGAGCTTTGGTGGGAGTCACATAACAAATAATTCATAAAATAAGTCTTAACAAATAATTCCTTTTCTATCTCTCTGTGTCTGCCAATAAAGCATCTGAAATAGCTTTGTGTTCGGGGACGATTTAAAGATGAAGGAATACAGCAGCAATGCCCTACAGGAAAACACCTCGGCTCTGGAGGACTGCGGGAATTGGACACTGAGATTGGGAGAAGCTCCACAGCATGACCATGAGCCTCAACAGAGCTCACGAGAGCAGTTTCACTACAATCATTGATCAAAACTTGGGCAATGTGAAAGGTCCTCAAAGTCGTTGGTGAAACGTAAGTTGAAACATGAGTACGTTCAAAAATTCACCTCCATAGCAACATCCTAGCAACTCCCTAGCAACCTGAAAGCAACCACCTGCACACCAGTAAGCAAAGGAAACCATCTAGTAATGACTTCGCAACTCCATAGCAACCATCTAAAATGAATCAGAGTCAAGTCGTGAGTCGGAAGGAATGAGTTCCAAGTCATGTGTGATTTGTATGTGACTTAAGTGTGACTCGGACTCAAGTCACTAACTTATTCAAGTGGCCATATAAACAGTATCCTCCAAAGTCTTTGATTATTTTCATGGCTTCACTAACTTGAGTACCATTTATGGCATTTAGCAGACGCCCTTATCCAGAGTGACTTACAAACTGCCGATTTTTGATATCTGTTTATGTTTGCACGCATTTACAGACTAAGAAAGCTGAAAGAAACCAAGTTAAGGTTATACGTGATAGGTCTGACTGCTGCTGCTATCTTGGAAAAATGTCCTAATCAGATGTCTAGGCCTGAATACAGTCTGAAGAATTGCAGTATACCATTTATACGACCACTTGAATAATCAGACTGGATAATATAGTGCACGTAAATGCATTCATCACGAATATAAGACTCCACTGTTGTGCTGAAAATGATCTGTTTATAATATTGTCACTGACCTTTACGGTGAGTGTGTTTGCATTTAATTATTTAATTATCCGACGCAGAAACGGCAGAAAATCACATTCTGTCAGAAGTATGATCTACATGGATACATGCACTTCTGATAGATAATGGAAACATTCAGGCTTCCGCGAGTCAGGCAATTATTGGATCACAGCCAATCAATAATCTCACAGAATGAAATGATATAAACTTGTAAACATGGACCCACTTTACTGGCAGGTATTGATTCTGCTCTGGTTTCTAATTGTGTGCGTTCCTTCTTACACCATCCTCTACGCTGATACAAAGACAGGGGCCACGTCTTTTCAACTTTAGACGTTATGTCCGCAACCAAAAGAAGTCAGGACAAGAGTATACATGTAGTGAGGAATCTGATAACCGAGTTAAACTCTGTCTCTCTGTTGTCTTCATCTGATTTGCTTAATAGGATTTCAAGGCTTTAGTCGGGTCTAAGAAATCTGAATAATTTGTTTACATGACATTTGGCAGATCAGATAATTAAGTGCATGCAAACAGACTCAATGACATGAATAGAACACTGTTGTCTTGGCACCATTGGGCTGAAAATGACTATTGTAGAATATTGTCATTGATCTTTATACTGTCTGAAGTCAAGTTATATTAATTTATTCCCCAAAACGCTTCTTAAATCTTATTTTTCTCATTTTTTTTCTAGAATGGTTGTAAGAACAATGGATAGTTTCTCAGTTAGTTAAATGTGTAACAGAGTGAAGGTGATTCCAGTGATTTAAAGCCAGACCCTTTGTTTGGTTACTGTACACACCGAAAGCATTCCTCTACAGCCAAAGCTATTAGGAAAGAACCTCACTGACCACTTAACTACTGCAGATAATTGCAATCAGGAAGGTCTTATTGGGAGACAACAATTTATTTTAATTTACATCAGCTTTACTTCTGTAATCCATCCATAAGACCCAACACACTAAGCCAACAAGGGCAGTCTTGCACCAGTGAAGGAGATGGACGATTGCCTTCCATTAATTCACCATTAACGTTGGTCTCCAGTGAAAAAGTGGATTAGAATAAACCAGAAACAAACATAAACACATGTGAGAAACACATCCTCCTCACTGACCCTAAACACCGCAGCCCTTCAGGGCTGTGTGTTCAGCCCACTCCTGTACTCCCTGTACACTCCCGACTGCACAGCCAGACACAGCTCCAACGTCATTGTTACATTTGCTGATGACACAACAATCATAGGCCTGATCAACAACAACGGGGCAGCCTCCTGATACACTGGTGCCAGGAAAACAACCTCTCTCTAAGTGTCAGCAAAACCAAGGAGCTGATAGTGGACTTCAGGAAGCAGGAGAGAGAGCACGGCCCTGTCTCCAGGGGGCCAGCAACATCAAGTTCCTTGGTGTTTATATCTCGGATACATGGTCAGAACACACCACACACGTGATGAAGAAGGCACAACAGCACCTCTTCTACCTCTGAGGCTTGGTCTGAATCCCCACATCCTCAGAATGATCTTGTAGTTCCACCACAGAGAGCATCCTGGTGGGCTGCACCACCACCTGGTATAAATCCCTGCAGAGGGTGACGCGTACCACCCAGCACATTACCAGGGTCCAGCTCCCAAACCTGGATTTAAAACCACCGCTGTCTGAGGAAGATCAGGACGATTGTAATGGACTTCACTCACCCAAGTCCCTGCCTGTTCTCAAAGCTGCCTGACGGTAGCAGGTAGAGAAGCATGCCAGAACCATCCAGTTCTGAGACAGCTTCTTCCCCCAGGCCACCAGACTGCTAAACACTCAGTAGCACAGTGTTCCTGTCCACAGCGAGTCACAACCCATCTCACCTGTCTCATCACACCATCATCTTCACATCACATAATCTCTTTCTGCACCAGCACTTTACTCACTACTGGAGCAGGAACTAGCTGCTCAGGTACACTGTACCTTCCAAAGACTGACTCCCACCTCCCCACTACCTTCTCCCACAACATCTACACTGAATTCTATACCCAGTGCTTTTACCATGTAAATATAAGTATTACATATAAATATAGAATAGAATAGAATAGAATAGAATAGAATAGAATAGAATAGAATAGAATAGAATAGAACTTTATTGATCCCTTGGGAGGGTTCCTTCAGGGAAATTAATTATATATTTACCATATGCAAAGTGCTTCTACATATAGTCTATTTATATCTCCTGAGCCTTTCACACATCTGTTTTGCTCCTGCGAGGGACTTGCATCTACTTTTCACTCACATTTACACCTGTGTCATGTGATGTGACAATAAACGTCATTTGATTTGAGTTTATTTGATTTGATTTGTACTTAATGCTTGATTTACCAAAAAAGGAACTTCTAGAGCCAACAGTGTGGGACACACCGGACCAACAGTAGGCGGTGGCCAACTACTGATGCTCAACAGTGGCCTGCTGGCGTCTGACAGTTGGTAGTCAGATTTGCATGTCACAGATTTAACAGCAAATCCTTAGTTTGTTTCATCGCTGCATGAATACAGTTTTTAGAGCAAGGTAATGGAATGTGCTCATGTGCAAAACCACTTCTCAAAACGGTTCTGGGGGCAGCTCTACCGCTGAGGCAAAAGAGCTCATTTGTTTTAGAGAACATAACTTTAGAAACACGAGTTAAAGCTACATAATGACACTGAGGACGTGACTCTTAGTGTGACACTCTGACATTAAAACGTCGTGGTCCATGTAGTAAAGAAAAGACTGGATAGAAGCTGTGGAATGCTGATTTGGAGGCCAGCTATCTAGTTCCAGGCAGTTTTTCTGAGAAATCCTCATCATTTGAAACAAATTCTCAAACTGAACACATTTTAATGCAATGTGTCCACATATACAGTTCTGAGGAGCACAGATCTCCTCTTATTGGTTATTTGGATTGGTTATTGTCTAAACCGATTGCGTTTGTTCTGCCTCAGAGGCAGAGCTGCCTCCAGATCCGTTTTGTGGAGTGATTTTGCACGTAAGCAAACAGCATGGGGTCACAAAGTCTTCTGTGCTTTATTGTAGCACACGCTTTTTATCCCGGTGTGCTGGTTCCTTTTTCCCTGATTACAAAACAGTGAAAACTCATTAAGCAAATAATCCAGCCTAAACACTTCCCTCCTCAAGAGCACACAACCTTAAGGTATTTCCAATGAAAGCTTTTTTCTGTTGTTAATCAATTTCCTCCAATTTTGTGAACTCGCCAATTATTCCCATTCGGCCGTTGGCTTATTAACGAGCGTCAGCCAGTGATTTATCAAGGCATTTGTGCGATTGCCAGCGCCGTCCATTAACAAGCAGCTAAACTAACCACTTCATCCATTTCCTGTGAAAACACGTGCCTTCACCCCTCCATAATGGATCTGTTAGAGGGCTGGTCTGGAGCCAGCAGTGACAGCCGAGAGATTGATGTCTATGGCCTGTGTGGCTCCGATAGGGAAGCAGGCCACGGCAGGCCCGGCTGTACAAAGGCCGCTGGGGGAGAATACACAATGGACTGGCCTGCGGAGCCTGACCTCACTCTGACTTCCCAGTTTCTACATCTGGGTGGTCAGTGCATTTTTGGGACCCTCAGGTAGAGAGAGAGAGAGAGAGAGAGAGAGAGGGACAGAAAAGGGATGGAGATGAAATGCAATAAGGCCAAGCTTGCAGAAGGGGAGATTTAACATATCTGAGACTGGGCCGGAAAATGTCTCGCGTCCAAATGGAATAAAATCCATATCATTTCAGGCCATTTTCTGTAGCAACCTCCACATTATTTGCAGGCAGCCATTAGGTGTGAAGATTTTATGCCCACTCTCTGCCTCTGACTGTCACTGTCTGAGTTTCTACCTACTCTGTCGCTCACACATTCCTTTGTTCCTGCCCTAACTCTCGTGCTTTTTTTGCTTTCTTTTCTGCATTTTCCTTGTTCTGCCTCTTTCTTTCTTTCTTTCTTTCTTTCTGTCTTAGAGAGCTGTACAGGGATAATATGATGATGCTCTCTAGCTTAGGGGCACCATCAGCTGGTCCAAACAGTTCCCTATATGTCAGTCACTCGGCAGTAACACATAGTTTCCCTTGTTTCTTAAGCTAATTGATTTGAGTACATTTAAATATTCCTTGGGAATTCCTTGGAATTTCCTTAATTCAATTGGTTAAGGGAGAGAGATGAATTGAACAAGACCCCAAAGAGGCTGATATTTGGGCCGGCTGATAATAGAGCATGGTCCCCGCTGACATGGTCCCATACAAGCCTGTCCCCATCCCACATCCCCATAGTACTCTTCAAACTCCCAAATTCATCCCTATGGAATATTTGTGTGCAAAATCAAACACAGCTGGTTCAGACAAAAGCCCGTTAAAATAATCAGTAGGCAGAGCTGTAGAACTGCGTATCGGCCAGAGCTTGAGGTTTGCAAATTCAGTTTAACATTTTGTTTTGTTGTTTTTTTTTTTTGTTTGTTTTGTTGTTGTTTTTTTTGGTGTTGGTTTGTAAAACTAGTCAGATAGCTTCTGAGGCAGCATTTCAAAGCTTCTATCCAACCTTTATTCGTTTTACATGCAGTTTTATTAATACATTTAACATCTCGAACTGAATTGCACACCTTTCCTGCAATTCATCCACATATAAGACTCTGAGGAGCAGATGCACATTTCTAAAGTGCCACCTACTGGTTATTTTAATTGGTCATTCTTAGAACCAATTGTGTTTATTCTGCCTCAGAGGTACAGCTGCCTTCAGAAGCATGTTGAGTAGTGACTTTGCACACAAAACCATGAAAATTCCCATGAAAAGTCCGTCCCCTTCGTACCCTTCACTGTCCCCATTCCATCCCTGTAGTATGCCTCACCAACCCAACCCCATGCCCACAGTACCCTTTACCATCTTAGTTTAAACAGGAAATAATGTTACGTAGGACGTGCCAGTGACCTGTGGTGTCCCTCTGGGATTAATTCTTAGGCCACTTTTATTTAATTTAAACATGCTTCCCATTGGCCAGATGCTTTATCACAACCGTTCAGACGATACTCCGAATTCTTTGTCCCTCTCCTCAAACTACCGTCTCCTTAACTTGCTTAATAAATGCCTTGAGCACATGACTAACTGAATAAAAGTATAAAACTTTCTGCAGTGGATTAAAGATAAAACAGATTATTTTATCTGGGAACAGTAATGAGAGGCACAGACTCTGTCTGCCTAAAAGAAGACACAGAAAGTGTACAGGGCCATTGGCCAGTCTCATTTTTACACGTGTCCAGGCCCTAAGGGGGACATTCCACTTTTTGTAACCTTCTATAAAGTTTGCTTGGCTTCAGCAGACTTCATTTGTGGACCCCGATACGGATGTGAAAACATTAACAGAAAGGGACTGGTTAAAAAAAATAATGGACACACCAACAGTGGAACCAACCGGAATACCATGGCAACCACTTTACAACACCATAGAAACCACTTGGAATATATCAGAAGAAATTGAGCAACACCAGAACAGCCACTTTGCAACACCATAGAAACAACCTGGAACATACCAGCCACCACTTATCAACACCTTAACAACCACTTAGCAATATCATAGCAACCACCTGGAATATAATAGCAACCACTTAGCAACACAAATGCAACACCATTGTTTTCACATAGTAAAACAGTTTTACCTGAAGATTGCACGGTATGGACAAAAGTATTGGGACACTCTTGTTGCTGTAATTGGACTTACTGACTTTACCTTCCAGTGATGGCTTTTTGCTAGGTTTTGGACCATTGCTGTGAGGTTTTGTTGCATTCAGCAACCAGTTTTAGAGAAGTCAGGATGTTGGATAATCACCACCTCGTCTACAACTGCACAACTCATCCTAAAAGCATTGGTAGGAGCACCATCATTCCAAAGAACACAGTTCCACTGCTCCACTGCTCAATGCTGGGTTCTTTATACCATCTAACCCACACCAGGCATTCGGCATGGAGCCAACAGTTTCATGTTTATCTGTATTTTTGTTCTTTCACTATAAAGCACTTTGAATGACCTCTGTGTGTTTAAATATCCTCATATGTAAATTTGCCTTGCCTGTTCATTCGTTCCCTTTCTCTAAACCTTTCCCTCTCGTTCACTCCCTCTCTTTCCCTCTTAAGTCACTCATTCTCTCCTTCTTTCCCTCTTTCTCTCTCTCCCCTACTCCCACAGGCGGCAGATCTCAGACCTCCAGCATATAAATTACTCTCCCTCCCACTGGAGTCCATTTCAGGCGCCCACTCGCCCACACACGCGAGCCATGCTTCCCAATCTGCCAGCACTTGAAGGCCGGAGCCTCAGGTCCAGCCCCGGGGCTGCTTCAGACTGGAATGCTGTTTAGGGAAAAATGAAATAAAAAACACAGGGGTAGAGTCCAGGTCCTTCCAAAGAGCTCGGACTGGGTCTGAAAAAGCAAGTCACTATCACTCCCCCCCCTCCGCACTGACCCCTCTCCCAGCTGTGACTGGTGTTTTTCTGTCTGCTGTCAGTGCAAGGCTGATTATGCTAAATCAAGGGCTCTTCAATTTATCATCAGAGTGAATACAGCACCTAATTATTATGCATAATGCATTACACATAATAGAGAGCTGAATTTCTCAACAGAGATTTGACAAGTATCAGCTATTTGGCGCACAATCAAATTCATCCCACTGTGGCCTTTAGCCGAATGTAGATATTGTACTGTTGTGACTGATAAGCTCCATCTGACTCCAGATCTGAGCCATTTAACAGAACAATGAAACAAATAATAATAATAATAATAATAATAATAATAATAATAATAATAATAATAATAATAACAAGAATAATAATAATATAATTTATAATCATATCTATTCAACTTTAACATATTTTAAAGTATATATTACTGTACTGAATATTACCATCATTATCACAACAGCCTAGAAAGAACTGTCATCACTTTTAACACCACTGCATCATTGCCACAACTACACTGGTTTTGATGGTATTGACAGTGGAACATATTGTAAAATATGAATGAGCTGCAAAATCCTCAAAACTACCAAACCTATCAAATCATTAAACAGAATCAGAATCATTTTCATCACAACAGCGTGGAAGTGTTTCCAGCAGACATTGAAAATGACTGGATGCCTGAAGCTTTAAGAGCTGACCGAATGGAAAAAGGCATATCTGTTTCTCCACTACCTCAGCAGAAGGCAGTAATACTACTGAAACCTAACATCTCTGCTGAAAAAAGCCTGGCAAGCTCAAGGTGGTTGACCAGTTTAGCTCTTGACCATCATAGGGTCGGTTTTTTATAGTTAGTGAATATAACCTGTGCAGTTGCTCGTTCCCAGATCTGTGTACTTATTGTGTCCCACATCAGGCACTTCTATACTTTACATATAAAATATATATATATATATATTTATTTATTTATTAAACACAATTGTGGTTAATTTTATTGATTTATACTCTCTCAGTATATTCAGTAAATTGTTTATTCAAAGATTTGATTGGCACATGTTATGGAGAACTACTCCTAATTCAAGGTGAAGTTTATCATTTGTAATCTTGTCACTAACCACCCTGTCATGGTTTATCGTGAATATGACTCTATGGATAAAAATGGCATTATTAATCAGGATTTTCAGCCTGAGGTGAAAAAATATGTAGAATATATCGTTTAACTTGATGAAGATTTTGTAAATGATATTGAATGTTCCTATACACGGATACGTTTTCATTATAGATAACATGTATGGCTATATTAAGCTATGAGACAAAACATTAAGACCACTCGTAGATGATACAAATAACATAGATTATCCCTTATTCGTGCCACATATCAAGGTCTCGGTTATTTGTTAGACATATATGTTCTACGAGAGGACTCAAAGCCGGATTCAAAGTTTAATATTTATGAGTTATATCTGGTAGACAATTCCCATAGTCAGGCCTGACTTTAAAATGTCTGGACCCTCTCACATCCTGCAGATTATGCAAGGCAGGGGCAGAGACAACCCCGTGGACAACCAACGGGACCAAACTGGTGGCAGTGGGGAGTAAGAAGGGAAAAATGAATGTCAGCATCTGGAAAGCAGCCAAGGAGCATATTGAGGAAAGCCTTTTAAAGACAGATGAGGGCAAGCAGTTGGTCAAAGAAGGAAGGAAGGTGTGGTATTTGAGTCTCCTGGTATAATTTGGGGGCAGTTAAGGTTACATATTTGATTCCCTGAACTGGCAGGATATGACTGAGGTATCCTTAAGTAATGCATTTTACTCCAACTGCTCTCCAGGTGCTGTGGATAGTGCTGCCCACCACTGCAGGCATGTGTGCTCACTGCACCCAAGGAGGACAAATGTCCCTGTGTGCAAGCACTGTGGGTCTATATGCCTGTTTATGTTTCCACTAGTTTTCCACTAGTGGGAAATGATGGGAGAAACAACTGGGGGACTACGGGACGTGTTAGATCATAGTGCAGCAACACCAATATGCCTCTCAGTGATGAGCTGTCAATAACTGTTAACAGTATTATGCATGTGTGTACGAGTGCGAGTGTCTATTCACAGCCAGGGGACAGATTGGACAGCCCCAGGGTTAAAGCTGTTCTCGTGGTTATAGGTCTGATCGTCCTGTAATGTGTCCCTCATGGTCGAGGGTGAACCTGGCTGTGGCGTCTAGGGTCTGAGATGGTGCTGCATCTGCTTCTCTTACTACAGTGAGTGTCCTGTATGAGAGGCCGAGCCGAACTAAGCACTTTTCAGCACCTCCCGGACAGTCTTGTGGTCAGCAGCAGGGGAGCTGTTTATATCCAATTCATGCTGTGTGGACAAAAAATATTTGGACACCTGCTTATTCATTCTTTCTTCTGAAACCAAGGGTTTTAAATTATTTATCCTTCTGTCTCTACTGTCCAAGGGAGACTTTCTACTAAATGTTGGAACATTGCTGTGAGGATTTGATCGCATTCTTCCCCAACTCATCCCAAAAGTATTGGATGGAGCGCCATCATTCCAGAGAACAATGGCCTACATCTCGCAATTAGCACGTTGCCAACAGTTTATGGTATTGGTATGGTATGGTATGGTGTTTTCTATTGGCAGTACATCTCGACAGTGACAAGACAAGCCATGAGTCTGCAACTACATACATGCAGACATAATGCACCACTTCAGCAAAAGCAACAAAAGCAGTCAGTGAAGGCCATCTGCATTAAACAGCTTTGACATGAGGAGCCACCGAACGTGGAGAAGATGGCAAGATAACACAGCAGGTAATTATTCTGCATCCTTGTGTAATTCACAGGGCATTGTCCCTTCACTTTAGTTCTCCAATCAATACTCAAACAGAATGAGCAACAGCATTTATTCACTATTAATCAGTCAATGCTGCAGGCTGAGTGACAGAGACGGGTAAAGGACGCCCAAATTGAAGCATGCAGGTGTTCCCATCAGCAGTGGAGGACAAGACAGCAGTTAAAATACGTTAAAATCTGTCCATTTCACTGCAGCAAGAGAAATGTCCTTTCAGGACCAGGAAAGCTTTCAATTTTTTACAGTTTTAATGATGCCGTTTACCTTTTCATTCACTCTTAACCTTTAGAAGGTTAGGCCTATTTTGATTTTTTAGTTTATAGTTTGTGCCTTTTATATATTTAACAAAACATAAAAAAGTATTTATAGGAGAGAGTCACACATACCAGATATTTCTATATTCAGGGGATTCCTGGTTTGTCTTCATTTGAGACATAAAATTAAAGGGAATTTAAATATTTGTTTGAATTTGATCATGTTTTGATTGTTTTCTTTTCTGATAAAAACACTGAGAAATCTTGAAATTATTAGATTTTGAGACTATTAGATTAAAGTGGTCCAAATAACAACAGCAACAAACAGCCTGACTATTTTTATTGATTATGCTATAAAATAATATTATATAAATAAATATATATAAATATATATATATATATATATATATATATATATATATATATATATATATATATATATATATATATATATATATATGTATCTGTATTGCCCCTTTTCAGGATTTATTTTGAAATGTGAACATTATGTGAGCAAAAAAGATCAGAAAGAACAGACCTTCCTTTCTCATTTTCTTCTATAGCCAGATATCTGAGTAGGTCATCAGTCTCCGCCTCTCTGATCAGCTGAGCTCATGCAGATTGAGCATCAGCCCTGCTCTCTGATCAGTCAGAGTCTGTGGCGCAGGTTGGAGCATCAGGCCCCGCCTCTCTCTCTGGATCAGTCAACAGAGTCTGTATGCAGGCTGAGATCAGTCTCTCTCTGGATCAGCTCAGAGTCTGTGGCGCAGGTTGGCGATCGCCCCGCCTCTAATCAGTCAGAGTCTGTAGTAGGTTGAGCATCGCCCCGCCTCTAATTCGTCAGAGTCTGTATGCAGGTTGAGCATGTACACGTGGACAGAGCAGTAAATATGCACCTTTGGCTTTCAAACTGGGATTTAATTCAGTTGGAAATGAGAGAATATATAATCATATTCATATATAATCCACCACATAATGATGAGACATGGATATATAAAATAAGTCAGAGTTTGTAATGATATTGTGTCATGTCTGTAGTTTACTCTGATCCTGAGTTTTGAAGCCTAGAAAATGGCATGTAACATCCCACCAAGAGTCCCAAAATAGAAATAGTCCCAAAATTACTTCAGATTTAATCTCCTTAAATTGACTTCTACACTTAAGTGACATTGACACTGAAGCCTTCTCTTTATAGGTACCATACTTATGAATTTGAGAAGGTTTTGCTTGACAGCGAAGTTTGGCTGAAGTGTCAAAAGAGTGCAGGAAAAAGTCACGGAGTGTCTCCGTCCTGCTAAAGTAAAAGTACCAGTCATGACACTCTCCGGGAGTGACGGAGCTTAAAGATCGGACGGATATCTTTCAAATTCAGTGGGATAAAATCTGGGATGTGGCACTTTTCCACGGCAGGTAAGACATATCACCGTAATGAAACGCTCCTGCCTATTTCAGCACGGAGAGAAAGCTTAAGACAGATAGAATGGGCTCTACTGTGAATACTCCGGCTATGCAAAAGGAAGATGCTGACTAAGATTGACGTCTAGGGCGGCCCTGTGTAAGAGCCAGAGCAGACATAATGCCTTCGGGCTGAGATAAGAGATTTTTTTATTTATATATAATGCAGTTGGCCTCCTGGAGGCAGACCGGGCCTGGGTTAATGACAAACATTTCTCGCTTCATCACCCTCTGAAGCTGTGAGTATTAAGCAGAGCAGTCAGGAGCTTCATTAGAGCGAGGCACCTTACTGTTATCTACAGCATCTTTAAGAACAAAGGCTTGCTGAAAGCCACCTTACTAATCTACACTAGAACTAATGCTTTAAAACAGACCTTATTTGTACTTAAATGAGCAAATCTCTAGTGTATAACCATGCGAGGAGCCTGCTTAGTACGATGGAGGAAAGGGCATAAAGGTTTGTTTTCCTCAGAGCGTCACACACTTGCTGGAATTATATACTCACATTTTTCCTTAATGATCCACCAAGGCATGTCCAAGTGTATCTATAAGCACAGACAAAATTCAGAACGATCTCCGGAAATATGATTACAGAGCAGGGTGTTAATAAAGCATTTATTGGGGATTATTACAACTAATAATCTGATTATTAGTGATTTCCACTTAACCATTAGAACCCTTGGCCAATGTTATGGGATGTTGCCATAGTTTGATGTACTTTCATTTGAACAAAAATGAGAAAAGTATTATAGGGAGAGAGTCATACATAGAAATGAATGATTTGCATGAATTGGACTTTGCTAATAAGGACTACATAACACTGCATGTCTCAGAAGTCCTGTCGAATCATCCAGAGTGAAGACGTTTGAAGAGAGAGCAGTGAACAAGCACTGGAAACTCCTTTGTCATTTAATTCAGTGGGAGTGAATGTATTTTGTTATGATATGTGTATTATGTCTGTAGGTTACTCTGATCCTGAGTTAGGACGCCTAGAAAATGGCATGTAACTTGCCAAAGTCTACAATTATATACTATCCAGTTATATACTATCCAATTATATACGATCATGCAATAACAATTTGCCTACTGGTGATGGATTCACTGTTACAGATGGATTACATCGGGACAGCTTACATTTATTTATTTACAGTGGATCTCAAAAACTGTCACAGCATATTTTCCTGTTACAACTATTGATGTACAGATTGTACATTTACATGAGTAAACACTGAGGTTGACACATGTGTGTCTTTAAACAAACTGTGCAGCTGTAAATCCACTGTAATAGTGACTACATTGCCAGTGACATTGTGATTTTGTGACTGTTAATGTGTATTAACATAGTAATTACAGACCTCTAAAAGAAAGGGGTTTAAAATACTCTCTCTCTCTCTCTCCTGTGTAAATTCTAAGGGCACACCATACCACAGCGACGAATCCAGAGACATAGATTTCCTCACAGTGCTTCTTGCAACGCCTCCTCTCAAAGCGAGGTAATTCTGTTTGTTAGAAAGAGCAAAGGGGCAAAAATGAAAGTGTAAATCTAACAAATCTTACACAGAAGCCCCTGGCAGAGCCCCCCAGGATCAGATCCAATTCTGGTGAGATACACACTAAGCCCTGTCACTCATGGAACTGCCTTGGAAAAAAGAGACAGAAAGAGGCATGTTGATGAGACTGGTGGAAGAGTTTTCCCGGGACGAAGATTTTCTTCCACAGACCCCTTTTTTTTCTGCTGCGTAAACACACACACACACACACACACACACACACACACACACACACACACACACACACACACATTGCATACAATTCACAGATCAGCCATAACATTAATACCACCTACCCAATACTGTGTATGTTCCCCTTATTCTTCCAAAACAGCTCTGATCTTTTGAGGCATGAGGACTGAACCAGGGATTCTCAACCTTCTCCACCGACAGCATTTTCTGTAACAAAAGAGATAAAAAAAAAGAAATGTTCATATTTTGGGATTAAGGTGAGGTTGATGTTAGGTTTGGGTTAATGTTACAATAATATTGACATTTTGGTTTCTGCCTTTCAGTGGATATTACGGAAATATCCCAAAATCATACAGACTGTAATGATTACTTGTGCTGTGGAATAACTGCCTAGAACCAAAATGAATTTTGATTGGTTGATTTTAAAGACCCTTCTGTTCAGAGAGGAGCATCAGTATATGGTGTAATGATTACTGGAGTGTATGGAATACCGTTCTCCTATGTTATATATAGTTATAATATATTTTGCGGGCTGTGATCTAAGCTGTCATCCCATACGGTCCTATTCTATTGGCAGGATTTCTCTGTCGAGACTAGACAATCTGTTGGTGTGCATTTTCACAACTTTGTCAGCTTAAAGAAGCTGAATGCATGCATTCGAAGGGGTGTCCCCAAACATTTGGACACATAGTGTATGATCATTGTATGCCCTTATCTGCTGCAGCCATTCACCAGACACACGTGGTTGCATCCTCCACAGTAGTGCACGCTCTCACCTCATTTCTAAAGCCGTAATTAGCTGCAAGTTTATGTTCAGTCTGGAGCAGACAGTGCTGAGTCTATTTACTTTAAAGCTGGACTTTGCTAATTATCTTCACTACACAACTAATTACACTGCACTTCAAAGCCTCTCCCGATGAGGCCCGGTCCCTTGTTTTCAAGGTGGACTGAATCATGACATTTATGGATAATTGAGTAATAACCATGTTGCCTGAAGGAGAACGGGATGCAGTTTGTGATTGGAAGACAAACACAAATTGCATTTCTCGCCCTTTTGTTGCGGGAACAGAGGACAAATACAGAAGAAGCGTCCGTTCCGGTATCGGGGGGTCGGTCCAAACATTTGTTTTAGCCTGACAACATCCTGATGCACATCAGAGCCTAGGTGTAATCCATTTTCCCTATCTAAATATTTATTCCGTTTGTTCATCTTGTAGCGCTAACATCACTGGCTGCCATAGTGTTCCTCGTTACAGTTTGGAGGGCTTCATTAGCATAAAAATCAATTCTGTGTAAGTAAATGTGGCCCACCAGCAGAGTTTGGCGATGGAGAGGAAGCTCATCAATAACAAATGAGCCCAGTCTTCCAATTTTTTAATCAGAGATATGATTACAGACTGTATTAGAAAGATGGAGCAGATGGAGCATCGTATCCAGCTCGTGCTGCCTTAAAGGTATACGCGAGCCTTTTCCACCTTAATATCTTTTATCCTTGTATATCATATAACCACCTGAAGAGCCACCTCATTCTCAGTTTTGACTCAGTAGACACTCCTTGTCAGCATTCATACAATATAACATTTAGAACTCTAGGCCAATTTGGTGGGATGCTGGAGTAGTTTGATGAACTTTTATTCTGCAATACATTTGAAAGTATTTATAGGAGACACATACTAGATATTGCAATTTTCAGGAGATCCTAGACGACTCAAATTTGCCTTCATTAGAGATGTAAATATGAAGACAGTTTAAATGTTTTATGCATTTGACTATGTTTTGATCAAAAGTTGACTTGCCTTTTTTGTTTTGTTTTGTTTTTATTGCTTATAAGGAATAAGCCCTTAATGCCAGTTGTCACAAATTTGCATTATACTGCTTCCATTCACATTGTTGCATAAACAGCCATCAGAACCTTTTCACGCACTCGTTTCTGCTCAAAGCTGTCGGAGTAGACCTACACCGGAAGAAATATAATAAAAGGTTAGAATTTTTTTTTAATTAATTTTCCATTGAATGTAGTATGAGCTGGAAACAAAAACACAAACAATAACCATTTTAATTCAATTCAGGCATGAAAGGGCTGAACATAGAAGGATTTTGTTATATGCAATTATTCAACGATTGATCACAAAATAAAAATAATCTTAATGTTCTTTATTTTTTGGGGTTTTTTTTTTTGTATGTATTAGTATTATCCATTATCAGGACTTTTATTCTGAAATTTGAACACTCTGTAAGCAAAGAAAGAGCAAACAGCCCCTCCCTTGGAATTTTCCTTTATAACCGAATATCTGGATAAGTGACATCATTGGCCCCACCCCCTCTTGTTGATCAGTTGCATGCAGGTTAAGCAGGGTTATATGGGGTAAGTCTTCGGGTTTGTTATGATATGCCTGCAAAATGCAGAATTAAACATGAACTGTAATGTGTTTAAAAGGATGTCACTGTTTGTTATGATATGTGTGTGATGTCTGTATGTTACTGTGTAGAGTTTGGAAACCTTTTGCATGCAGTGAAAGAATTATCCTGTTAGATTACTAACTCTGTTTTTGACTATTTGTATTGGTCAGTGATTGGTCAGTAAATACTTCTGTCTATATTGTAGCTTTCATGCTCTGGACTAAAAAAATATACTGTTTTGTGGAATGACTCACATACTGTATATGTATATACAAGGGTTGGACATTGAAACTGAAATAAGACCACAATAATTGATTAGTACGGTGAACTAGGGCCTCCTTTTGCGGCCAATACAGCGTCAATTCATCTTGGGAAAGACATTTTTTGGATATAATCCGGGTTAGCACCCCAACATCCCTTTCAGACAGCTTCCTCTTGCGTCCACAGTTAATCCTGTTGGATGTGGTTGGTCCTTCTTGGTGGTGCTGACGTTACCCTGGATACTGTGGCTCTTGATACATCACAAAGACTTGCTGTCTTGGTCACAGATGCGCCAGCAAGACGTGCACCAACAGTTTGTCCTCTTTTGAACTCTGGTATGTCCACCATAATGTTGTGTTCATTGCAATATTTTGAGCAAAACTGTGCTCTTACCTGCTTCACACTCTGCTCTTACTGGTGCAATTAATGGCCACCAGGCTGCTCCAATTTAGCCATGAAATCTCCCACACTACAATGACAGGTGTTTCAGTTTCATTGTCCAACCCCTGTACATACTGTATATAAACTAAAATAAAGCTTGTGATGTGATGAACACCATTCAGACCTAAAATCTTCAGCAACAGCTGTTATTCCAGGTCTCTGCAATGTCCACCATTTGATAACTCCAAACCGGTCATTTACTGTCGTTGACATCCAGGACTTCAAGTCACTTTAAAATGCATGTGTTTCTAATGTGAGGAAGCCAAATGAAATGCGAAACTAAACTTTTGATGTTTGTTGTTGACTTGGCGTACCTTGTAGGCCTTTGTTTTCCCTCTCTCGCTCTCTAAGGGAGCTGTAGGTTAGCTAAAACAGAGCACATTAATATTTATTCTGCTGCTGCCTACCCAATATTATGCCGAGTTTCTCTCACTGCCACTTGAGAGAGGGTCCGCCGAGGTAAGCAGTGAAGTGCTTTCCGAATATGACTTAAAAGAAAGTGGAACTGTTTAATTCATTTCATCTCTCAGTTTACATCTCTAAGATGGCGCTGGTACCCATTCTGGCTGGTCTGCTCAGTTCTAAACCGGTCAAATATGATTGTCCTGAGAGTGTAAGGATGCATGTCTTCTGAAGACACAGTGTATCTTAATTTAGGTTGCCTCCGCAAGTCTGTGAACCAGTTGCTATGAAGCTTCTGCAGTGGAAAACCAGCCACTGAAGAAGGCCTGGGAGTGACCTGAATGTGTTTTTGAGGTGAGCATTTTTGGAATTAACTTGGAATTCCAAAGAGTTGTCAAAAATCCTCAGTGAGCACAAAAAAAGCAACAACATATCATAAAATTTCATACCTAAAGCATATCCCAAGAACATATGCAGGAATATATTTAGCATATTTTCATTCAGAAGGAGTTCCTGTCCACTGGATATGTACTCAAAAATGGACTGAATGCAGCATCGTCATGACACACTGCTGTTCTCTGTTATGAAGCTTTAAAAGGAAATGAAAGAATGGAATCTCATACAGAGAATGTAAGCATTTCACCAATACTATGGTTAGGGTTAGGGTTAAGCTAACGGCAACGATTAGGTTGAGCTTAGGTTATGGTTGGGCTACAGCAACATTCTTATAAATTCGGTCCAAGTGCCCCCCTGCCCTGGGTAGGGTGAGGGTAATAATAACGGTTAGGTGTAGGTTTAGGTTAGGACTAAGTTTAACTTTAGGTTAGGGTTCATTTACATTTACATTTGCGGCATTTATCAGACGCCCTTCTCCAGAGCGACTTACAAAAGTGCTTTGATGTTCACTTAGAATATCCTTAACTAGTAGACGAGGCGGGAATCTAGAGATTCCTCACGCTTAGATCCTGCTGAACACAAATGTCTTTATGGAGTTAAAAACTCCTGAAACAGATGAGTCTTCAGCCTGCGTTTGAAGACAGTGAGGGACTCAGCTGTTCGGAGTCCCAGGGGAAGTTCGTTCCACCATGGGTCAAGCCGGGCTGTACTTGAAGCTCTAAGGGCTCTTGGTACAGCTCGAGTTTTGACCATTGCCATCATGTAAGGGTTACATTTTCAGTTCAGGTGTGGGTTCAGGTAATACACTGGGTTCTTCGTACCACTGTTTGTTGTATTTGATTTCTGCATGTCTGGGTTGCATCTGTAAAACAGGGTTGCACTATATTTAATGCACATTGTATAGATTCTGAAATTGACTTTTAGTCACATATGTATGAATCCTTCTTGAGACCAGAGTGGTTTGATATGGAATGGGGTATTGTAAGGAGACTTAGCCTTTAAACTTACCAACATTTCTTTGAGGGGATACTAGTTTGCTTTTGATCGCCTTGAATGCACCTCTCTGGCACAAATGGATTTTACTCCATCAACTTGGAAAGCAATGATTTATAACCTTTCTGTTATAGGCTTCTATGGGGGAGGTTTGAGAGGCATTAAACTCTTCAGACGTCTGCCTCCATTTACCACCACTGTGAACCATTCCAACTCGGAAAACTTCCCTGGAAAAGAGAAATTCACACCAAAATCCACCTACAACGACTTTCTCGTGTTAATCAATTTCATCTTCTAATTAAAATAAATAAATAAATAAATATAATATAACATAATATAATATAATATAATAATAATAAAACACTTTGGTTTCTTATCAAAAAAGAAGAAATGCAATGATAATCTGACTGTGCTGCAATCAACTTTTTGATTTTTCATATACAACAATATTAACTCTTTACATATGTTTTATTTTATCAGCTAAATTCGCACTTTGAGGGAAGTTACATGCAACATTTTTATTTATATTTCGACAAAATAATCATTGGCTATATAGTTTCTAGTTATACAGTTATTGTTTATACAGTTACTGGTTAAACAGTTACTAGTTTTACAGGTTCTGGTCATACAGTTACTGGTCATACAGTTTCTGGTCATAGAGTTTCTGATCATACAGTTACTGGTCATACAGTTATTGGTCATACAGTTACTGGTCATAGAGTTTCTGATCATACAGTTACTGGTCATACAGTTATTGGTCATACAGTTTCTGGTCATAGAGTTTCTGGTCATAGAGTTTCTGATCATACAGTTACTGGTCATACAGTTTCTGGTCATGAAGTTTCTGGTCATACAGTTTCTGGTCATAGAGTTTCTGGTCATACAGTTTCTGGTCATACAGTTACTGGCCATACAGTTACTGGTCATACAGTTTCTGGTCATACAATTACTGGTCATACAGTTTCTGGTCATACAGTTTCTGGTCATAGAGTTTCTGGTTATACAGTTTCTGGTCATACAGTTTCTGGTCATACAGTTACTGGTCATACAGTTTCTGGTCATACAGTTTCTGGTCATAGAGTTTCTGGTCATACAGTTACTGGTCATGAAGTTTCTGGTCATACAGTTTCTGGTCATACAGTTACTGGTCATACAGTTACTGGTCATACAGTTTCTGGTCATACTGTTACAAGTTCATATTTTAGGTTCAGCTACTTTGCACACTGTCATCACTTTTTAACTATATATTTTGCATCTTTGTTCTAAGGATCATCTAGTTCCACACTCACCACAGGACTCATGTGTACTCTTGAGTTCTCCTGGAAGACATGAGTTGTGTAGAACCACAGGCAGTAAAAGATTCATGATTGCAAGACAAGAAGACAGGTTGTTTAGTGTGAAGAGCATGAGGACGACTGTGAAAGCGTGAACCTGGCATTAGGTGGGCTGGAACTATTTTTTCAGTGGAGGTGATGGAGCCGACAATGATAAATTAATGCTCAAAACATTCCAGACACCCCTTCTAGGAGGACTTATGACATAACGTAATTTTGGGAGATGCATGGTCCATCTAACCAGCCCATATAAACCCTCAACTCTCATTGCATCACCACATCGTATAACTTCACACCTTCCAACTCCCTTATTTCCATTTATATCACCTCACTCACACATCTACCCAGAAGTTACTCAGAACTCCATCCCAAAAGCTGCTGAATTCACCCCTAACACACACACATTCCAGGCTTCCGGGGAGTGGGACACACTAGCAAACCAGTGAATTCAGTTTGTCACTCATTGCTGTGTCCAGCTATGCACAGATAAAAAGCACTGTTAATAGAACCGAATGCACCGTGTCATCATATCTAATGCCAAGCATTGGCTAGAGAGGTTTAATGTCCTCCAACACTGAGCTGTGGAGCAGTGGAACTGTGTTCTCTGCAATAATGGAGCTCCTTTCAATACGTTTGGCATTTGAATTGGCGTTTGTTATCCAGAACTAATCGTCCAACATCGGTACCTGATCTCATTAATGTTCTTGTGGCTGAATGCAGTTCAATCATAGTAATGTTCCAACATCATATATAAAGCCTTCCCAGAGGTTGTTACGGCAACGAACGGGATGAACTCTATATTAATACCCTTGATTTCAGAAGAAGTGTTGAATGACCAGATGTCCACACTATGGGGTGCTTTCTCAAACAGAGATTAAGCATGGACAATGTCTGAAAGGAGATCCTAGACTGAAAAGAAGAAAAAGTCCAGGACTAAACTGTACCTTTAGAACCGTAGGCTAATATTGAGGGATGTTATGTAGCTTGATGTTCTTTTATTCACCAAAACATTAAGAACGTATTTAAAGATCATTTCAGAAGATCCTAGGCTACTCAAAAAGTAACAATTTGACCATGTTTTCATAAACAAAATACTTTCATTAACTACAATGAAAATCCTGTTAGAAAATGATCATCCACAGTGTTTTTGAGTCAACATGCAATAATTTAGATGATTTATTTATATTGATTACAAAAATAAATTCATCTAAATACTTGACAGTAGTCCAAAAAATGGAATATCCTTTGATGTTTTTATTATTTATGCACGTATCAGTATTATTCCTTCCCTCTCAGAGCCCTCTCGCATTTTCCTCCATAACACAATATCAGGGTCAATGATGTCATTAGCCCCACCCCCTCTCTCTGATCAGTCAGAGTCTGTATGCAGATTGAGCATCAGCTCCGCCCCCTCTCTCTGATCAGTCAGAGTCTGTATGCAGGTTGAGCATCAGCCCCGCCCCCTCACTGATGCCCACAAAGTGCATATCTCTGGTTTTAAGAGTTAATCCCTGCCCAGAAAACTGACCCAGTATTTTGGACCCATTTTGTAGATGAGAGGTCACCAACCCTGCTCTTGGAGAGAGACCTTCCTACAGCCTTCAACTCCAACCCCATCTAACACACCATTCAGCCAATCAGGAACTTCTGAAGGAAAGGAAGCTTTCCAGGAAAGGTAGCTTTTGTTGACCACTTGTAGATGTTCTAAGAAGTTCTTCTGCAGTTCTAGTAGGAGTTGAGTCTTTGGATCTGATTCCTTTTAAATCAAGCTCATTTGCAGCAACAGTAAAAAAATGTTCTTGGTCTCAAGCGCCGTTACATTGGATTCGAAATGAATAGGGTTATGAATTACAGCTCAGTGCGTGAAATGATTTGCTACTTCAGTGATGTTCAAGATTCAGAAAATGAGGTGAAGTGAAAAGATGGGCCTGCAAAAAGTGAAAAAAAAAAGCCTTCCTTGACATATGGCAGCAAGGCTGGTTCCTGAACGCAGCAGATTTCCGCTGGAGTTGACGTTAAAGCCTTTGCGACACCTCCATGCAGCGTGTGTGAGGGATTATAGAGCCCCTGGGTTGTCGCTGGGCTTCACCTGCTGACTTCGATCAGAGCAGCTCGAAGCCCCTGTTCCAAATGCAGCTAGGCCTCCTGAGTGCGTCCGGATAATTAGGGCACTTTCAGTGCCGTCAAAGTCATTTGATGACACTGATGTGGTAGATTGATATTCATGCTCCACTTGCCACCCTCTCCACCTAAGCGTGGCACTCACCTCCCCGTGCAATTAGTATCTGATAGCAAAGAGAGACGACAAAAGCGGCGCCTGTGCCGTATTTGCATTCAGCACCGCACATTCGACAAGCTCTAAGCAGCACAATCAACAGCTAGTTTGGCCATTTCGACACGGTCAATTTCAGAGTCGAAGATGTGAAAGAGTTTAAAGATTTCTCCTAATATTACTGATCGGGGTTATTTTGGGTGTGTGAAGAGCATAAATGACCTGCCTAATGCATGTGCATAGTTCAGTCAAGTTAGTCAAAGACTCTAATACATACTGGAGATAAAATGACTGATTTTCCTGTATATTTAAAATAACATTTTAGTTGCAGAAATGAAGTTTAAAATGTCCAGTAAGAGATGTCCACTATCAAATGGCTTTTGGGTTTATTAAGAACAAAGATGGCCCTGCCTACCTTCTGTGCATAGTTTATAAGCTCAGCCCAAGACTCCATAATACACGCTGGTGTTAAGGCTGCAATCTAAATAAAATGACTGGAATGATGAATGACTGGCTTAAATTTTACAGGAATGTATGTCCAAAGTTATTCAAAGACTGAAAGTAACAGTGAAATTAATAAGTGCTGTTTAAAATGCCTGAAAAGTGTGTATAGGTTGATTGTGAATATGCAAATCTAACCCTTACTCTAACACTAACCTTAACCATAAACCCTAAACCTAACTCTTACTCTAACCATAACCTTAACATAAACCTAAACCTAACCCTAACACCTAAACCTAACCCTTACTCTAACCCTAACCTTAACCATAAACCCTAAACCTAACCCTTACTCTAACCATAACCTTAACCATAAACCCTAAACCTAACCCTTACTCTAACCCTAACCTTAACCATAAACCTTACCCTTACTCTAACCTTAACCATAAACTCTAAACCTAACCTTAACCATAAACCCTAAACCTAACCCTTACTCTAACCTTAACCATAAACCCTAAACCTAACCCTTACTCTAACTACATAACTGAAAAAGCTGATCACTTTATGATGAAATATGGATCAATGGACATTTCGGTTTTAAGTTTAAAGTCGTCCCACAAGACGGAGGCTGTTATTGCAGCATTCCTTTTTGTGCATAACTGCATTAACTATATGATACACATCAGTGTTTGATAGAGAACATCTAAACATAAGACCTCATACCATCATACACAAGAACCTCATACCAGCTGTAAAGCAAGGTGTTGGAAGTGTCATGGTTTGGGGCTGCTTTGCTGCAGTAGGGCCTGGAGAGTCTCCATCACAGAAACCACCATGAAATCTTTATTGCATCAGAGGAGGCTTGAGGAAACAGAGACACTACGTATTACATATTTATTGCTGCTCCACTGTTGCGAGAATGCACGGTGCACTTTATGACATTGACAATGTTCTCACACAATATTGCTCGTGTAAATTTACTGCCATATATGACAGTATATATACGTCATACATGCTATATATATATATGTGACAGAGCTCCAATGTTGCTCTGTGGAGAGAGAACCTTACAGAAGGACAACCATTTCTGCAGAACTCCACCAGTCAGGTCAGTCTGGTAGAGTGGTCAGACAGAAGCCACTCCTCAGTAAAAGGCTCATGACAGCTCATCTGGAGTTTACCAAAAGGCACCAACGGGACGCTCAGAACATCAGAAACAAAAAGACTGAACTTTGTGGACTGAATGCCGAGCATCACGTCTGGAGGAAACCAGGCACTGACCATCACCTAGCCAATACCATTCCTACAGTGAAGCATGGTGGTGGAAGCATCGGGCTGTTGGGATGTTTTTCTGCAGCAGGAACTGGGGAGACGTCAGGGTGGAGGGAAAGATGACTGCAGTGATGTACAGAGACATCCTTGATGATAACCTGCTCCAGAGGCGCTCTGGACCTCAGACTGGGATGAATGTTTCTCTTCCAACAGGACAACAACCCTAAACACACAGCCGAGTGGCTTTGGGACAACTCAAATGTCCTTGAGTGGCCCAGCCAGAGACCTGAACTAGATTGAACATCTCTGGAGATCTAAAAATAGCTATGCACCAACTGTCCCCATCCAACTGATGGAAATTAAGAGGTTCTGCAAAGAAGAATGGAAGAAACTTCTCAAAAACAGGTGCCAAGCTGTAATCGCTGCCAAAAATCCTTCAACAGAGTATTTGAGCAGACTGTGGATACTTATGTACACATTCTATTTTTGTGATCTAGTTTTAATAAATTTGCAAAGATTTCAAACGTCTCACTTTGTCGTCGTTGGGTTTTGTGTGTAGAATTTTGAGGGGAAAAAATAATCTATTTTTGAAAAAGGCTGCAACATGAAACGTGCAAAATATAAAGTGCTGCGAATACTGTCCGGATGCACTGTGTACAAATATATAGAGGTCACCTGTTTGTGGTTGCTGGTTTGATTCCCTCAACTGGCAGGACATGACTCCCCAACTGCTCTCCAGGCACTTTGGATAAGGCTGCCTGCTGAAACAACACACAGCTGAAAGAATTCAGCAGAGGAGCGGAGAATCATTCTTCCACTGACATCAGAGGTTGGTAGAGGGTTACAAGAACACTTTCTATTAATGACAGTCTTGTGTGTTTAGTTATTTCACCTCCATTTCTCAATATAGTTAAAATAAAGATCAAAGGTTCATGTTTAAATATGTTCAAATGTCAAATGCGTTCATGGGGTGTCTTAACTTTTCACGACCACATTCCCAGAATAGAATGCTTTCAGGACAACACATTGTAGAAGCCACTTATGTGACAGAACCAGATGTCATTTTAGGTTCAGGAAGAGCAAAATGACCATGCCTACGTCATGTGTATAGTTTAGATCAAGACTAATGGCTTAAAATACATAAACTCAATTTAACACCTGTTCTAACCAGCTGATATGTTTCATAGTAATAACTCAACACAACTCTGGGCTCTGACTGAGGACGATTGTACATCTGAAGGAACCTACGTCTCAAATTCATACGACATATTACACATACATGAAGCCACAGTGCCATCCAGTGGTCACACCTTGAACCTCATAAAAGTGGGGATTTATCACTGGGGAGATGCTCCCACACAGACACGTTCTTTATTTTATTATTTTTGACTTTATGTTGGGACCAATCCGTAAAGAATAAGTGAACACTTTTGTGGTTCATATTGTTTGTCTGTTTTATTGTCAGTGTATCTAAAAAAGAAATCCCAGCAACCGTTCTGTTATCAAATGAAAGAAACGTCTAGAACGTATAAAAAAGGTATCCAAACATCTACCCTTTGCTACCCAGAGAACAACTAATCGAATGTAATGAGTTCTTTCACTAAACAGTCCAAAAAAATAAAAAGGCAACCAATAAAGATCCACTGGAATGTGCCATAAACTACTACAGAGTCAATTCTTTCTTTCCCACTTAATATAAAGTCAATGCAGATACTTTTTTTTAACCCATTTCTTCACAATAAATAAAAACACAGGCACATTATTCCACAATGATCATGAGGGTCCCAAAACACAACCAAACCGTCATATTAACAAATAAAAACAGTATAGCTTAAGCAAAACGGAAACAAACGACAAACGAAGCAAATGAAAAAGGATAATAAACAAAATGTCTGGGCAGCATGTTTTTCTTTTGGTTTCATGAGAACAACGCACTTTCAGTTTCCATAACAACAAGACTTTGTGTGTGTGAATCTGAAGAATACAGATATATATTTAGTTATATAAATATATCGGAACAAAATAGCGCTAAAACGGTTGTAAAAAACATTATCGGTTACAAAAAACATTTAATACCAAAAGGGAAGTTTATGCGTATAAACTTCAATAATTTAAATGATAAAAAAGAAAAGAGGAAAAACAAAGAGAGAAAGAATACAGTCTCACATTGTGTTCAAGCCCTGATCTTGCATCCTTTCCTGCTTGAGCATCACATGATTCACACATTTTATCTGCATCACTGAGGAAGACGAGGGGATGCCGAAGGTAATTCAGTTAATTCATTGAAGGAAAATGGAAAAAAAAAAAAAACGTATAAATACCTACTTTTAAAAAAAGAAGTGAAATGTACAGTACCCACTGCGGTAACTCTACAGAATAAGTTAGCATGGGGCCCATTTACAGTTATATACACAGTTCCTTAAATAAGTGGAAATGAAAACGTCAGGCGGAGTGAAAGACACGCAAGGAGGTGGCGAGTGGCAGTGGAGTTGGCAGCGGTCACTCAGTGGACACTCAGCACAGTGAGGAAGAAATGATCAAACCTCTCCACACATTCAACGCAGCAGCAGCAGCCGGAGCGGAGGACGAAGAAGAGCGGAGAGGCAGCAGACAGACGACAGGTTCACACAGAGGCTTCGAGGGGACACAGAGGGGGTATTTCTCAAAACAGGAGATCTCCGTTTAGCCGAAAGGGAGGTTTGTTCAACGCGCTACGATGAATCATTAACCACGTAACTTCAGCCCAAAGTCAACAGCTAGTACATTCATTTCCAATGTAATTATGTATTCAATTACATAGTACACAGTATGTTTCACATTTGGATATCATAATCTGGAAGCTATTCTTTACATTACGTCAGAAAGTCATGATGAATGGGCCAATAGAAATGCTCCAAAATGACTCTCACTGACAGATAAGGAGATTTTGGAGATACGAGCGTTTTGATTGGCTGTGAGAATTTGCTGAATGACAGTCTTTGACATCGTTCTTTGCTTGTTTCAATGAGTTACCCGTCACAAGTAATTAATATGGGAAATCATGCTTTAACCACTGTGATGACCGCAATCCCTAAAGTGAGAAATCCTGCTTTGTGTAATACACCCTGAGGCACCTCTGAGTAAGTGCCAGGCCGGCATGACGAATACTAAGGCTTTTTTAAAACCCGCCCGTGCCCAGGTCTGCTGAGCTGTACAAAGAGCAGGCTAATCGAGGTCACTAAGGTCACTGGTGGGTTCGTCCTGAACTCGGCTCATGTGGTTCATTGCCCGGCTGAAGGCAGTCTGAACGGCCTTGCGGATGGCCGAAGTGCGTCCCTCCATCATTTTGATCTTGTCGATGGTCTTGTCGATCCCAAGAGGAACCATTTTGGATTTAGGAAGCCATTGCCTGGAGACACAATATTTCAGGGTTAGAGGATGAGTCAAAACGAACTTCAAAACAGCGACCGTGAGGCCCTTGAGAAGCAGTGTGATTATAATAAGAGTTCTGTGTAATTTCACAGGTTTCAAATAGTCAGAAGGAAGCTACAGAGTTGGGATAAAACCCTGTAATCAAACATAAAACAATAGTTTTGGCTAATCTTAACCACAGTTCAATGAATCTTTCATTAAATAATCAACCAGCCTGTCATTACTTACTTACACAGTACTTATAAACTATAAAACGATGTTGTAGAAGCGAAAAGTCTTCCAGTTCCTGTAGTCAAAATTCACCCAACACTCTGCAGAAGGCCTCTTGTTCTGAGATGTTCTTGGGTCCTCTCACGGCACATATTTACGGTACATTTGCTGTCTTACCTGCTTACGAGCATTTTTGGTCATCTAGAGCACATCCTGACCTACACAGTTCCCCACAACTGCTATTTCCCAACATTCTGTGCTGCAGACCGAACCAGCGAAAGTTCTCCTGCCACGAGGATGTGGATTAGTTTTCAGATCTTTAGACAACTGCTCAGAGGAGCCCATGGTTGTTAGCACAAGCTGATCATTCCTAATTACCACTTGTGATGTGCCTCAAGCCTGGTTTGCTATTCAAAGTCTTTACAGGGCTTGGGGCAGGGGTCCCTGAGGGCTGGTTAGTAGTGGCCCTACTGAAACATCTGGATCAACTCAGTCAATTACCAGGTATGTTGGGTGTGTTTGAAAAGGGCATCAACCAAACTTGAATCTGGTAGAAACGGCTGGTTTACGGTGCCCTTCTTTTTTTCCTCCACAGGCTTCGCTGATTATTTTAATGTTATATTGAGAAATAGGTCTTAATTATATCCACAGTATGAAGCTGACAGTTTGACTTATGAAGTCATATAACATCAAGATGTCAAAGTAATCAAATTAATCGCCAGAATGCCTCTACAGTTTGTAGAAATCATTCAACGGCATGCCTATTTCAATCCATCAGAACAATAAAATGCTTTTCTATTCTTCTGAAATTTTGATGGTGACCGCTACTCAAGCAGCCTGACAAGGTAACAGCATGCAACAAGCAACGGCTAAGCACTAAGGACCCTTTAAATCTCACCAGCTGCGTTTGTTATCGAAGAAGAGAACAAGGAAGAGCTTCTCTTCGGACTTGTACTGCATCTGCTCTCCGATCCTGAGCACATCGAGAGGTGGCGTTGGTATGGACACCCCGTTGTGATGGCAGCCCACCCGGGGCATGTGAGGGTCGATTATCTACAAGAAATAAAAGATTATACTTGTTACAAACTCACCAAGTGAAACCTGTGGAGAATCTGTTCAAGGGCTGATCGCTACAGAGGCTCAGAGGAAGCAGGTTGTGCACAAACGGCTGGAGTCCATTAAAGGCACAGGAGTTTATTATTGAACAGTGTTTTAAACGATCGGCTGAACTCTTTAGAGGTAGAATTCTGCCACCTAGTGGACACACAAATGTTCACGTCTCCAGCCCTGAACGTTTAGAAATTGGCATCCCCAAATGTCCTCTCGTCTCAGGGGCATGTCAATGTTATCATTACAATGAATAATTACATCAAGATTCAGTTTTCCGCAGGGATGCACAAGGATATTGGAATTATATCAGCGTCAGCAGAAAACTGTTGAAGACAAAAATAAATTGGCACAAGACGCTTATATTGAGCCGATATTTCTTATATTTCAGAATATGTTTATTGAACTCCAGAAGGGCAGGATGTTTAGTTGAAGCTGGACTAAAATATCAAGGTTTTATTCGTTTTACTGCATCAGGCAAAGGAACCTGCAAAAAGATCCATAATGCAGCTCAAAGCAATTCTGGATTGCTTATAATACTTGTGTAATTGCTCATGTAATTTAGAAATTCAGAATCTCAAATTTACAAAATACTTAATTTTGAGCTGGATACTATAAGTACATTAAACATATTAAATAAATGCATATACACTATGTGTGCAAAAATTTGTGGACACCCACTATTATGAATGCATTCAGTTACTTTAAGCTGCACCCACTGTTGACACAGATGTGCACACAGCTCGTCTAATCCCTGTAGAGAAGTACCGCCAATAGAATAGGACTCTCTGGAGCAAACGAACAAACATGAAGCTACTGGCACCAGGTCTAATGCCAGGCAAGAGCTATAGGGGTATAAAGCCCACAGTGGAACTGTGTTCTCTGGAATGATGGCGCTCCATCCAGTACATTTGGGATGAGTTGGGGAGTTCGTGCTGCTGTTTGTTTGCCATATTGCAGACCCACACACTTTATAAAGTTCAAATAAAATAAATAAAGGCATGCACAAACTCATCTTAGCATCCTCATTAAAGTTAATGTGTGTAGTTTGTTAATCGTCCTCTTCGTGTTCCTGTATGGGGGGGAAAGGGGGCACTGAGAACAAAGAGAAACTTGGTCAGTTTGCCCACAAGCATGCTCACACTCACCAAGGCAGGGTAGGAGGGGTATCCGCTACATTTTGCCCAAACTAGTTTTAAAGGTTCCAGAACAACTGTTGCAGCAGTAGCAGGCATCCATATATTGCTGTTGCCAACCTCTACGGAAGCAGGAATAACGATAATAAGGTTATGAGGGGATCACTGCAAACACAGTACAACACTTCCGAAAGCCATGCTTACAGCGGCAGAGCATCACCACCACACCACCTACACCAAACACACACAATACAATTAGATTTCTAAACATGGTGCAGATGAAGGCTCAATCCTGGATGCTACAGGACTAAGTGGACCGGCTCAAATTTGGTGAGCATAATGAAGATGTAAAACCATCCCTGAGAGCCGCCAAAAAGGCATCATAAGGCTCATTAATAGATTAAATATGACCTGTTATGCAGTAAATAAGTAATTACTCTCTTGGACAAACCAGTTTACAGTGTGGTTAAAGTAACTTTCCAGTCTTATATTTCTGAATATATGTTGCATTTAACTAAACATATAATTTTTTATACAAGAAATGGGAACAAACAAGACCGATCACGACTTCCTTTACAATATTTAAAATGTCGGACCTGCCAATTCTGATTTTGGCTGACATATTTGACAACATACACAAATACTGAAATATAAACACACAAAATATAAACACACTTCAATGTAAAATGCTCAAAAACATTTCACAAAGCAATTAAAAATGATGTGCAGTAGTGATATCAGCTTGGGACTGGCTTGCAGCAGCCTGTGTGTGTGCTGTAATGTGCTGTGTGAGAAGGAGGGCCTATTTTGTGCGTCTTAGACTCAGGTAATGTATCAGGTTTCTAAATCCTCCATCCCGATCAACAGAGAGTGGTGGCTGCTGCAGCTCCTGCTGCTGCTGGTGTGTGATGCAAAGGATTGTTCAGCACAAGTGTAAATTTGACGGCACTGAACTGGATATTTCAGACTGACTGATCGCTGACTAGTAATCTCACCACCAGTAATACTCAAAATCAGCAGGTTCTGGGCCCCGAGTGGCGTAGCGGTCTAAGACAATACCACTATGATCCTGGGGTCGCTGGTTCAAATCCAGGTTTATTCTGCTCCGGGGAAATTGGCTTGCTCTCCCTTGGGGGGTGGATAGATGGCGCTCTTCCCACGATACTAAGTTCGAAAAGAGGCGGTAGGATATCACATGACTCTGAGGAAACAGGTCAAGAATGTGGGAAGCTACTTAGGGAGATGGGTAATTGGTACTTCCAAATTTGTAGGGGTGAAAACTGGAAAAATGGCCAAAATTCTGCAGATTCGGCAGATTCTGGTCACTGGCTGATTAGACAGTGCAGGTTTGGTAGCTTTTAAATAACCATCCATTTACTGTTATTTTTTGTTGCTTTACCTCCCATTTAAAGCAAACAACTGGCTTCCACTCCCCTCTATGCAGTCTTCTTTTCATTCATCTTGCTACAGCATCTCAATGGGATTCAGGTCGGGACTGGGACTCCAAAATCTCCAGTGTTTTCTGTGGAGACCTTCAGATGTAGACCTGCTTGGCTTGGGTTAACCACAGTTCTCTCCATATGTGGATAATGACTCTCCGTGTGGTTCAAATGATTCCCAGAGTCTTCGCTGTGGCTTCCGTCCTTCCCGACTGGTAGATTTCAGTTTGCTTCCCATCTGTATTGGAATCGCTTAAGAATGTGGCATCACGGTCTGCTTTTCAAACCTTCTAGTCAGCTTCACACTGCCAAACAGGTTCGATTCAACATGTCTGGCTGTAAACGTGTGAGTGAAATTGAAGCCAACTGTCCATTGAATTTGGGTAAGTGGCTGACAGATTAGCCAACAACGTAACTGTTTTTCAGAAAAGTAAGAGAGGCTATAAATAAATCTTTATCTTCAGCAAATGGAACGATCAGTGAAGATCAAACCTGTGGCAGGTGGGCATCAAGGCGTACAGAATACTCTCAATAGGTACAGAGAGTCTAAATAATTTTAGATATCATTTAGATTTGGGTTTGTATCAGCGACTACCAGTGAAATAGTGTGTGTTTAAAGTGTCTAATATATAATATATAACTATAACAGCCTCACTATTAACACATGGTGGCCATATCTAAGAAAACAAGGTCATGTTTTAACTTTGTATTCGTGGTCCAGTTCGAGATCCGTTAATGAAGAACAAGCATGCCTTCAAACCTTCTACAGTTTTTTTAATGCACTTGTGCACTTGTCTAGTAACCACTCACACACCACAAACGCAGCTACCCACACACACACACACATTCACTGCGAGGTGTGAACACACTGCCTGCTGCAGCCACTGGCACATGCTCAGCTACTTACTCACCAGCAGCGAGTCTAGCGGCTTTGGCGAAGTTACCAGTCTCGATGCAAGCGATGAGCTCGCTTTTGTCATCCACAGTGCTTCTCCGGACCAGTGCCGGCTTTCCTTTTCCACATTTTGGGAAGCTCAGAGGGACGCTGCTGAAGACACAGAGTGAGAGTGAGTGCTGTTAGTAAGTTTAGATCAACACACATGAACACTTAACGAAGCAACATTAAAGAATGTAACAGCAAAGGACTTGGTGTGCGAGCACATACTGCCGTCTGGGTAAACATCGACCTGACTCTGTCTCGGCATATAAGCCAATCAGCATCAGCGAAAGAAAGGTTTTGATGTTACAGAGGAAGACGACATTCACCTTTACATTTCGGAATGAGTACAGTGAGCCTGTCTAAATGAATTGGCATGAAAGTGCTGACAAAGCAGCAAACCGCCAAATAAATGCATGACATAATGTACAGGACATCGGCACCCAGAATAAATACCCCACAGCTTACTGAGAGACAACTTCTGTATGTGTACATCAAGAATTACAGCCCATAACAGTCTATTTTTAATAATTTATTATATAAATATGACATTAAGTAAAATCCCAGGTGCCAAAAGAATATTAATACGGACACACTCAAACATATGACCAACAAAAACGGGCCAATTTCTGAGCACAGCCACAGCAGACAAAACAATGACCTGCATTTTTGGACATTTGGTCTGTGTTTCTTTTGCAACCATGAAGCTGAAATCAAAGTGGAATAAGCACAGTGAAAATCTCCTTTCTTCCACAAAAGTGCAGAGACCAGACATATGTTCTCCCCAGACAGACCTGGCCCCTCAGGGAACTATAGAAATAGCAACAATGTCTATATTTGGTTCAGCCCGCTATCCAGATAATGCACAGCTATGCACATCTAGATAATGAAGGAGGACTGAAAGAGTGTGAACTACACCGTCCTCAGAAGACTATTCAGGACAAATTTATGCAAAATGAACTGTGAGCTCATATGACTGAATTGGCCCTAAACAATAGCTCGGGGTTGTTTACTTCCAGTCGCCGTGAGGAGGACGTCCTCAACTATCCACGGTGTGTGTCTCCAGGCTGTCTTTAGGTCATTGTGAAATGTACATGTTGAGGCCACTATTGAATAAACGTGTCAGCAACTGAAGGTCCTGTTTATTGTGGATATGCTTCTACAATATTCCCACTTTTTTAGGAAAACATTCCCGGGACACACCATCCATACAATGAGCACAGTTGTTGGCTTTACACAAATGGTTACTGATTCTATTCCAGACCCATTTCTGTTTTACTATATGCAAATTTTCCATTAGATGCAAATCTGTCTGTAAATCCTTTAATGTTCAAGTTTTAAGAGCTCAATTTTTCCCAAGAGCTCACTAATATTTCCAAGACATTTCAGGATTTTTGTCTCATGTTCCAGGTGTTTCCATGATTAGAAGTGTCTTGTACAACAAATCAATGAAATATGAACATTCAACAATTACACAAAACACCCTGAATGTAGGAGAAGCTGAAATATTTGCCTTACGATCACGAAACATCTCTGAAAAATACGTTTGATAACAACTGTGTTATTAAATATCTTATTACAACAGATAAGAGAACCAAACATCTGACTGTCTGTACTTTCAGTGAGTCATGTTCTATTGTGCATGGTAACGTTAAAGGAGCTGAAGAAGCGTGGCAACTCATCATAGTCTTCTTCCGTCACCTTTCCTCCAAATCTGACCTCCTTCAAACATTTCAGGCCAGTTTAAACCAGAGAGCAAAAGCCAAGCAAACAAGTGAGATTCATTTCGATGGGAGAGATGATTCCGAGGAATCTGTGTAATTTGAGTGTGTGGTACATTATCCACCACTAGGGTGTGCTCAGCTCTCAAGCGTGGATGCTGGTGGGCTTACAGGGTAGAACCTGAACAATGAATTATGTTCATCGTGCCATAGTGAGAGAGTTACAGGTGGCGTGCACTCGGAAGAAAAACTGCTCGGGCTTGTTGTGGATATTTTTGTGCCACTGTGATTAAACTGAAAATCACGGCTATATCCCAAAAGCAGGTCTTCAGACTGTACTCTCTACAGGCTTGGAAGTCATTAGGTCTGCACAACCAATCTATACAAGCGTACACTTTACAATTACGATAATGGTTTACATCAGTTTCATGGTCCTCAATTAGACCCCGGTGGGAAATACCTATAGAACAGTTTTGCTTTAGGATTAATAACGATCATTAATCTAAGCTTTAAGTGGTTTAACATACACAGAGAATTGTTGGGTGACCTACAATTGGTCCCCAACCCCCCGGGAACGTGGTCAAATTGACAAGCGTTCACCGGTCCGCGGGGATACAAAGGTACCACTGCCCTACAGCATTAACTAGGGACGGGAAGGGGTTATGAAGATGTTCTCATTGATACTGATGCTACTGTACAGCCATTTGGAGTCTTTGTTGTGTGTGTGTGTGTGTGTGTGTGTGTGTACCTTGCGGTACCCAGCAGACTGCCACTGGAGGAGATGCTGGATTCAGAAGCACACCTGCGGCGAGGCTCCTGCTTCCTGCTGGGACTCAACTTCTTCTGCTGCTCCAGAACAAAACCGTTCGACAGGCCTGAGAAAGAAAGAACAAAGAGAGAGAGAGAAAGCGAGAGAGGGAGTTAACATGCATAATAAAACCTGCAGTGAGCATCCTGGAACATGCCTGAAGGGAAACAAATTGCAGCCTGCAAGACAGCTGAACACTACGCTCTCATTTGAAGTCCTATTCACTCGCCTCCATCCATCTCTCCTCAACTCTCAGACTAAATCTGGGTGTCTGTGTTCTACGATGGCTTAAGGTTCTCATAACACTGTAGATCATCCATTTACATTACTGCGTAATTCTTCCGCCACCCGAGGAGACGTGATATGTGAGCAGCATGAGCAAATCTGCTGACAAAATTATTAGAGAGCATGTGATTAAATACTAATAAAATAAAAATGAACAAGAATTTCTTGCTTAAAGAAAGATGTTTTCTTGGGAGACGTTAGAAGGTCTCTGTAAACACTTTCAGATGAGCAAATAATTACTTTGTGTTCCATTAAACAAGCCACTATATATCAGTGTCATCACGGGGTACAATAAAGCTCTGGGATCTCGATATAAGCAGAGCATATTAATAAAAAAGCTTAATATATATCGAAATATTTTTATTCTAAAGATATACAACAGAATAAGCATTTATTATGTTATATTAAATATATAATTATCTAAAAATCATGAACTACAGCCCACTCAGGGGGCATGTCAGACCAAAGAAGGATTATCAGGAAAACGCTGCTAACTACAGACAAGATCAGATCATAAATCTGATGTTTTTTTTGCATGATTTAAGTGGTGACAATTCATCGCTTGGATTCGTGTGATTTCTGGATCTAATATAAAACAGATCCTTTAAAGAAATAACATGAAAGATTTGCCGTGTGCTCACCTAACAGCATAAAACTGAAATTCCACCTTAAAAAAACAGCCACAGTTACTCTGCTTCCTGCGACTTCGGCACCAGTTAAGGTGGAACGGCTAATTCTAAGAGCTAAGCCTCTGGCCTCATTGGTGCAGATGTGTTTGTGTAAATGCTCAAAACAAAATAGTTTAGCAAATAAGGAGCAGAACATGGAATTTCAAATAGCTCAGAGCTTTCATTAGCACACGGAGCTTCAACTAACATTAGTTCGAAACTTTCACTCAAACGCGGAGTTTAATGAGGAGCTTCCACTAGCACACAGAGGTTTCAACAGCTTAAACTAGTTTACACAAGCTTAAACGAGCAAGCATGCAGTCGAAGTGAGCAGCCGGTAGGTTGATTAACACAGCTGCTGATGTGCTCAGAATCATGCTGTAGGCTGGGGGAAGTGAGGTAAACAGATTTCTGATGTCGTATGGGTTAAATTTTATCAGTAAATCCAATAGAATTGTTCCATAGAAAAATAGTTAAAAAAATTTCTCCTCAAAAAAGACCAACCAAAACTACAGATAACAGTTCGAAAAGAATTGTGAAAATGAGTAGACATGGTCTAATCATGGTGGCTGATCTATATTTATAACATTAAATTTGGATCCTGCTCGGACTGCTGATCTTCTGCAGTACCAGTGTTGGGCCGTTTGGCAGGCAACTCCTCCTCCCCTTCGCTGCCCCTGCTGGCACTGCGTGTTCTCTTCCTGGTGTGGAGCAGGGTCTCCAGGCGTGGGATCGCCACAGACAGGAAGGTCTTGGCACTGAACTGAGGACACTCAGCGTGGGCTTCCCCACCACGCACAGGCTTCTGGGGGCTCACACTTTTAGACTTACGGAAAAGCACCGACGTCCGTCTGTTTACCGGACCGGATGGCTCGGCCAAGGTCGACGTGGCAACCACACTGACATCACCGTCGTCAAGCAGCAGTCTGTCTCGCGAGAGTCCATTCAGGGTTTCCTTGTGGGATGGGAAGGCGTCCTGGTGGTCGTCAAGTTTGCCTGGCAGGTGTTGCTGCTCTGAGCAGAGCTCGATGGGCTTTAGTGTGGGGGGCTCAGAAGGGCCATCGGCGTTCAGTAGAAGGGGGTGAGAGTCTGACGGCTCCAGCTTTGGAGGAACTGATTTGTCACCTTTGAAAAAGACAAAACACAGTATGAAGTGTGTTAGAATTGCTTTGTCTTCCCTATTTGGTACATGAAAGTGGAGACACCAACGAGTCCTTCAAAATAAAATCCAGCAGAACCAAACAAGCTGGAAAACTGCATCTGCAAAACCTCAAAACTGCTGCGTAACAGTCTTCAGCAGGTGCTAGGCTAAAAAGCGAACCAGCCTGATTGGCTACAACCTCTTCCGGTAGCTTAACACACACTCTGTCGAGAGGACACAAAGTGAACACTGACAGGTTAGCATCACTGTCTAATAAGAGTCAGGAATTATTACCAAAAAGATTTACTCTGTTCACATTACAGATAAAACTATGATAGAATAGAATAGAATAGAATAGAATAGAATAGAATAGAATAGAATAGAATAGAATAGGCAGCTCCTGTGGGCTGTTGTGATGCTAAAAATGAATCAATTTTCCACCAAAAATTAAGTCAGACGGCTTCATGCTGACGCAAAATTACAACGTGATAAGATTCTAAAACTGTATCTGAGAACATTTCACACCAGAGTCACATAATTAATAATCACAGGTAAAAATACTTTTCATACATTTAAAGCAACATTTCAGGACCGTTTTAAATGTTAATACTGTCTGATTAGTAGTTCACTGAAATTCCAAAATTATTAATATTATTAAATAATATAAATAATAATAATAATAATAACAACAACAATAATAATTGTTTAATATTTAGTAACATTGTGAATTGGTGCCAAATTATAGCTTTAATTAAATGCTGAAGCTCTTTTAAATAATGTATTATTTCTATCTGGCCTTTGGCAGCAAAGTCAGCACGTGCAGATGAAAGTCCGAGTCCAGATGGCACTTCCAGCCGAGTCTGAAAATGCCCGAACAAACCTGTTTGTGTTGCCATGTGTTTTACACAGAACACAACCAACCAACTATGAAAAAAGACTTCTCTACTATAAATGGGATACTTACTTACACACACACACACACACACACACACACACACACACACACACACACACACACACACACACACACACACTTTGTTGTTCCTATTCATCATCAGCACTTATATTTGGCAAGCTTTCTTTCATCAAGCACTTTCAATGAGCTTCAAACTGTGAGGTTCAAGTACCATTAAAACGGGGCAGACAACGGCATTTCCATAAAAACTCTCGATTGCTTTGTGATGCATTTTCGACGGTTCTTCAGCAACAGCACTTCACTTACATTTAATATATGATTAAACTAAAGCAATGGTTGAGCTTCAGCCAAAGTCTGATTTACACCACTTGCACTTCAGCCCAGACGCTGTCAAAAAGTCAAGACATTTTTGGTGCACAAACGGCTTTCGTGCACTGGAGTTACGAGGCCAAATCACAATCTCACACGTCTCCAATCAGTAGAATTTATACTGCATGTCTGCATCATCATCATCATCATCATCATCATCATCATCATCCTCGCTTTAGAGTGTACGGAGATGTTCATTAACTTCAGAGTACGATGAAAACACTTTAACCACGTGAGCCCAGACTGGGACCTGGGGTCAGAACTCAGCAAATGTAGAAAAAATGTGATTCAATGGTTAAATATGTTGAACAGACCTTTAAAAACAAAAATACACCATGATTTTTTGGTCTCAAGCACTGACCAAATACACCAGCATTTTATAAACGAGGTCACATGATCTCGCACTCTCACACTGTCCTGTGACTCCCCCAGGATGTCCAGTGTGTTTTAGAAGGTTTAGGCATGTCATTGATGTTGTGTTTGATTAATCTATGCAGTAGCAGTTTGACTTTCAACCAAACTATCACTTTAAACCAAACGAACCTTCTTCAGCTGAGCTGGGGTCTTCTGAAGGCTCCACCACGGCTTTCCTCTGCTCAGAGGAGTGCGTTCGACTGCTCCTCAGACTCATCTCCATCCTGACGTCGCTGATGGTTTTCTTCAGGAGCTTCAGCCGTTTGCTGCGTGAGGGGCTGGACTTCATGGCCGTCGTCAGGTCCAGCTTCTCCAGCAGCTCCTTCAGCTGCTCGTCAAGAGACATGTGCTGCCGATTGGCTGGGATCAGCAAGCGGTCCACTGAAAGAACAGAGAGCTTGGGTTTTACAACAAACAACAAACTCTTCTATGGAAATTCATTTCCCACCATTGTTAAAGCGTGTCTGTCTTTACCTTCTTCCCAGGAGAAGTGAGAAGGTGCGTCAACATTAGGAATGTCCGATGTGTGCATTCCGCTTTCAGAATCGAACCCGATGCACTCGATGTGCCGCCGCGTCCTCCTGAGCAAGGCCCCGCCCTGATCCCTCAGTCTGACAGCAGCACGGTAGAAGTAGGTATCCTTGGCGTTGTATTTCATGCAGTTTGCAATGATGAGGTTGAAATCTGCTTCGAACTCGTCCAGATTTCTGTAGCAGTGTGCGTCTATACGGCTCTTCATCGTCGAGAAGTCCATGGGGTGCTTAATGTGGTCCAGGTAATCAGGCACCTGAAAGGAACAGACTGGTCAACACAGAGCTCTTTACAGGATCAAAACTGCTGCGGTCATCATTAATATGCATTAGATGGGAAGGTATAAGGAGTGTAACGGTTCACCAATTTGATTCAATCTGATATAATTGTGTCCCCGTTCTCATGAGCTCATTAGCGCACTATTAAATAAAAAAATAGAAATACATAAAAATGGTGTGATTGTGAGTCTTCAGTTGTGATCCAACAACATTACATAATATATGATTAAATCTGATGCGCCACAGTATGTCAGAATTCAAACGACTTTATGTCAATCTAACTCGAAAATGGACGAAAACAGTGAGGGAAGAATCTGAAAAATGCAAATGGTTATATGTTTAGCTCATTAGAGTATTATTAAAAGTAATAAAAATACATTCTCTAAAACAAAATGTGATTTGTAGAATCTCAATTGAATGTGTAACACAATATAACATGATTAAATCTGTATGCTGTACTGTTACAACCACAGAATAAACCAGGCTCAGCAGTCTAATCATGAATATCGCAGGTCGAATCCCAGGTCGTGTTGCTTGCCATCAGCAAGTCTCCTCCCACAATCACAACTACATCAGTCAGGACTGGGGACCTGGTGTTTTCCTCTGAGCGATGGCGGCATTTCAATAAGAGGTGGTGACTGAATTCACATGTATCGGAGGAGGCGTGTACTCGTCTTCACCCCCTTAGTGTTGGGAGCATCGTATGTGATGGAGCATCCAAACAGAGTCGGGTAATTGGCAGAGAGAGATTTTGCTGAAAATCCTCAGATCCTCCATCCTCTATAATGCCAGTGTCCCCATACTTTTGGCAGTTAGTGTCGCGAAGCTGAATGTCAGAGGTGTGTGCAAAAATTCATGCCTACCTCTGTGATGCTGACAGGTTCTGCAAAGATCCTGGCCTGGTCTTTCTCCTGTAGCTGATCCAACACAGACCTTAGTACAATGGTGAATGGGGTGAGCTGTAGCTCCAAGATCGACTGCTGCAGCTTCATCTGTGGAGACGGAGAGACAAAATATGAGGCTACCTTCCTCATCACACACAATAAAGACTAAATGTACACTAGAGGAACAAGTAGCATCAAAAACACATATGCAGGTTAACCTCCTAAACTCTGCGTAGGACAACAATCCAGTTCCTCCACAAACAGCAGCAGAACCCTGTGGGACATTGTGCCAAATTAAAGAGTTCCTGTATTAGGATGAATAATCTGAATACGGAACATTGTGTCTACCTTGTTATTAAACATACAGTCTTGCAATGACTTGCTTTGGTTTTGGCTCTCGACTCCAGGTCATTCAACACGAAAAGGAAAAGCAGGGTTAAATTGAGGAGCATCAGCTCTGTCCCACTGAATCCTAGATTTAATCACACACTGCGATGACGAAGCCGACACATTATGCTGTGCGTCCACGGTGTGTACGTTAATAAACCGTACAGCCCATAAACACAGCTGTCTCATTTAATAGAGCCACAGGAGACAGCAGTTGGCTGCGCAGTTGATTTCTTGCCAGCTGTGCGTCACTGCTCTGCTATTTTACTTCAGTTGATGAATTTTCTCAAACATACTTGTAAAGCAGTTGAAAGCGTGATCAATGCCATTACCTCCTCTCTTTTGAGCTTCTCCCTCTTTCTGATGAGCTCCAGCAGAAGCCGGGCTCTTTCAAGGTCGTGCCTCAAACGATGCCACTCCTTGAGCTGTTCCTTCAGCGCCCGGCTCTCTTCCTCGCTGTGCTTCTGAAGAAAGAGAAACAAACACGCATGAGACAACTTTGTCCAACGGTTTAAACCTCGATACCTCTAGTCAAGAGAAGTACGGGACTGGTCCCGGACTGGACGGACATACAGGCCGTGTGGTTTTCTGGGCCTGTAAGCTTGAATGAAGCCGTCTGATCAGCGGCAGCCCGTTCCGCGATTGTCTCTTCAGGGTCCAGTAGTTCAAGACCAGCTCGACAAATACCTTCTTCCTCTGGAGAGAAACTTGATTGAGGATGACATTTAACCTGTGGGAAACCATTTCAATGGTCATTCGGCTCAAGATTTCCAAATAAACTTAAAGCAACATTTCAGCAAAGAAATCAAGTCTGTTCAACCGGTTTGGTGTCTAAACTTGTTTAGCACTGGAACTGACGTGTACAGCCATCAGGTGAACTTCATGCAACCCATAATTTCCCTCCAATTTTCCGTGGATCGATAAAATGCAACTCTCCAATGTGAAACGCAAGATTATTTTTAAAACTTTAAAACAATATTCTAAACAATATCGCCTCAGTCCATATCCCACGCTGTTCAAATCCCAAAATATATAAAAATATCAATGCTATGACGGCTAAAACTGCACTACCACTCAGTGTAGGGGGCAAGAGGGAGGGGCACCCAGAGCAAGCAAGGCGAATTATGCTCTTTAGGACGTCTAGGGACTGGACCTACAAGCTCCCAATGACAGGAGTCCTGCAACTTGCATTCTAATATAAATCACAACAAACCTGGTTTTAAATTAAAAGCTTAAATTAAGAAATATTTACGTCCATTTTTTGCGACTGATGTAATAATATAATAGTATAATAATGCAACTTTAAATTATTAAAACTACTCACTCAAATTTGAACAATTGTATAAACTCTGATAAAAGATGTTAAATAAAACTGCTGTTGTCAAACATAATACACAAACTGGCTCATTCGTTCTTACGTTAATGTGCTCTCCTCGGTCAGCAAAATGTCCATTTATTGTACAATAAATTGATAACGTGATTATCGTGGCAGGCCCACCTTAAATGACAAGAACAAATGTACTAAACTTCTCAATAACTTGGCCAGTTTGCATTGATTTATGTGTATTTATCTAAAAATGAAGCTGGGACTTTAAGGGGTTAAAAATGCAAACGATGCACCAAACATGGTTCACTAATTGAACACATTTGTGGTAAAGAGATATGGTGTTAATTTTAGATTTGGGTGGTTTACATTAGAAATGTATAAAGCAATTAAAACCTCAGACCTCATTTCTACACCAACATCAGACTCTCAGGACCCTTCGGACCCTGTAAGACTTACCTTTGAGATGAAAAACTAGGCACAGAGGTTCCTGGTACGGCAGCCACGGGCTCTGTGACCTTCTTGCTCTTCATTTTCTTCTGCTTCTTCCTCAGCCTTGTTTGTACGTTCTTTTTGACAGCTGTCTGACAGAATCCGTTTTTGGTTTTGTTTTTGGCGTCATCGTATATGGTCAGGGGTCTCCTGACAGAGCCGCTGGGGGTGTGGGCCCCGCAGTAGGCTGTCTTCTTTACCGAGAAGCTTGGAGCACCTGCTTCATTCATTTCTTTGATCGGCTCCATCTTCATGAAGAGCCCGGCCTTTTGAGCGCAGCTGACGTGGAAGGCGATGTAACAGTTGGCTTTGTGGCATTGGATACAGGCACCGACGCCCTTCTCCTTGCAGAGGTAGCAGGTGAGTTTCCAGCGAGCAGGAGGGATGTTTGCCACTCCGTCGATGGGCTCGATGAAGACCGTGTTGGAGAAACCCACTTCAGGCACCCAAAGGGCACAGACCACGTGTCCCCAGCGGTCGTCCTCAGTCTTTTTCACGGCACCGCCCTTGTTGGGGCAGAGGATGCAGTCGGCAGGCTGGGTAGGAGACTGGAGGCAATGGCGGCACAGCCACTGGCCTTCAGGGATGTACGGCACGCCGTAGCACTCCTGATGCACAGCCAGGTTGCACATGTCGCAGAAGAGGATGGCGTTGCTGTCCAAGCACTCCCCATCCATGCAGATGCAGCATACGGCGTCCTCGTCCACCATCGAGGACGGATCCTGCTGGCCCTGGCTCTCCAAGAACGATTCCTTTTCAAAGCGGTCCACGAGAAATTCAAAGACATTGGGGGACACTTGGCTGAAGCCTTCACTCTTCCTCTTCTCGTTGACCAGGTCCAGCCAGGCATAGTCCTCCTCGTCCATGTCGTACTCAACCTCCTCATCCAACTCCTCCGAAGTCTTCTCCTCATACTTGTAGTACTGCAAGGGTCTCCGCGGCACTGCTGGCAGGTTGTACTCCACAGCACGGAACTTGGGCTCCGGGAGCATGCAGACAGGCGCCTGAGCCTTTTGTGCGTTTAAAGCGGCGTTCTTCCTCTGCTGACTGTTCTTGAGCCGTGCAGAGCGCAGGGGGGCCTGCTGAGGCTTTTCCGTGTTCTCCTTATTGCTGGTGCACTCCATCATCTCCTGGATCATGGGGTCATCGTCAGCAACAACCTCTAGCTTGTCGAAGATGCTGATCCGGTGCACCCGGCCATCCACCTCCAGCTCGACCATGCGCTGAGCCTGTGCATAGGTGAGAGTCTCCCGGTTTGGGGAGGGTTTGATGGGTGACGGCGACCGCTGCGGTGCAGAGGGTCTGTGATGTCGTGCTCTCTTCCTCATGGTGGACCCTTAGGAAGCTGCAGAAGGAAACAGAATCATATTAGGACTCTCATAAGATATCAGAACATAGTTAAATAGGACGCAGTTAGTCATTTATGCTCATCTATGAGGCACCTGTTGAGAATTCCTTCCTCGTCCTGCTGTTAAACATCTACAGATTCTAGTCTACAGTCCACAGAGGTCTACAAAATCACAGCTCTCTGTTAAATGTGGGGTGGCTTCTATCACTTGTTTGGTACATAAATTTATCTGTGTTAGATGTTCAAGCTGAGGAATCACTCAAACATCTAATGGCACTTTTACACCTGCTGTATTTGGTCCAGACTTCTTTCAGGTCAGTGCGAGCCAAAACAGCAGGTGTGAAAGCTGCCGGCGACATCGGTCTGGACCAAAGAAGCAAAATCTGGTCCAACCTAAAACCCAAACCTCAATCCTGATCAACTGAACCACAGTTTCTTTGCAGCATGAACACTTTTCTGGATGGTTCAGACTTTTGGACCAAGTACAGGAACCTGAGGCAGGCTGTCGTCACCTGTTAAAACAACTGAAGGTGATAGAGAACCGGTGTTGTGGCGAAATGTGACTCCGTACGGGCGCAGAAGACAACATTTTGTAAATGCATTTCTAAACAGAACGAAAGGAATCCAAGGACTATCCGTCTCGGTCACGCTGCTCTCTGACATGCATGCAACCAAAGGGACACAGATTCTGAGACAGAATTCGACAAAACACCTGAGAAGGCCCGTCATGATGTCAGGAAAGCACTCTCTAAACTGCAGCGTGGAACCCGAACTGGACCAATGTCACTAAAACACAAACCTTTCAGATGTGAAAACACCCTGATGGAACTTCTTCAAAGAAGAACCGTGTTTTTACTCCATTAAAAGTACAAGATCCTCAAGGAACCTTTGGAGGCTTTAGTGAAGGAACATTCAGTACAAGAAGTAGGTTCCTTGAAGCACCTTAAGAGGTTCCTCCACAGTTTCAAACTGAACAACCTCCAAAAGTTCCCTCGATTTGGTAGCTGGTCAACCAGCTTCGGGAAACCACATCAACTTGGTCTGGTTGGTTATGTTGGTCAAGAATGGTCATACTGGCTGATCAGCTTGGCCAGGTTGCTGCATACCATCAAACTCCAATGATAACATACCATATGCTGGTCAGCATGGCTCCTACAGTGCTCAATCTGAAGCTACAGGAAACGTAAACGTGCACACGAACCCACCGAGTGTGCAACCAGGGGAACCCGTTGTCTGCTTTTAACCCATCCACCCTCACACTAGAGAATCCACACTAGGGGGCAGTGAGCATGCGTGCCCGGAGCGCTGGGCAGCCCTATCCACTGCTCCAGGGGAGCAATTGCGTTGAGTATCTTTCTCAAGGGCACTTCAGTCGCACCCTGCCAGTTGAGGGAATCAAACGGGCAACCACCCAGTGCCAGTTCCCAAACCACAAGGCAACGGCCGCCCGCAGGAACGAATGAATGAGTTCAGCTCTTTGACAATAACCTTGACACCATCACAGCTCAGTCTGCAGGGCAGGGAGGCAGTGTGTCCTCGGTGCTCTTGACAGCTTCAGACCACAGAGTGGGTGGTGTTGTTGTGGTGGAGGTGTGAATAGGGGATGAGGCCTGTGGGCTGGGGCTGGTGGGGGGGTGCCTGTTACCCCCCCCAATCTTAAACCATGTTGTGGCTCAGTAAGCCGAGGCAGCCTGCCTCAGACTGCCCTGCCTCCACCCTGAGACACAGAGAGGAGCTCACAGTAAGTACAGGGGCAAATGGCGTCAGCACCGCAGCAATGGAGCACTGGAGGCCTTGGAGGGCTTCTACTGCCCCCCAACCTGCCCCCACAGCTCCCCGGCATGCTCCCGGAGCTTCTCCCCCGCGCCCCCACGGGTGTCCGGCTGCGGTGTGTAGGCCGGTACCTCGGAGCTGAGACGGAGGCGCAGCAGCGATGGCGGAGCGGCCTGCTCGGCGGAGCCGGACAGCCTTCTCATCCACGGGCCGAGCTGCCCGCACACGACCGCGGCCGCGCTACGCTTCACGGAGCGACTCCCGCGGGGGCCCCGCTGCTCTAACGGCCATCCACAGCCCCGGACCGAGCGCCCTCCTCCCGAACGAGCAGCGCTGCGGAGCTTCGCGGAGCTTCGCCTCCCCAACAACAATGCAGGACGACGCAGCACGGCCCACCCGACACGCACGCATACGTCATGACGTCGACTTCCAGGGCCGCTGACGTTCACTGAGCCGAGTAACGAAAATATTAATGTTATACCATATCAAACTGCATTATTATTATATTATATGTTATATTATATATAATATAATTATATATAATACTATATTATTAATAATAATAATAACAATAATAATTATATTACTATTATTATTATTGTTTTATATATTTTTTATATTTAACACTATATTATTATTGTTTTATGACATTATTGTTATTATTATTATTTATGATATCATTGTTTTATATTATTATTACAACACTATATTATTGTTTATTACATTATTATTTTATTATTATATCATTATTTATAGGATTATTATTTATGATATTACTGTTATTTTATATTATTATTGCTACATCATTATTGCTATATCATTATTGTTTTATGACATTATTATTAATTTTATAGTATTATTTATATTATTATTATTATTATTATATATTACTATTATTACTACAACACTATATTATTGTTGTTTAATGACATTATTATTATTATATTTCTTTCTTTTCTTATATTTTATCTTATTTGTTTCTTTTCTTATTATTTTGATTTTATTGTCTATTTTATTCTTGTATGGTGTCCTTGAGTGCCAGAAAGGCGCCTTTTAAATAAAGTGTATTATTATTATTATTATTATTATTATTATTATTATTATTATTAATGATATTATTTTATATTATTATTATTACAACACTATATTATTATTGTGACATTATTATTGTTATTATTAGTAGTATTAGTATTATTTTATATTGTTATTGGTAGTAGTAGTAGTATGATGCTCTTAATGCTTAATATAAATTATACTTATTATAACACTTTTCATTATTGTTATTATTATTATTAGTAGTAGTATTAGTTGCAATGCTCTTAATTTTATTATAACATAGTTTATATATATATATAGTTATATTTATAATAATAATAAACTCTTATTTTATAATAACCGCAGTTTAATCATTATTATTATTATTCCTCTATGCAAATTACCAAAATAAAAGCCCCCCATAAAACGCAAACGCTCCTGTTTTGCCCCACCCCTTGTGCCTGTAGCGCCCCTGAGAGAGACCCTCGGGTCAAGAAACCCCGTATGTTTGGTTTACCAACACGACAAGCATACTGCCCTCCACTGCAGTGTGTGTGTGTGTGTGTGTGTGTGTGTGGGAGGGAGGGGGGGGTTTAATAAAATCCACTGCTGTCTTTAACCCCCCCCCTCACGCGCCATATTGGTGTTGCCCTAATACCCCCGCCGTGACGTCACGGGAGCGTGTTGTGCTGCTTCCGTCCGACGCTGAGTGGAGCTCCACCGCTGAGTGCAGAACACAGCGCGGAGACAAAGCGACGAAATTAACTAACTGCCCCCCACCTCCCCTAACTGCCCGGATTCTATCACACCTGTCCACGCGCGGCCCGGAGCTGGAGGTACGTGACCTTCTCCGTTTGCCCCAGCGGTGTGTGTGCGGCCGGGGACGGGGTAGATCCACTTCTGCCCGCTGGTTCTACTGCCACCCAGGACCTGGGTTCTGCCTCGCCAGTGTGCGGGCCTAGACTGCGCGTTCCGGGGCTCCGGAGCGGACCGAGGCTCGCGGGCAGGGCTAGGGCTGTCACCTGGGGTGTGCTGTCAGTGGATCCGCGGGGCAGGAGACCGTCTGTTGTTCTTGGAGGCTTTCTCATATTTTGCTGTTTGTTTACTATCACTTATCTTCGTTAAAATCCCGGAATTTGGAGAGTTTGCTCCGGGATTTGGCTTCGACCGCCGGAGCGCTTTGTGATTGGCTGAGTCGCAGCGGAGCCGCCTCGGCGGGCGGAGCCAAATCCCGTAGCGGACTCTCCACATTCCGGATCCGGACTCCTCATCCTATTAATAAAAGGCAGCGCACAGCGTCGTTTGACCGTGTTTACCAAATCCTCACACCACCCACAAGCCAACCTCCACTTACCCCAGAACCCCAACACCCTTACCTCCTACCTCGAACCCCCTTTACGCCCTAAAACCCACAATTATTGCCCTATTTTTGGTTTAACGCCGGGCTGACCGACGATCCCGGAAAAGTTGGCTTGGGCCAGATATGCAGCCCTGCTCTGGACACAGAAATCACATTTATGAAGCCATACGTCCATCTAACTTGTGATTAAGGCGTATATCTGTCTGGAACCGGTGTATTTTGGCATTTAAGCCCCTTCTAACACTGTAACTAAGCTCTGTTTTGCTCCACATTCTATCATAGTTTTATTTCCACGTGATTTAGGACTTTAATTCAGAAAAATGGGAGTAAAGTATTGGTAAAAGACAGGTAGACACCTTAGGACACCTTCATTTGATGTGTAAATATTATGCAAATGTAGATATTATATGTTGTATGTATTTGGTCAGAAATCTACACTTTTAATGTGTTTATTTAGGTTTTAGGGAGTAAAAAAGACTTTCTCTGGCAGGAATTGTGTTGGAAATTGAGGAATTGGTCATTATTTGATGCTGATATTTATAATGAGATGTAGTTTAATTACTCATTATTAATTACTTAATAAAAGAGGAAATATATTAAATACAATTGGTAAGTATTGGGAATTAGAGCAGTTATGATAAGGTAGTTTAGGATTATTATTGTTTATTTTCAGTGTCAGGACTTTTATTCTGAAACTGGAACACTGTGTGAGCAACAGAACAGAGCAAGCAGCCCCTCCCTTTTCATTTTCCTATGTAACCCAATATCTGGGTCAGTGAGGTCATCAGCACCTCTCTCTGATTATTGAGATTCTGTGTGCAGGTTGATCATGTTCACGTGGACAGAGCAGTAAACATGCACTGGAAGCTCCTTTGGCATGTAAACTGGGATTTAATTTACACAATGTGACACATGACCCCAGTGTTGTGAGTTAAATCCAAACACAAATTATTCACTCAGCTGTGAACCGTGCATTTTGTTGGGCTGTGTGTCATTTAAAAAATCTCATTAAAAACGTGTTTATTTTTATTTATACATTGTGAAGTGAAGCACCATATAGCTATTATTTTAAATGTGCACAGAATTCTTGTTTTTTTTTCGGGTTTTCTGACCCTCATTAAAATAGTTAAATTTTTTGTACATACATAAAGCTGTTTCAGCATTACAGGGAAAATAAATAAATAGAAATAAATAAAAATAAGATAATCCTTTATCAGTCCTGAAGTGAGCAAATTCACAATGTACATAAACACAAACATACTAGTGCATCTAAAATGTGAAAAATGTTCAATTAAAAAGTTAAACTGTCAAATTTTATATTCATTATATTTCAAGTGATATAATTCAAGCTTTTTGTTTTAAAGTTGATACTGTGATTAGTAATAGACTGGATTTCTGGTTTTCCTGAGCTGTCAGCTGAAATATCACTTTGTTTAATAAATATGAACAAGTTTTTAGTGAAATTGTGATCACAAATGAGCTTTTTAACGATATTGTAATTTTTTGAGATGCACTAGTGTACATTTTTTCATTATCTGAATGAAGATAAGTGAACAAACCTCACATACAGAACTGAACACGTTGAGAGAACTGAACGAAGCCGTGTTTTGTGTAGCATTACTTTTGCGCATCCCACTTTTAATTGTCTGTTAAATTAAGGAAACAGTAATCATTCTTTGGAGAGTACTGAAGTGTGTCCAGGGTCCAAACTGGGTAAGACTATAGTTCGTTCACGTCTCTCTGTCCAGTAAAAACCATGTATCTCCGCTTTTGTCCGTTTTTAGTTTTCTAGCTGCTCTGTATGATATGTAAACGATTCTGGATGAATAGAAATGCTTATTTTACGTTAACTTCCATTCAAAGCATTTTTGCCTTCTCCTGTAAAGGTGCCATTTTTGAGGTGCCTGTTTTTCATTGGTCAGCAACATTATATCTATGCATTATATAGTCTAAAGTGTGCATGTGTGTAATATAATAATAATAATAATAAATCCTGCAAAGTGCATAGCTGTGATCAAAACAGTACTAATACTAATGATGCAAGTCGACGTGCATCAAGGTGTTGAAATGTTTTATTCCAGTTTGTACCTAATAAACAAAAATATTGTTTATTAAATCCCTGTGAACCCTTTAGAATTGTCTGTTGTCAACAACTCCCCTTCTGAGCTTCTCTGAAGTGTCCTTTGTTGGTGTCGTGATACACTTCCACAAACGTGTTGTGAAGATCAGGCTTTGATAGATCCCTGTTCTTTAAAGACAACAAGACGCCCACTTGCACCTGATTGTCTGCCATTGATTGCAAACCCCTCACTCCTAAAGGTTCACATACTTTTGCCACTCAGACATGTGATATTGGTTCAGTTTCTTCAGTAAATAAACGAGCAAGTGTACTGGTTTTCTTATCGTATCAATGTTTTAGGTTAGATTTATGCAGAAATGTAGAACATTTTAAATTGTTACGTGCATTTTAAGCACCACTGTGTTTATTAGATAAATTAGATATTAAACAATGTCGATTTTGATGAGACACGAGTCTCATTTATATTTATCTGTGAACACATCAGTAAGTTGGTTTACCATTGTTGTGTGTATGTTTTTATGTCGGTATTGGTCCAACATTCTGCACATCAGTTTAACGTTATATAACTAGTTTAAGTGCTTCTCTTTTTTTCTTTTTCAGATTCAACCAAGAGGCCAACTTTCTACCACTTTCCTGAATGGATAAGTCTGGTGTGTCTTCCTCACCCTGCTGTAAATATTTCTTTGACGGATGATAGAAGAGATAGGCAAACTGATGACACTTGAACAATTGAAAAGCTGCTTTCATTAAGGAATTTCACTAGCAGAAAATCAGTCTGCTAAAATGGATGGAGAGGAAGAGCTCTCTCAAAAGACTGATGAGGTGCACCTGGAACATAACGGTTCCTTAGAGATCGACAAAAGAAAAGAGGCCAAAGGAACCTGTTTAAAAATCGAGGGGCAAGACGGCTACATATTTAAGTCGTACAGCATCGGTCCTCATGAGTTTACAGATGCAAAGTCCTCTCATTCTCTCACAGACACACTGGCTAAAGACTTTTTGTCTTCTTCTTTATCTACTTCTTCTTCTTCTATGTCCTCATCCCTCATGGGGACACTGGACAATGTATCTTCTCAGGTTGATGGACATTCAGGAGATAGTCCAGAAGCAGAGAACTGCAGTAAGCAGGACTCTCCGACATCTCCAGCCATTTCAAATAAAAGCCAGAGCACTGAAGTAGACCAGGACAATTCAGTAAATGAAACATGTCTACATATCAAAGAGGAACCAAATGAAATGGTCGAAAGTGTTCCGGAGGACGACAGGTTTTATTTTGATGGTGCTGTAGGTCCCTTTGTGACTAAAAGCAGTGACGACGACTATGGTAACTTGCTGAGCGGCTACTCAAGTACATTTTATGATGTTGCAATGGATGCTGTCACACAAAGCCTTCTGTCATCAATTAGAAATCCTCTTAATCCTAGAAAGAAATCTCCTGCTTGGAACCATTTTTTCATATCGCCTCGGGATAGTACCAAAGCAATCTGCATGTACTGTATGAAAGAGTTCAGTCGGGGTAAAAACGAGAAAGACCTCAGCACTAGTTGTTTAATGAGGCACGTGCGAAGGGCTCACCCCACTGTCCTCTTACAAGACAGCGACTCTTTTAATACGTCCATTTCTGCCTCATCTTTAATACCTCCCACTCAAGCACCAAATAACGGAGACCTGGCAGCTAGCATTAATCCCCTCTTTATCAATCACACCTCACCGTCCACCTCTTTAGCAGAAGCCCCAGATGTAGCACCCAAAGAGGCACTGCAAAAGGTCAAGCCAAAAGTGGAAAAGAATGCCAAGACAGAGTCTGGCACGGTCCCTTCCCCACATTCCATCAACAACCACAACGACGATGCCATGGACATTGCGACCGACTGCTCAGGCTCAGCCCATAAAAACTCAAGTTCTCGAAGGCGTTCAGCTGTGTGGAAACACTTCTATCTGTCTCCTGCTGACAGCTCCAAAGCTGTGTGCATTCACTGCATGAACGAGTTCAGCCGCGGGAAAAACGGGAAAGATCTGGGAACAAGCTGTCTGATTCGCCACATGTGGCGGGCCCACCGAGACATTGTCATAGAAGAAAACGGACAGGGCACCACCATTCCACCACCTTATACCACACCGCCGACACTACTGTTGCACACCCAGCAGATGCAGGACCCCGTGGAGATCAAAAAAGAGCCCATTTGTACCTCTCCCGTAAACATATCAGACGAAGTGCTCAACGACAACAGCCAAAATATGGTTTTAAAGATGGAGCTCAATGACAACCCATATCTCTCTGGAAATGATTCTTCACTCAATGTGTCCTTTGACCTAAAAAATGAAAACATCCCTCTGCTGTCACTCCCAGATACCTGTGCCGAAGGTTCTAGCCAAGACCCAAGCTCAGTTTTCCAACAAAACAAAAAAATAATGAAACGAGTGAAATCGGAAGTGTGGCACCACTTCATTGTCTCCCCAGTCGACCAACTCAAGGCTTTGTGTCGATACTGTCCTTGTGTCATCAGTCGTGGTAAACGTGGTGACTTCGGCACAAGCTGTTTGATGCGGCATCTGATGAGGCGGCATCCAGATGTCCTCAAGAGCCAAAAAAGCACAGGAGGTGTTGGAGGTGACGATTCTTTGTCACTCCAAGCTTCTTTCGCCACAGACGAGGAAATGTCAGCAAGTGCGACTGACAGTCCTGCTAGCGATCAGAAAAAACATAGTCTACCCATTTTCAGCAAGAAGACATCAAAACTGTGGAATCACTTTTCTATTTCTTCTGGGGACCCTACAAAGGTGGTCTGTTTGCACTGTAACCGCACAATAAGCCGGGGGAAAAAAACAACGAACCTAGGCACTAGTTGCTTATACAGGCACATGCAGCGGTTTCACGGACATGTGCTTGACAATAACAGTAGTATCTCAGGTGATGTGTCATCTGCTGAAGTTGCGGTGAAGCCGGAGCTCATGGACACTTCTGCATTCGAGCAAAATCGGGAGAAATTCGACGATTGCCACCCAGTTGCCAAAAAAATCACCAGACTCCTTGCAGAAATGCTTGCACTGGATCTTCAGCCTTCAGCTATGGTGGAGAACGTTGGCCTGAACCGATTACTGGAATATCTCCAACCACAGTATTCTGTACCCTCCTCAACTTATTTCACCAGCACCGCCATACCTGAAATGTACGAAAGCGTGAAAGAGGTTGTTCAGACACACCTTAAGGAAGCTGAGAGTGGAATTATCCATTTCACAACAAGCATATGGGTTAGCAGTCAAACTCGGGAATACCTGACTCTTACAGCCCACTGGGTAACGTTTGAGTCACGTGTCCGACCTCAGGGCCAAGATTTCCACTGCTCAGCTCTGCTTGGTGTCTCCCCGATTGACTGTGATTACAATATGCTGAGCATACAGAAGCAGCTTGAGTACCTTTGGGACACCTGGATTGCTTCCTCAGGCCTGAAAATTGGGTTCACTGTAACTGATAATCAAGCCATAGGAAATGTGCTGGAGGACAGTGAGCATACCATCATGCATTGCTTTGGTCACAACATAGACCTCATCGTTAATGAAGCCATAAAGAGTCAGAGGATGGTTCAGAACTTGCTGAGCATTGCACGAAAGATCTGCGAGCGAGTGCATCGTTCACCAAAGGCGAAGGAGAAGCTGGCAGAACTGCAAAAAGCCTACAACTTGCCTGAAAACCAGCTGGTCCAGGATGTTCCCTCTAAGTGGAAGACCTCATATTTCATGCTTGAACGTTTAGTGGAGCAGAAGAAAGCCATTGATGAAATGTCTTTAGAGTGCAACTTCAGGGAACTTGTAAGCTGTGACCAGTGGGAGGTGATGCAGTCCGTTTGCAACGCTCTCAAACCCTTTGAGGTGGCCTGCAGGGAGATGAGCAATCACGCTGCCACGCTTGGCCAAGTCATACCGCTCATTCACATCCTCAACCGCAAGATAGACATGCTCTTCGACGAGACTATGGGAATCGACAATATGCTCAAGTCTCTGAAAGACGCCATGGTGACCAGGATGTCTCCCATACTTCATGACCCGCGCTATACGTGGGCGACCATGCTGGACCCTCGGTACAAGACCTCCCTATTCACCGAGGAGGAAGCAGAGCAGTACAAGCAGGACCTCATACAAGAACTTGAAAAGGTTTCCATAGCTACCTCTGCAGACACTAAAAGTCCATTGTCCAATGGATGCGGTGAGGTTCCGGCTTCATCCAACAGTGTGGCCCCGAGCAAGGACAACCTGTGGGCCCTGATGGATGACATCAGGCATAAGATTAAGCAAGAGGAGAGACCAAAGTCCTCGGATGTCACTGTTCTGGAGTATTTGGAGGAGGACATCCTCGACCAGAGTTGCGATCCTCTGGACTATTGGAATCTCAAGAAGTTCTTGTGGCCGGAACTTGCCAAAGTAGCTGTACGTTATGTGGGTTGTCCGCCCAGCATTGTACCAGCAGAGACTCTGTTCAGCACGTCGAGCATGAACTGTGCCCCGAGTCAGTCCCGACCATTGCTAGAAAACCTTGAAGGACTCTTATTTTTAAAGGTCAACCTTCCTTTGATATATTTTCAATACTGAGGACATTTTTTTAAACTTATGCAAGCTTATTTCTTAGACCCTGGTAAACCCTGACCAAGGACCAAATCAACTTCTGAGATGGCCCTTTAAGAAATTTTACACTGAGGTTTAGATTTGGTATACAGAGCGTATAGATCCACGTTAATTTAAAATGAAAAAAATACTTTGTATGTGTACTACTGTTCAACACTTGATAACTGGAGTTAGTCTTATATCCGGTGAAAAGTGTTTTCAGGGAGGGAGGGAAAGAGGGACAGACGGATGGAGGGAGGGAGGGAGGGAGTGTGGGATGGGAGGAGGGGAGAAGATGCTTAGCTGTAGGGATTGTTGTGTGTTGCTGTTCACTTTTTTTTTGTTTTTATGGCCAGATTCGTTTCGTTTTCTCTCTTCTTGTGCCTTATATGAACTACTTCAGGTCAAAATGCTGTAAATATTATCTGATGTGCAAACCACATCATGGTCTTCTGACATTGATTATGTAAAATAGAATAGGATGCTGAATACTTCTTTTTATTATTATTGTTATTATTAATAAATATGAACACATGGCCCAAAAAGAAATGCTGTGACTGAAAGATGTTTAAATGTTTGTAATTTAATATTTTCATTGTGATATTGTGGCTTATGGTACTGTCCATTAGAATTAGTTTCTTTTAAACTTTAAAATTTCCTATGTAATATAATGCTGTAATTTCAGGGTGAGCTATCTGTTTGAAAATGAACTTTGCAAGCACAAATGTCTTTTTTTTTTCTGGGGTTTTAAATTATGGGTCAATGTCAAGTTAATGTACATTTTATAAATAACAATTTCCAAAACAATTTTGCTAAAGAGTAAGCATTCAGACTGGAACCATGCAATTTTTGTGGTTATTTGTTAATAAAAGGTTTGCCCTTTAATTATATTTTGCTATTTTATTTTAATTATTTTACTTTTTATTGCTTTGTTTTATTCATTTAGGAGCTTTGCTGCATGTCTACACGTCTCACATCTACAAATATTACGGCATTTTATTTTTCACATGATTCCTCAACTGGCAGATTTTTTTTATGTTCAAGCCTTCAGAATGAGAGCTCTTGGCATCATGAAAGGGTTCTTCAGATTGATTTTTTTTAAGTGTTCCCTATAGCACCAAAAAGGGAACCTACATCGTGCCTTGTAGAACCCTTTCCCCTCTACAGCACAACGTGCGAGATGAATGGTATGTCATTGTTCCTGTACAACTAGACACTCCCACCTACTAATATTTTTCAATATTTTCAGGTTCTGGAACCTATTTATGTTGGTTCATTAGGTTGATGAACCGGAACCCATTCCACGTTGGTGGAAAAGTGCCGTGTTGCAGCACAAACGCTCGCAGGTAGTCTATATGCTGTGCCATTGTTTCACTTATTCTGTGACGTGTCCTCGGTGCCACTAAAACTGGTGTAAATGGAGGCTTGTTTGCTAAAAACACCAAAGAGCTGTGTGTCCATGGTTCTATTTAGAAACATTTTCATTACTGAGGAGCCCTCATAGAACCCTCATTGAGGAGCACCTCATAGAACCCTCATTTTTAATTGTGTAGAGGTGGAATAATTTGATCAATTGTAAAGCATTTGTTATTCCACAGGAAACACCGTCTGTGACAGTGCTACAAGGCATGTTCTTTCACTTTTAATAAAAGGAAGTGGTGAGCAGATGACCAGGCCGTTACACAATCCCAGGTGCCTCCTGGAAGGCAGGCAGACAGACACGGGCCACAAACCAGTTTTTCTTGAGAGTCAAGAATACGCACAGCATGGCCCCACAAGCCCTAGATAATCATGTTGATTTAGCTCCGTCTCCTTTGCATCTGTGAGAAAACAACAACAGTTTGAGGAACCCTTTATCTACAGCAGAAGAACCGTTGCACCTTAAAAAAAAAAGTCTGTTTTGGTGCAATGATCTGATTCTTACAACATATTTGCTGCCAAAGATTTCTAATATAGTCCATGTATTCCATCAGCTGGGTGGAGAATGAGGCAATCTCTCCAGTATCACCAGCTTATTCTTTAGTTTGATTCTAACAGGTGGAATCTGGGATACTTTGACTTCCATTCCTTCATATCCCTGAATGAAGATCAGCGGTTGGTGAGAATCTCCAAGTAGGGAAATCTGAGTCGTGTTTGCCTCCATCAGTATGTGTGAGTAGGTCTTCATGAGTGGATCTCCAGGTGCCAGATCTTCTCTCTTGTCATATCTAGAAACCAATGGAGAAGAAACCCATTCATGCTGTACTGTAGATTAAATATGTACCCACATTTTTGAATGACCTTTTACCTCCATTTACTATTCAGCTCCAAGAAGCGTGAAACTCCCGTCTGTGCAGCAAGTACATCGATGTGTAGGGAAACATCTAAGACAAATATGACATAATATATCATATCTGTTCTCATTTTACAGGGCAATTTCTCAGCCCAGAAATGGACATACCTGAATGAGCTGGCACTAACGACTGTAGTTCCTGAATGGCTTTCCCTCCTGGGTAGTTGTGATGGGAAACGTACAATGAAACACCCGAGTACACACCATTTGCCACCAAATGTCCCATTACAACAAGAGAGCCAATTTTATACATCCATGACTTCTGGTAGTTGTTCAAACTGGAAAGGAAAAAAAAAAGATCAGGTTTCCTGAGAAGGTACGTTTACATTATCAGTGGTGTTTCTCAGGAATCCCATGCACTTCACACCTTATTTGAGGTTCATCAGATGTTTAAAGAATAGAAAAGCAGTGAGCTAAGGGACGTTCTTCATTAGTTCTTCATAGTGCAGATCTTGCAGGAGATACTGCGGCGGTTTTAAAGTGGAATTTCAACTTCATGCAAAGTGTAAACAGTGTGTTGTTCATTTCTTTAGTATGTGTTCATGACACCACATTATTAAATCATGCAACAAAAAAAATGGGTATAAAAAACAAACACACCAGATTCATGGTTGATCTTGTCTGACTTTTAGCACGATTTAACAATAATGTATTTTTAATATAGCATTGGTAAATGCTTATTGTGGCCTATCTTCACTATAAAATGTTTTTAGATATTTAAAACCAGACTTTAAAGCAGCCAGCACTGTTAAAGCAGGACACCGCCCAGCTGCAGGTGCCTTGGCACGTGATCTAATCCATATTAAATGTGCCAGTTAGTGGAAATTTGGGCTAAAATACACAGAAACTAAAGTTGCTGATGTAATCTTTAACTGGGGCGTGTCCTAAAGTATGAGAAAAATCTTATCCTGTCTGGTTTTCTGGTCAACAACAATTATACTTCTATAAACATTCAAATATACAATTTCCTCATGCATTTCTCTCCCCGTGAAGTGGAGTTCAGTTTTATTAATACTCACAGCCTTTCTATTGTAAAACCACAAGTCCGACATCACTACCATGCTGTATTTAACTTACATGAATGAACAGCCTCGAGCTGCCACTATATTGAAGACAGGGAACGTGTAGATAATGAAGCGTAGCTCCTTGTGTGGCAGGAGGGAGTACAACAGGATGAAGCCCACTGCTGGCAGCAGCAGCAACCGCATTCGCCTGTCCAAAAGACCAAACGGGACAAAGACGATAGAGGCGCCAAGAGCACGAGGAACAGCTGAGTAGATGTACCAGAGGAAGGGAGAGGTTTACTGGGAGGAGGAAGTCAAGGAAAGACGAGCCAAGTGGTCTGAGTAACCTCATTAAAAAACGAAAACGACAATCAGGAACTGATAACTCGTACGGCTGTAAGAGAGAAACATGCTACTTCATGCTACTTATTGTTTTATTACGCTGTCTGATCAAACGTATCCTCTTTTACTTGCTTCAGCTATTATTGTAGTAACTGTGTTCGGTACCTCTTCGACTGCATACCTCAAGGCCCCAAAGACGTAGTCATAGCAGTTCACTGATAACGCAATGTGCTGTTGTGTTATCTGTACATCCCAAGCAGTTTCACTGTAACCGTGCAGATGGTACAATGTATAGTTCTTTATCTGCACGGACATTCTGACACTTGCCTCATCGTGGTCCTTGACGGTTGCTGGTGTACGTGCATGCAGTGTACATCTAATCTTTAAGTCTTGATGCCAACTCATGGGGCAGCCGAACCAGAGGAAACCAGTATTTAGTCAATATACTTGACGCAGAGCGGGCAGAACGAACTTTCTGAAGTCATTTGCTAAGGCCATGACAACATCTCAAATGACACCACCCCTAATTGGAGGCTTAAAAAAGCCACTGTAGGTGGCCAAGGGGTTGTCCTGAGCCTGCAGGAGAGGATCCGGAGGGGGGACCAAACAGACAATCCCAAGACCACTTTTGAGATTTAGAAAGTTCTGGTCAGCCCAACCTTAGAGACAGTCTTACACGGCAATATCCAGGTGTTTCGAGAGTGGAGGTCTTTGAAGGGTTCAATCCCAAACACCAATGATGACTGGATGTTGCAATAAGACAATGCAAGAAGCAGTACTGCTCAAGCACTAAGAAAGTGGTCTAAAGTGGAGGAATCAGACTTAAATCTCACTGAGAACTTGTGGGACAACATTTTCCAATATGAGTTCCAAGGAGAATGCTCCACAGACAGCTGTGAAGAGCTATCAGAGGCAGGTCAGATGCACATATATTGAGTATATGCTTGTTTCAGATACTCCTGCCTTTGAAGTCCACCAACCCTATATATCTCCTGGGTGAATAATGGTGTTGTGATTGGCTATTGTTGGTCCAGTGTCTACCCTTTTGATCGGCCAGCTGTGGAACTCCCATGCTCACAGTGGCACAGAAACCCTCCATTTGTAGAGTCACCTTGCTGGACTTCAAATGCACACCATTTAGCCACTCCTCTCACACCTCTCAACCACAGAGCTGGTTTTCTTTTCTCAACCCATCAGTGACACTGTCACATGTCGAAACCTCAGCCACAGTAAACTCAAAACAGTCCCACTATAATATCAGGTCCCTTACAACAAATAGTTCCAATAAATGGATGGTATATGGACAGAGCTAAATAACTTCTAGAAAGCTGTTCCTAGATGATGACTTTGAGACAGGTTTTGGTGTCATAAGTAGCCTTTTAGTGGTCCTGAAGGGATGCACATGGTCAGTAATAATACAAAGAGGCTGTGATGTTCAAACAATGAATGATTGGTATTAACAGACCCAAAGTGCTAAAAGAACACACTGTTCCACCATCTCCATCAGTCTGGTCTGTGGACATAATGTAGACTGGGTCCATGAATTCCAAGCTGTTGGCAGCAAATACTTCCCTACCATGTGTGAGTCTCAGTAGAAATCCAGATTCAGGTCAGTCTCTATTCTTCCTTTGTCCAATTTTCCGCTGTCCATTCATTTCAAGGTTGGACATCATGTTGATTTTGAGATGTTTTTCAGCTCATCACAATTGTGTAGAGTGGTTATTGCAGTTACTGTAGCCTTTCTCTCAAACATGGTTTATTCCACCATTATGAGTATCTCTAGACTGTTGGACTGAAAACCCCAGATCAGTTCTGGAAACACTCAAACCAACCCTTCTGACACCAACAATCATGCCACGCAAATCATTAACATCACACTTTCCCTCGTTATCAACCCACAGACATTACCTGAAGCTGCTGAAGAGTATCCGTATGGTTTTAAGCACCTGCTTCCACGTGACTGGCACATTAGACGACTGAATGAATATAAATAAAGGATATTCCCCAGTTGGAGCTTTTGTTCATGATGGTATTGTACCAGAGGACCTGACCTTCAGGCCACAGAAGTTTCTTCCAGAAAACAGAGTCAACACAGACAGTGAGACCTGCAAAAAAAAAAAAGAAATGAATGCTCAGGAGTGATCTACATAAACACACTCCGTTCACAACTCCAAAACAATGCTCACCCAATGACAAAATCCCAGCAGGTACAGCATAACAAAGCAGCTGTGGAATTGTGAGTCTCCTGGATAAAAGGGACATCAGCAGCATGAGTCCATGCAGAAGACACAGCTCAGAGCGGAACACGATGATGACCAACGCAGACAGACAGATGAAAGCTCCGTGCCTTTGAGCCATCCAGGATGTGAAAGCCAGCAAAACTGGGAAAATCAATGTTTCACTGTTATTAATGCAATTAATCCAAACATAAGACAAACACAGGTTTGGTGTCTAAAATGATTATTTCCTTTCATTAGCATTGCAGAGACATTTGTAATGACATCATACAATGGGGCAAATTCTAAGCAATTCTATTGGTTCTTTCTAGGGTTGGGCAATATATTGTTAACATCTATATATCAACCTATATTTTATACAAGATATAAGAAATGGCCACATCTTATCATCTGTTATAAAGGTTAACGGTGTACGATTCAATTACGAAAAATATCGAGAGTGGGCCAAATGTGAGGAAATAGTTTGTTTACCAGAGGGATGACACTCAATAGTGCTGCAGAATCATCGTAATTAAAGGTTATTATTATTATATTTGTACATTGTAAATATATATGATCATATTATCAATATATGTCCGATAGTATTGTACATCGGGTTCTTTAATCCTAGTTTATTCATCATGATATTTTGAAATATAAAGAACAAGGTTCTGAAAAAAGGTAAAATTTGACAGTGGGATGTGCGATAATTACAAAATTTACATTTACATTTATGGCTCGGTCTTGAGGCAGAAACAGATAGAGTGCCTTCTTCAGGTCAGGGATGAGGTCCTTCCACAAGTGGAAGAGTTTAAGTGTCTTGAGGGGAAAATTGGAGCGGGACATCGACAGGCGGATTGGTGCTGCGTCTAAAGCGATGCGACCGCTGTATCGGTCCGTAGTGGTGAAAAGAGAGCTGAGCCAAAAGGCGAACGTCTCGATTTAGTGGTCGATCTTCATCCCTACCCTCATCTATGGTCATGAGCTTCGGGTCATGACCGAAAGAACGAGCTCTCGGGTACAAGCGGCTGAAATGAGTTTTCTCCGCAGGGTGGCTGGGCTCTCCCTTAGAGATAGGGTGAGAAGCTCAGTCATCCGAGAGGGACTCAGAGTAGAGCTGCTGCTCCTCCACGTCGAGAGGAGCCAGTTGGGGTGGCTCAGGCATCTAGTGAGGATGCCCCCTGGACGCCTCCCTGGTGAGGTGTACCGGGCACACCCCACCGGAAGAAGACCCAGAGGAAGAGCCAGGACACGCTGGAGAGACTATGTTTCTCGGCCTTGGGGTTCCCCACGAAGGGCTGGACCAAGTGGCTAGGGAGAGGGAAATCTGGATCTCCCTGCTTAGGCTGCTGCCCCCACGACCCGACCCCGGATAAGAGGTAGAAAGTAGATGGATGGATTATGGCATTTAGCAGATGCCCTTATCCAGAGCGACTTACAAAAGTGCTTTGCTGTTCACTCTGAAAATATCCTGAACTAGTAGACGAGGCTACAATCTAGAGATTCCTCAGGCTTAGATCCTGTTGAAGATGCAAGTGTTTTTAACCCTTTCACGCATGGTGGTCATTACAGTTGACAGGTATTTAAAAATCAGAATTTACTATGTTTTTGGGTTTTTTTTCCACTTAATTAATAATATTTTTATTAATATTAAGGGTATTTATAACCCTGGGTAATGCACAGTGTTTTCACAGGGTAGTGGACTGTGGTTCATGTTTTTTTCATAGACCAGCACAAATTAAAGCATGTTCTACAGCATTAAAATTTCCATTCTTTGGCCCATTAAAGCAATATCACTTGTCGGTGAACAGCCGAGTGGACACATAAATAACTCAAACATTTAAACTAAAAAGCCCACAGACACACAATTCAGTAGTTTAATCAGCCTGAAAGCATGATTAATGTTGTTCACGCATAAAAGGGTTAATATTACCTAATAAACATGACATGGGCGTGTAGAATGCATTAAATTAATCAGCGTGAACTGGTTAATCAGATACCTGATTAAATCCTAAGACAAAGTTACAGCTACATAAACAATAACACATTTTCGTACACATGTCCAGAAACCGTACCTATAGGCAAAGCAAATACATTAGGCAGCGTCCTTGAGCTGTAAAACATCAGGTGGAACTGTGAAGCGCAGATGAGACAGAAAAGGCCGGCGACCAGTGATCCGAACTGTCTCCTCACTTCTTTCTGCATGTGCCACAAGGTCAGGCACACGCACATGCCTAGAACCGCTCGTACTGTAGAACACAAAACATGAGAAATTTAGGAGGAACATTACGCTGGGGCTGTGAAGAACACTTCATTAACCCTTAGAGCTCTAGCTCTACTACAGTCACATGGCATATGATATCTTTATGGAAGGCCTTTGTCTTCTTAAATATGTAATTACTTTATGTGTCCACACTATCAGAAGTTTAACATCTTGATGTAAGTGACCAAGTTGTTATCAAAAATTGCCAAACGCCTGATTTCTTTGCATATTTTTGAAAGTAGAGACTTGAAACTGAAAAGAATTTTACATTTCTGAACAAAAAAGTTGCAGATGGGTGACTAAACCTGAGAATAAAAAAAAAAAAAATATAACATTTTATAAAATATAGCTTATTAATGTGAAAAAATATAGGAAAAAATTCAGGCAGTCTTAATTTTTTGGAAGCTTTGGCCTCTTGGATCCATGCCAATCTCTAAAACCGCTCGTCACAGCAGCCCATTGTTCAGGTCCAACATGACCAACATCTCAGGTAATAAAAACTGCTTTATCATATTGGATTTTAATAAAAACAGCTATACATTTTATAAAAGTGTGACTTTCTACAAAGAATTAGTCACAGATGCTTCACCACAACAAAATCACTATTGTTAGAAAGATGAGGTTCTGAAAACACCAGCGATCCGGTGGTTAACTGTTGGACAGTTGTAGGAATTAAGCTGCAGGATCACTACAGCAACCACAACAGCATACAGCAAGTGGGAGGCAACTCCCTGCACAGCTTTGTGCTCCTCCTGCTCAAGCACACCTCAATCAACTGTTAATTGGCAGGTTTAGAACATCTGTTAGACGTTCAGTAAACTGGGCAGGAAGCTGGCCCTCCAGGACCTGAGTGGCCTACGGAGTGAGGTCGGATCACGTTCTCCCCTAAACCAACCGCTCCAGTTTGTTTGGGGCTGCACCAAAACCACCTCCCCTAAAGGATCTCGGTGCAGCTGTTTGGGTTCTCATCCGAATGCGATTACGGTTTTCACACCTACCCAAATATTTTAAACGAAGCAGTGTTCGATTTAACCGGAGCAGGAGTGAAAACGTCCCAAAACAATAAAGAGTGACAATCCTACACCATGCCCCTGCTGGTTCCTGGATGTGAACATACATACCAAGTATCTGTGTGTAGAACTTTGGAGCCTCTAGGACAGATAGTAAACCTGCCACAGGTGAGCTAAGTGCAGAGATGAACAAAGGACCAAGGAACGTGCGGGGAACCACTCCGGGGAACTCGTGATGATCATACTGAGAAAGAAAACAAAGCAGCTAATGGAACCAGCGTTCTAGTCCAGAGCTTTTTCTGGTTTGCTTAAAAGGACGTACTACCCACACGGGCTGATTTAATATAAATGCATTAATAATTAGTTGTACAGTATATGTTCACACAAACCATAACATTATGACCACCTCCTTGTTTCTACATTCACTGTCCATTTGATCAGCTGCACTGACCATACAGGAGCACTCTCCTTTCACACTGATCTTCAATGATCAGGATGTTATGGTTGATCACCACTTTACTGGGACTGAATTTTCGATGCTGAAAGCAATATAACATCTGAAACTTACACTTAGTTAATTACGAGGTAAATTAAATATCTTATTCTATGTTAACTCTAATTAACGTGCAATATTTGCTGCGGACAATATGTAATAATTACAATGCAATATCTATAATTACAATGCATTATCTAGTCAGTACCTGTTCAGAAATGTGCAACAGCCATAAAATTACACGTGTAAACTGTACATTTGTCATATTTTTCTGCGAAGATGTTTATTTATTTATATCAATTATTATCATTAATTGCCATCAAGTCGATTCCGACTCATGACAACCATATAGATTGTGCTCCTCCAGAATGTTCCGTCATCTTTTTGGAATTGTATCCATCCATCAGAATAGCTGGTTCTCCTCTTTTACTGTCAACTTTTCTAAACATGATGGTCTTTTCCAGTGGATCGGTTCTTCTCATGTCCAAAGTAAGAGAGCTACAGTCTGACCATCTGGGCTTCCAGCGAGAAGTTAGGCTTGATTCGGCCAAAGGTCCATTTGTTAGTCTTAGGAACTCTCAGGGCCCTGAAAAGTACGTTCACAGCGAGAACCAAAGACAGGTTTTCAGCTCAAACTGATGTGGGCGTGTCTAGATGTACAGGAGCAGTGACGTACCATTCGTCTCTCACCGCGTCGTCTTCTAAGTCGTCTTATCACCTTAGCTGATCCATGTTCTCACAAACGCTCATAGGTAGTCTATACCCTTCTTCTCACTTCTGTTTACTGACACTGTGCAGCCCCTCTGTTGAAGATGTATTCTGTGATTCCAAATTTGCGGGTCAGTTTGCTAAAAAACACCAAGGTTCTTATAAGCCCACAGAACCAGTTCAAGAACCCAGTTCTTCTGGTGGGTAAGGCCTAACAGAGCTCAAAGCTGTGTCTTCCTTGAAGGAGGTAGGGAGGGAGAGATTTCAGTAGGTAGGTAGGGAAGAATGGAGGAAGGGATGGATTTGGGTGGGTAGGTAGGTAGATCTTTATTGATCCCTTGACATTAATGTGACCCTTTCCTGATGAGCTGGAGTGAGCAGACTAAAGGTCTCCACATCTGTGTGCAGGTGAGGAGGTTCTCCACCCAACACACCTCACACAGTCTGCCCCACACCTCTCACTGAGCTTCTGGAGGCCATGGAAGGCTGAAGAGCAGGTCCTCAGGCTGGAGCACCTCCCCACATAAGACTTGGAGAGAAACATCTCAACTTCTCAGAAGTATCTGTGGCCTCTTACCTTCTCAAAGTCAAGCCTGTGATAAAGGACATCGTGGAGAGCTTGTAGGTTGAAGCTCTCCTCCACTTTGGTGAAGGGACACGCGAACAAATGCACAGCAGCTGCACAGAACAGCAGAAGCAACAGGGGAAGCTCAGGGAGCCTCCTCTTCCGCGCCATGCTGGATGTTGATGTTGAAGCAGGCCGACGTAGAGCCCGCGCTTGTGGCGCGTCGAGTTTTACAAAGTAAGAGTCCTCAATTTACCCGTATTTTTCATTATTACATTTTTTATTTTATATATATATATATATATATATATATATATATATATATATATATATATATAATGTGTGTGTGTGTGTGTGTGTGTGTGTGTGTGTTACTGTAATATTTTAATTGATAAATATAACGTGTAATTTCATATCTTTCAATGAAAATGAAAGCTTTGTTTTCGAGGACGTTATACGTGTTATAAAAAGGAGTAATAAAAATAGTAAAAATAAATAAATAAATAGGAGGGGGACAAATAACAAATAGTGTATAATATTAGTACAATAAACAATAGAGCTTAATAATAATAAGTCCAATACATGTAAAATGCATATCTATAAATAACCACAGATATTTCATCTACATTTGTTTCCTTAAATTATTTAAAAGCACAATAAAAGCTCTTTAATCAGGAAAAAAAAAACATCACACATATTTATACTCCAGACCTTATCAGTGAACTATGTGGGGGGAAAAGATTATTCATAATCAATATGTTAAATGTATAATGTTAAAATATTTGTGATACTGATTTGAGGTCAGCGTATGTGGAACGTCAGGGTTTACAAAGTAAGAGTCCTCAATCGACCACTCTTTTCTATTACGTGTAATTTGTTTTCTCTCCTTATTCTAATCCATTTAAATATTTTTTGAAAGTTTTATTAAATGAAAATAATACTTTGTTTCCAATGATGTTATACGTGTTAAATAATTTCTAAAAAAAAAAAAAAAAAAAAAAAAGCAGTAATAAAAATAATTTAAAAAATATGAATGAAATAATAATAAATATAATTATTTAAAAGAAAAACTAGAATAAATAAATGAAACAATTTAAAAAATGTCAACAGTATTTAGGTAGAAATATTCAAAATATGTATGTATAATATTAGTGCAATAAATAATAAGGTTGAATAAGTGAAATCAAGTAAATGTAATCTATATCAGTTATCTCAATAAATTCAATACAATTGAATAAATAACCACAAATGGTTAATCTGTGTGTTTCATCAAATATTTGCTCTTTAATTTAAAAAAAAAAAATTATATACAATATCCCTGTCTCTGTAACTGTGTCTGAAACCGTGTCCTGTCTGTTAAAGTGAATATAATTCAGTAGTGAAAGATTTCAGACACCTCATTATGCCCGTGAGCTCAAACACAATTATTATGGGTATTCCTCATCCGATAGCATACATTGCATGTGCAATATACATTATGGTGCATTGTAAGATTGTAACAATGCACCAAATATTTGGCATTACACTTTTTGGACACCACTGCAACACAGTGGAACCCCAAAGTAGTGCACTATATAGATATGAATGTAGATATGAATATGCATATAGACCCACTGTGTTTGCACTCCATATTTAATGCAGTAAAACACACACTATGGGGCAGTGAGCACACATGGTGGTGGGCAGACCCATTCACGACACCTGGGGAGCAGTTGAAAAGTTGAGTGCCTTACTCAAGGGCACTTCTGTCATGTCCTGCCAGTTCAGGGAATTGAACCATGCACATTGCTGCTCAGAGACCACAGATGATTGTCATTCTTTGTTTGTTCTATTATTTCGCATGGACAAAAGCACTTCGTTCATGTTTCTCAACTCACAGTTTCTTATCCCCCTCTTCAGCTTCAGTTCAAACAGTCTACACTTCCCTTTTGCCACATCCTCCTGGGGAAATCCATCATGCTCTGTCCTGCTATTCACTGAGGTTTAGGTACGTAGGGGAAGTGAGTCTTAGTGAGGCCTTGGGCCACAAGCAGTGTTTATAAATAGTATTTCACACATTACTATTGCAAACATCCATCCATCCATCCACCCATCCATCCATCCATCATGAATATAATTGTAATTGTTAATGGGGGAGAGTTTGGATGAGTGCAGATAAGCATTTGAAAGGATGGCTTATTTACATATATGCAAATGCATGCAAATATCTACCGTTATGGTGTCTTTCACCTGCTCGTGGGATTCGTATATATAAAAGCACATAAACAAAATAATAATAAAACAGATATAAATAAATAAATAAGTTAATACATTTGCATATTGATCATGTCTTTTTTAATGCAATTTAATTAATATGATTTAATTCCATTTAATAAGTGCCATGTTATTCCTAACCACATGTATATATTCCAAAAGTGTTATTTCTGCTTATTGTTCTTACTACTGTCATTTTTTTATTATTTTTTTTTTTTTTTATTACTCACTTTTTTACATTTTATGTAGATGGCTGCAGCTGTAAAAATTTGCAATTTCCCTCTGGGATTAATAAAGTGATTCAGATTCGGATTCAGATTTGGATTTTTTATCAATTAAATAATAATAAATAATTATTTTAATATATTATTAAAAATCCATAAAACAGTATATATGAAAGTGAGTCACTACATTAATAATCAGGTTAATTATTCATTCATTTCCATAATAGAGGTTAGGAATGGACGTCCCGCGCGTGGCGCCTTCCCATTGGCTGCCGCGCTGACTGATCGGGCCGCCTGGCCAATCAGCTGAAGCCACAGCTGTAATCAGGGCTCCAGGGCGGAAGTGTACATGTGTGGTGGAGCCGGCATGGAGCTCCTCAGGCTTCAGAGAGCAGAACTCCAGGTTGGAGGCTGCCTGACCTCACCCTGAGCTTCTTATGGTGCTGGTGGAGGTTTGCTGCTCTGTGTGAGGCTCTGTGGAAGGATGCTGCTCCTCTGCCTGCTCCTGGTTGGAGCTGCTGGACCAGGCAGCACCAAGGAGCCCAAAGATCTGTGCTCCACTTGCACTCAGGTGGTGGAGAACTTCCAGAAGGTATGGACCCCCGCATCTCCTGATTGCAGTGCAGGAGGACCCAGTGGTGCTTGGAGGACACTTGTGTACTGGGACTGATGGTGTGTGTTTACTTCTCCATCATCACAGGGCTTTGAGAGGACAGCAAATAAAAACTTTGGTGGTGGAAACACAGCCTGGGAGGAGAGAAGACTGTCCAAGTATGAGAGCAGGTCAGGTTCATTTCCTTTGTAGGCGTTGTGCTGTGATCCACAGGTTTGCAGAGGGACAGCTGCACCCGGCAGAGTCCAACAAAATGATGAGTATCAGAAATGATGAGAAGTCAGCATCAGAAGTCAGCATCAGACTTCGGTCAGCATCCTCTGGTTTAATGGGGGATACCCGCTCCCCCATCCTCTGGTTTCATGAGGGACTACCAGCCTCCCCCATCCTCTGGTTAAACCACTCATACATAGTTCTTTAGGGGACACTGGTCCTCCACCTGTCTGCTGTGATACTGACGGACTGAAGTAATGATCGGTTGCTGGTGGGCGTAATAGTAACAGATAATTGGTGTACATTTCTACCTGGTTGATAATAATAAACAGAGTTTGTTACTCTTTGGAAGTGTAAACGTGTTAAACTGCGTATGATAAGTTATTCTGATTGTACACTAATTTAGTATCATTTCTATAGCTTTTCCACTCTAATTTCTACATCTGTTTACATCTTTATTTATAGTATCACTGTTAAGTAAAGGCTGCCTTACTTTCCCTTAAAATCAATAAATTCTGTCTTTCCATCTGTCTGTCTGTCTGTCTGTCTTTCTTTCCATCTGTGTGTCTGTCTGTCTTTCTTTCCATCTGTGTGTCTGTCCGTCTGTTCTGTCTTTCCATCTGTGTGTCTGTCCGTCTGCTCTGTCTTTCCATCTGTGTGTCTGTCCGTCTGCTCTGTCTTTCCATCTGTGTGTCTGTCTGTCTTTCTGTCCGTCTGTGTGTGTGCCTGTCTGTGTCTTTTAAACTTAAACAATTTTCATTCGTCTGTAAAGTTGACGAAGCTCTTATTGTGTGGATGTCTTTATAAATGTCTGAGCAAATAAAAGGAATGAACTCAGTCCAGTTCTGTACAAACCACTGCCAGATATTGAATAATTATATCAGCTGTGTTTGTTCCTGTGAAGTGTGAGTAGTTTGAGGACAATAATCCACTGATCGTACTGAGAGGTTCTCAATTAAAAATGGCTCAACATCTTCTGATATTCAAGATTTATGTACCCGTTTAGGGAAAAAACTGGAATTGTGCTTTTCCGTTCTCTGTATGAAATCCTTTAAAAGGACTTTCGAGCTTCATTTTAATGAAATGACTTGGAAAGGGAGGGCCATTACTACTTTATGCACAATTTCCAACAATGCATGTCTCGCCGTTCATCACGCTTGATCACCCAATATTGTGCCAGTTGTGCCACCTGGGACCCCTTTTTAACACATTGTTATTGATCTTCTCTTATAATGTCACTTTCAGTTAACACAGTGCTTACTTCCTTTCCAGTGAGATTCGTCTGGTGGAGATTCTGGAGGGCTTGTGTGACAGCAGCAGTTTTGAGTGTAATCACATGGTAGAAGAACATGAGGAGCACTTCGAGACCTGGTGGTTCAAGAGGTCAGCCCTCGAGTCACGTCTTCTCAACCTGATCAGCTCTTGAATGCTTAGCCTGTATTTTGCTAGTTCTTAACGTGTAGTTTGAGAAATGTTTCTACAATGTTTGCAGGAAAGCAAGGCATCCAGACCTGCATAAATGGTTTTGCATTGAAACCATCCAAGTGTGCTGTCCCAAAGGAACATTTGGACCAGACTGTAACTGTAAGTGGTTACCAGCTTTCTGAAAACCCCCATAATTTCGTTGCCCATCTTCTTAATATTCATTTATCATTAAATAGCTGCTTTCTTGTGATCATTAAGCATGTGTAGGAGGAGCTGAAAGTCCTTGCCATGGCAATGGTAGGTGTGATGGAGATGGGACGAGGGGAGGAAACGGCAAGTGCTCTTGTAACCTTGGATATGAAGGGGAGTTTTGTCTGGATTGTGGTGAGAGATATTTCAATGAGGAGAGGAACGATACCTATTCTTTGTGCAAAGGTAAGCAGCCCAGCTCACTGTGTTTGGTCACTGTGTAGAGGAGTTAAATGGGTATATTGGGCAAAATTCCTTCTGTGTCTAAGGGTGTTTTCACAGTTCATTTTCACTCTGTGCGGTTTGATCTGGTGTGAAAACAACTGCACCAAGAACCTTTAGAGGAGGTGGTCTTGGTTGGTCCCACACAAGGTCTGGAGTAGTTTATGGTTGGAACGTTATCCAGATCTGACCAAACTACCAGGTTTATTCCACAAATTGGGGCTAAACAGCTCTGTAGGTGTCATTTGAGCTGGAATACCATGTTAAACTCCACAAACCTACAAACTAGTCAGAAACATAGCACCTTCTGTCTGTACTTACTTTGTCATGCCAAAGACTGGTCTGACCAATACGCAGAGAGAATGGTGTCACATGGTTTGTTGTGATGCACGTTTAGTGAGTTTACAACGTCATTCGGACCAAATCAGACCAACTTCTGCCTTTAAAAGGCCTTTACACAAAAGGCTAATTGGTGCCCTTATGTTAGTAAAGCATGTGGCCGTGTCTTCACGTGTATTTCGTAAGTTGTATGAGTTTAGGATGACTGCTGTGCGTCTTTTCCAGAGTGTCACACATCTTGCACAAAATGCTCTGGAGCCACTGCTCAGGACTGTGAGGAGTGCAGGGAGGGCTGGGAGGAAGACCAGGAAGGCACATGCATTGGTGAGAAATCCATTTCTTCTGAAGATTGATGAGCGTATGCATGATCAATCAGCCGTGAGTAATCAGTGAGTAACACTGTCTGGTTACAGTGACACCTGTCAGTAAGTGGGATCTGCATATTGGTCAGAAAGTGAAGTCAGTTCTTTGAAGTCGGTGTGTTAAAGCACGGAAAATTGACATGGTTAAGAATCTGAGACACTGACAAGAACCAGCTGTGTTTTTCTAAACCAGAGGTTCTCAACCCTGGTCCAGGAGGCACATTTTAAAGGGTTTCCTGCTTTAACGCACCCTCTGCAATCTGAAAGGGCTTGGCAATGTGCTGATTAGTTGAATCGGGTGGACTGGGAGCAGGTAATCCTGTGAGGGCAGGGGACACCAGGACTAAGTTGGGGACAGCTGCCATAGAAGAACCATATTTCATTAGAGATGTGATAGAAGAATTTTTAAATTGGTATATTGCTATGAACTATAGTCTTCAATTTTTCTTTCAGATATCAACGAGTGCTCCAGCGATCCCTCCCCATGCAAAGACACAGAGTACTGTCTGAACACGGACGGATCTTACACCTGCAATGGTTCGAGGATGCCTCAGTTCTTCTAAGATAACACGGAATATTAGTGTGCACATGAGTCACTGAGTTATGACTTTACCTTTCCTATCTTTATCTCAGCGTGTGACAGCAGATGTTCAGGCTGTAAAGGGCCAGGGCCTGGAAACTGCCTGGCATGCTCTGAGGGCTACAAGGACGAAGAGGACACCTGCACAGGTGTGTAAGACTGTAACCGGCGTCTGCTCTAAAGTGGCTGCGTGTTTGTTTAGTGCCTGGCTCCAGAGGCGAATTTGATAATCCTGAGTGTTTGCACTTTCTGCTTTCTCGGTAGACGTGGACGAGTGCGAGCTGCCGGATTCAGTGTGCACAGAGGAACACCAGGAGTGTGTCAACACAAAAGGCAGCTACAGGTGTCAGTGTGAAAGTGGCTTCCAAGAGCAAGATGGAGTCTGTGTTCAGCAGCCAGAACCAGGTATCTGTGTTATCAGTTGTAACAATGTGTAACCCGGTAACACATTTTCCTGTACTTGGGAAAGATCCGACCTGTTGATTCAAAGGTTTGAGAAGTCATTGTGCTCGTGCTGGATTCTGTAAATCAACATTTGAACTAGTTTTACCCAGAAGGAAGTGTGACATTGCAGTGGGAAGGAAGATGAAGGTGATCAGGGTTTAACGCAACATGCCAGACGTCTCTGCATGGAGCTGTAGAGGTTCCTAATGGTGTCCTGTGATGATCCATCCCACGCAGCTTGAATGTTCTGCAGATATTACAGTAGAGATCGAGTGTTTGGGATCATACAACATCCTGGCCTCACTAATGCTCTTGTTTCTGAATGCAATCAAACCCTGACAGTGGTGCTTCAAAGTCCAGTAGATAGTCTTCCCTGGACAGACGAGACAGTTACTCCAACACAAGCAGGTTAAATGTGTTTAATACCATTGATTTTTGGTAGAACCAGTAAATGAGCAGATATCCCAAAACTTTTGTCCATGACGGTGTCATAAAGAAAGACCTTGCAGTAACTGTTTATTTTATTGAGCTTGTGTTAAATGTTTTATTCATGAATAGTGAAATATGATTTCTATAATTGCACCATTTGCTGTTCTTATGTCCCATCATTGAGATGCAACCAGACAGGCAGCGGCCTCCTGCAATTTCAAGTTCCCATAGAGGAAACCTTTTAATGCTCACGAGATTCATAAACATCTTTATAATCTCACAGTATTGTTTATCAAGATATTGATGCAGCCAATAACCGTTTATCTAATTTTATAATAATTGGCACAGGATGGTAACTGTCTTATTTTTGCTTTTTCAGAAGATAGTCAGGAAGAATCTGAACCTGACACAGAGGATTCTACCACTACCGACAAGGTAACGGAACATGAAGACCTATGACAGGTTGCGGCAGTACCTGTATTGACCACCAGGGGACAACACCTGCTCCAGATGTGTGCTCGGAACCATGGGGAGCACACAGCACTTACTGTACATAGTTGGCAAACTGCACTTCTCTACCGGCAGAACATGGACAGCTTATTTTTATACTGTGGAATCAGAAGGACGTCGAACCCAAACACATCCTCCTACTTCTGCCAAACGTCTGTCGTCGGGTTTTTAAGTTTTCAGGCTGACTTTTTGTGAATTTAAATAAAGTCATTTCAATATCTGTTTATGACTCAATTAACGGTCTTTGGATCCTTTTGGGGGGGTGTACAGTGATTGTGGAGAAGAAGGAAATAAACCATGACTTTCATAATTTGCGCTTTATCTTTATAAATCACTTTATAGTTTAAACTCAGAGGTTTGCTGCTTTATAATCCTGGCCTTGGAGAACCATTAAAACCACTGCCCTGCAGGGTTTAGACTTCTGGTTCTGGCACACCTGATCCAGGTGATGAACTAAGTGAGAAGCCCTTATGGAGCGGAACAGGGTGTGGTGGTACGTGGTAAGCATGACAGTGGACAGGCTAAGGTCCACGGTCTTCTAGAAAAGGCTTGAATTTGGAGTTAAGGCTCAACTGAGGAATTTCCTTCATGTCTTGTTAGTTCCTACAGCCCTCGGAGGGTTGTACCACAAACCTCGCGTCTATCAGTTTAGTCAGATAACTTAAATGCCATGAAATGTCCATCCATTTGGAAAAGAGCTGATGGGTGGTTGTTCTTGGACAGTCCTCAAGTCTGAACTTAAGATATCTGACTAACTGAGAGCCTCTGCTGTTGGGGAACCCAACAAAACTAAAGTTCAGAGCAGGAACAGTCCTGCTGATTGTGTTCATGGTCGACGTGTGAGCCGTGCAGCACTCTAGTGGTCTGCAGACCCATCCTCAGGGGGAGGCAGTTGTGCATAATGGGCTGGCAGTGCCACTGTAAGTCAAACGTCTAGTGTAAGTAAAAATGGAGAGATCAGTCCCGTTTAAACTACAAATGTTCTAAGCATGAATAGAACTGAATTAATCTTATTGCAGAAGCAATGCAAGGTAAATTATACGTTATCAGATTGTGACAATGCAGCTGCAGACTGCAGATTGTTGATGGCGGCTGACATACAATCAGCTTTTAGACAGAACTGCTAAAATCTGTATGTACTTTATGGTGTAACGGCTGTTTGTGAGGGACATGTTTTCATGAACACATGGTATTTCTAAGCTTCTCTTCAGACCCTACTGTTTTGATTTAGGGTCATAACTTGTCTAGGATTCAGGACAATCTTAAGATAGTCCTCTATTAGTCTCACAGTGGGGGAAACTCACATTGTTACAGCAGCAAATGGACAACAAGGCGGTCAGTACAAGAAATAGATAAAGTAAATTATTTACAATATTAACACTATAAATAATAAAGTAATAGTGTGTGGAATAAAGTGTGTGTGTCCATGGTCTGCTGAGAGCAGTGCTGGTTAGGATTAGGCTTGGAGGAATGATTAGGTTTAGTTACACTGATAGACCAGTGCTGCCCAAACTGGACAGAACATCACCTCGTCCCTCACCCAGTAGGGGGAGATGGCGTTTGCCTTGAACAAGGTTCTTGACCTTCTCTGTTCCTTGGCGCCTCTGTAAAGACCCACTGCTTTAGGGTGTGTGTGTGTGTGTGTGTGTGTGTGTGTGTGTGTGTGCTAGAAACACATGAATCAATGGTGTTAAACATTATCCTGTCTCCACTCTCCACAGAACACTTTCTACTTGATTTGGGAGCATTGCTGTGAGGAATTGATTGCACTCCGTGACAAGAGCATTAGTGAGGTCAGGAGGCTGGACCACCTCTTCCCTAACTCCCCAACTCATCCCAAAAGAACTGGATGGAGCTCCATCATTTCAGAGAACACACTTCCACTGCTCCACAGCTCAATGCTGGGGGGATTTGTACCCCTCTAGCCCACGACTGGCATCAGGCACGGTGTCTATTGACAGTACTTCACAGGGACGAGACAAGCTGTGTGTGCTTTTGCACATCTTTGTCAGCAATGGGTGCAACCTAAAGTAGCTGAATGCACTGATTAGAAGGGGTGTCCACAAATATTTGGACATATAACGTATATCCCATCCCTTCACAGGTACAGTTAATCGCATATTAACTTTGGTTAATAACTTAATTTCAGTGGTTTTAATGCTACGGCAGATATAAGGTGACAAAAAGGTTCTAAACAGATGAATTCATGATATAATTATGTTTTATTTATACATTATTGTTGTTGCCTGATCAATTTTGTCTGTATGAGCTTGTCAGTTTATGGCCACTAGGTGGCATTATAGGATCATGGTTTAGAACTTGGCAGAGGAGAGCAGAAGTCCTGTCCTAGTGAACATCATGGAAAAGAAGCACCTGAATATTAGAGTCCTGTGTGTTGGATCCTTTTGCTCTTCAGACTCAACCTACGCTTGTTGCAGTGCTTCCATCAGAGACCCCACCCCAGTGAATTTGCAGCTTCCTCACCTTGTCAGTTAAAATAAAATTACACATCTTTCCAAAATGACCTGAATAAAGTAAAATTCGATTAAAAAAGCCACACTGCTTCAGTTATACGGGCTTCTTCATTGTATGGACTGATCGTTCTAATAAAAAGCAATGTGTGGACCAAACATTGCACACCATGCCAGCAGTGAAGCATGGGGGTGGCTGCACCATGTGCTGCTGAGGGAGTCTCTGACATTTAGCTCACTGGTGTTACTTAATTATTGTATACTGGTTTATATATATTATATTAAAATTCACACATTATATATTATATTATTATTATTATTATTATTATTATTATTATTATTATTATTATTATTATTATTATTATTATTATGTTCATTCATTATAACTCATGATATTGTTAATTTGTTTATCTGATTTCATGTTAGTTATCCTGATTCGCTAAATTATTATTTATTAAATTATAAATGATTATAATTAAATTATTATCAAGTTACTATGGAAATAAAAGTTGATTATTAAAACTGAATGATGGAAAACACTAGTTAAAATAAAAAATAAGATTACCAAAGTAATCTTGCTCATATTGGTTCTACCTTTTTTAAATGCTGTTAATAATTTTCCGTGGTGTGTTCAGGTACTATTCCCAGTGGCACCGGGCCGTCCAGTCTGTGACATGGAAGCAATGTGGAGGAGAACTCAAAGACTGAGCCAACTGAGCAACTCAGGCTTCTGCCAACGTAAACGCCATGTGTGCTCTTTGTTTAAATGACTGTAAATGAATCGTGATACTGATTTGAGGTCATATCGCCCAGCACTACAGTGAGTTGCTGTGGGAGACAGATCTAGTGCATGTTCACACATAAAAAACGATACCGGCTTCCACTATAGATCATCTCCCCCCTTATTTACAACCTTCTTCCTCTGTGGTTCAGACAGGATGAGACTGCCAGTGTGGAATGGAGACGAGATGATATTGCTGAGACTCAGCTCAGACTCAGCTCTGCAAAGTAAACAATGGAGTAGTAAAAGCCATTCCCGCTGTTGCCCGTAAGTAGTAGTTTAAAGTTAAAAGTGGCTGTGTGCACTTTCTTTTATGTGTTGTGGTTTGCCTTCTTCAGCAAAGCAAGTTCAGACTCGGGTGACGGTTAGAATGAGGACAGAAGCCCAGACAGAGCGTTCCAGCACAGCGTACTGGAGGAGATGTCCTTGGAGCTGTCACTGCTGATTAAATTGCCAATCAAGCAACAACAACGATTATAAAAATGGACTTCTTAGCACAACAACAAACAATGCATATCGTTACTGTCAATGACAACTTAATGGAAATTAATTCATTTTTAATCGTTATTTCATTCGTTTTATTTTTCAGTGGAAGTCACTGTGAAAAGTTGTTATTCCAAGTCATTTTTGAGCATTTCTATTGGTCGGTTCATTGTGAAATTTTGGGACAGCTGCTCCCTTTAGGGGTCACCACAGCAAATCATCTGTCTCCATCTTGCCCTCTCCCCTGCCTCCACTACTGTTACACCAACCATCTCCATGTCCACCTTCACTACATCCATAAACCTTCTCTGAGGTCTTCCTCATCTCCTTCTGCCCGGCAGCTCCATCTCCAACATTCTTTGTCCTATATGTCCACTATTCCTCCTCAACACATGTCCAAACCATCTCAACCTGGCCTCTCTGGCTTTATCTCCAAACTGCTCCACCTTCACTGTCCCTCTGATCTAGTCATTTCTAATCTTGTCCATCCTCGTCCCTCCCAACAAAAATCTCAGCATCATCTCCGCCACCTCCAGCTCAGCCTCCTGTCTTTAAGACAGACCCACCGTCTCCAAACCATACATCATAGCAGGTCTCACTACTGTCTTGTAAACCTTCCCTTTCACTCTTGCTGCTCTCCTTCTGTCACACATCAGCCCTGACACCCGTCTCCACCCACTCCATCCTGCCTGCACCCTCTTCTTCTCCTCTTTTCTGCTCTGTCCATTGCTCTGGATGGTTGACCCAAGATATTTGAAGTCATCCACCTCATCACACACAGCTCTACTCCTTGCATCTTCACCTTTCCACCAGCCTCCCTCTCATTCACACACATGCATTCCGTCTTGTCTCCACTGACCTTCATTCCTCTCCTCTCCAGTGCAAGTGGGGAAATAAATAAATAACCAAATAAATATTCTATTGCATCTAAAAAAAAAGTGAATATTGAATATATTGTTTGTTTTAATGATGATACTGTCTGATTATAAACCTTTAATGCATCCACATATAAAGCTCTGAGGAGCAGATACACAGATTGGTTATTCTCTGAACCAAATGTGTTCCATCTGCCTCAGAGGTAAAACTGCCTGCAGAGCTGTTTTAAGAGTGTTCTCACACTAAGCAATCTGTACCCGGTTCGTTTGACTAGTGTGATCGATCCGAACTTTGCTCAAGAATGGTTCAGTACGACTTGGACTAATCATGCGCTTACATATCACTTATATTTTAAAAAGCAACACTGGCAATTCCCGATTACTGACACATCAAGAAGGTAAAACACACCTGTTTAAAAATCATTCATTATTATTATCTCATGAAAACCAACACATTCACTAATAATCCACTCGTCCACATAAAGGTTACGTCAGATGTACGGATGGTCCCTTTAAGTGGGACACATTGACATGCCAAAAGTCCTGGGATATCAGTATGTAAATTGATTAGTGGTGTTGGGTCAGGGGTCGGCCCGGGAAGACCCACCCCTGGATATATTGTGAGGTGTTGTCTGGTGAGTGAGGTCACTGGCCAGTGTGCTCATGGCAAGGTGGGCCTGGCACTGTAGGGGCTGGTTGTGGTGGCTTCATAGTGGTGTGAAGTGCGTTCTCATGGCATGGGTTGGGTTCACTGGTCTGCCTAAACACACCATTGTCTGGCTTCATGTACCCCCACAGTGATGAGATATTCCAGGAGGATAATTAATGCACCATGCTACTGGACCCACATTTTCCACAATTGGTTCTATGGTGTAGGAATGTTCACACACCTTCAGAAACTGAATGTCCCATCCATCTGGCACTGGTCTCACTCAAACTCTGATAATTCACATTACCTTGCCATGAGCATGCTGGCCAGCATCCAACCTAACTCAGAAGATGTCTCATCTTATACAGGAGTGGACGTTCCCAAGATGTCCCCTGAGGTAATGCTACTTCATAATCAATACATACTGATATACCATGAATTCCGGTTTGTCAGTGTATGAATCAGACTGTCCTGATGGATTTGGTTGATTATTGGTGTTGGTTATTTATAGACATAACCTTTCTGAGTAAAGAACAGTGACTGTGGAGCATTTAATACACCATCAATGTCATGCAAAAACCTTGCATTACCATTTTGACCGGTTTAACAGCCAGAAAAATATGGCTTTCAATGTTTTTAACATTATGTCAAAATTCCACGATGAGCAGACCAATAGAAATGCTCCAGAATAACGTGCAATATAATCTTTGTACACTGACCTCCAGTGAGTTTTTTTCCTTCTCCTGTAAAGTTAAAATTTTGGAGTTACGAGGTTTTTGAATGGCAGTGATGATATACTTCAGATATATTGTATACAGCGTAAAGGTACTGACCCCAACGACTCTCCTGACCTGAAATAAACTCATGGGTCAGTGATCACCCACAGCATAAACACACCCTCTCTCTCTCTCTCTCTCTCTCTCTCTCTCCTCTCTCTCTCTTTTGCTCGCACACATACAATGGGAAGCAGCTGCAGCATGTGCTTTCGCTTAGACCCTCTTTTCTGGTGCAGCCCTCTGCTCCTCACCCTTCAGATGTGGTCGCACCGTTTCCGACACACAGCTGGAGCTCCAGCCACCATCAGTAAGGACGGACAAATCTTTGGCCTGCGGGGCACAGCTGAGCGCAGACGTTTGCCCTGCGCTGAACCCGACATAGAGCTCTGTGTGATACCAGAGACGATGCGCTGGACAGGAGTAGCCCAAGGTCAACTCCAGCATGGGTTCTGAATTATACCTCACTCGTGTTATTTGGGGTTAGACACAGTGTGGATGTCCAGTTTTGTGCGGAGGGCAGCCTTGATCTGAGGGTGCTATTTGAAGTTTGAGGCATCTGAGAACATTAGACGTAAAAATGATCAATAAATCAATCAAAGTTTATTTATATAGCACAAGCCAAGCCTCAGTCGAGCAGTAGGTACAGTAGATCCATCAGGATAATGGATCATGAGTGGGTGTGGACCAATACCAGCCAGGCAGCAGGGGCAGTTCGGGACATGGGGCAGAGAGGGAGAGATTTAAGGGATCACAGGTGGTGTAGTGCAGAAAGACAGTCTGTAAAGGAGGGTTGAACCAAAAACCTGCGTAAGTCGAGATTTAAAGAGAGAGAGTGTGTCTGAGTCCTGAACAGTGGCAGGAAGGTTCCAGAGTTGGGGGGCTTTATAAGAGAATGCTCGTCCCCCCTGCAGTGTTCCTCCTAATTCGAGGGACTGTCAGTAGGCCCGCATCTTGTGAGTGCAGTGTACGTGATGGGTTGTATGGTTTAAGAAGGTCTTTTAGATATTATGGGACCGAGCCACTAAGCGACTTGTAAGTTAGGAGCAATATTTTATAGTCAATGCAGATTTTAATAGGACGCCAGTGGAGGGATGAGAGAACAGGACTAATGTGATCAAATGACCTGGGCAGTAAGTGTTGATTTTCATATTCTAATATTGGAATAAAGTGGTGGGCAGCACGGTGGCGCAGTGGATAGCGCTGGATAGGACTTGGGTTCAATCCCCGGGTGGAGTTTGCATGTTCTCCCCGTGTTCGTGTGGGTTTCCTCCGGGTACTCCGGTTTCCCCCACAGTCCAAACACATGCATGGTAGGTCAATAGGTGACTCTAAAGTGGCCCTTAGTGTGTGCATGTGCGCGCCCTACGATGGACTAGCGCCCTGTCTAGGGTTGTTTCCCGCCCTTGCGCTCGGTTGGAGTTGCCGGCTGGGCACCGGCTCACCCGTGACCCTATTCAGGAATAAGCGGTTCAGAAAATGGAGGATGGGATGGAATAAAGTGGTGAAAGGGGTGTTATTCCATCACTGTGTTCACTAAAGCATCTCCAAAGCTCTCCTCACGGGAGTGTTATTTATAGTTCAGCACCTGCTTTGGTAAATCAGGGCTTAATGACTTTAAATCAGGTGAGCTGGTGATGGAATTGAACACATCCATGGGCTGGCTGGGGGTGTCCATGAGGAAACTGATGAACTGATGATCTCCAGTACAATTCACAACTGCAGTTGTGTCATCATGTGGGATGTCATTCAGCATGGCATCTTCAATGAAGAGTCCCGCTTTTGTCTTGGTGGAGACGACCAATGAATCCGAGTGTGGAGGCACAATGTTCATCCTCATACTGCTGCCATTCCAGGACATGATTTAATAAAATCTTCTTGTGAGGATGAAGTTAGGACACCCTATGGCTGGTATTTCCTCCTTTGGCTCAAACTGGCCTGTGAGCAGTGTTTAAGGGTTGTGGTGTGTCCGTTCCATGTACTGAACTCTCCTTATGCGACTGTGCCAAGACAAAAATGGCTTTGCATTCTAGGACGGTGGTTTAAACCATGGTCCTGGATGACTCTCTGCGACCCTGTCAGGCCTGGGTCACATGTACACAGGTATTTTTGAAAACGTAGCCTTTCCAGTGCTTTCCGTCCACAGGACAACCACGGTTGAGGTCACTGAAGTAGAGCTTCTGCAAAGCTCTTTTCAGGGTGAAGATATTCACCCAGCGTTGTCAGTGTTGTTGTGTGGATGTGAAATACGAGGGTTTATGAAACTGCTGTCGTCACAATGTGTGCGCGAATCAATGCAATTGATTTCTGGCTGAATCACAAAAACCTCCTTAGTCCCTATTTATGAACTATGTAAGGCATACTCACAGCATCTCCTCGCATATAGCACCAGATGGCACACGTCCACGTATAAATAAATGTCAATCCTGGTGTTTTACACCATCTTTAATGCTCTATTTAGAATTACGATCCCTGTCCGACATAGTACCCTGCATAGGGAACAGTGTGTAATTTGGGATTAAACCTCAGTGTTGTCTTCCTTCACGTGGTGTTTTGAGGTCTCTTCATGGGGTACTATCACCCCCCTGCAGAATAAGCATGCTCAGTGGGCAGTGCAGGGGTCATCCATCATGGGGGTCGGAAATCAGTGCTCTAGGACACCTTTTAAGGACAAGTAACAGCCTAGATGGAATCATTCTACAGGATAAAGATAACTCTTTACCACGTAAAGTTGTTTTATTTGGGTCACTTTGTTCTTTCTTTTCCTCCAATCCCTCGGACAGGTACTCGAGCACCACTTAAGGTTCAGCAGTTGGAGCTCTCACGCTCTTTCCAGTCACTGTTTATGTTCTGAGAGAGACTTGTGTGGGGGGTGCTGCTGGCACAGTCGCCGGCAGCCACTTTGGGAGAGATTTTGCAGATGAGAGATATGGAGTGATGCGTGCTCTGTCTGCCTTTGATCTGGGGCCCGGTGTGTACGCCTCGTTCTGATCTCTCGCTCACCTCACGCTTCATGCACCCAAACAGCTCAGATCTGGCCCAGCATGTTGTCTGGGGGTTTCACCTCAAACACGCACACTGACGTAGTTGTGGTCAGTGCAGGCTGTGACTGATTGCTCTGAGGGATGCCAGGTTCATCTGTTCTAACTTGCTGCAGCGGTGTCTGGATGGGCCTGTCTGGAACATTAAGGGTAAACAAATAACATAACGACATGTACAGTGCATGCAATAAAGACATTAGCTCAAGAAGAAAGCAACAAAATGCATTATGGCAGCATCAGATTCGATTATACAGAAACAGTGCTTTTGTTTTCGCAAATGCAACAGCATATAGACTCACTTTATATACAGGCCTTGCTTTATTTAGCTGTTGCACAATCATCTGCCACTTTACACTGGCCACTTTATTGGAAACACACCTCTTTATGTCCACTCACTGGCCACTTCATTAGAAACACCCCTCTGTATATCCACTCACTGGCCACTTTATTAGAAACACCCCTCTGTATATCCACTCACTGGCCACTTTTTGGTAAACACCCCTCTGTATATCCACACACTGGCCACATTTTGGTAAACAAACACCCCTCTGTGCTTCCACACACTGGCCACTTTATTAGAAACACCCCTTTGTGATTCCACTCACTGGCCACTTTATTAGAAACACCCCTCTGTACGTCCACTCACTGGCCACTTTTTGGTAAACACTACACTGTAGGTCCACTCACTGGCCACTTTTTGGTAAACACTACTCTGTACGTCCACTCACTGGCCACTTTTTGGTAAACACCACACTGTACGTCCACTCACTGGCCACTTTATTAGAAACACCCCACTGTATGTCCACTCACTGGCCACTTTTGGTAAACACTACACTGTACGTCCACTCACCGGCCACTTTTGGTAAACACCACACTGTACGTCCACTCACTGGTCACTGTTTGGTAAACACCACACTGTACGTCCACTCACTGGCCACTTTTTGGTAAACACTACACTGTAAGTCCACTCACTGGCCACTTTTTGGTAAACACCACACTGTAGGTCCACTCACTGGCCACTTTATTAGAAACACCCCTCTGTGCGTCCACTCACTGGCCACTTTTTGGTAAACACCACACTGTACGTCCACTCACTGGCCACTTTTTGGTAAACACCACACTGTAGGTCCACTCACTGGCCACTTCATTAGAAACAACCCTCTGTACGTCCACTCACTGGCCACTTCATTAGAAACACCTCACTGTGCTTCCATGCCCGGAAAATGTTGAGTGAAGAGCGACTCTGTGGTCAGAAACTGACCACCACTGAAGGGCTGTAGGTGTGCTGAGCTACAGTCTCTCCCTGCAGACCAGCAGGCCATGTGTTTCTAATACAGTGGCCGGTGGTCAGTGCATATTTGCAGTCTCCAGCATAAGAACGATGGGGACGATCTGATCAGCTGATTTAGCAGTCAGACGTGCGCTCAGAGTGTTTGATTTTTTTCCACATCAGCAGCTGGATCACACACTTGACTTGTGCTCTCAGCTCTTTGGAGGATAAGTGGGAAAATTAGTCCGTGCTTCTTTACCGACTCTGTTTACCAGGAGAACGCAGCCACATGAAAGGAAGCGGCCGCCTCGGTCATGAAAATGGGATACTCTGGTTTTTTGCTTATTAAACAGATCCTAATGTGCAGCAGACCTTCTGCGTTTGTGCTATCAAGGCACTTTCATTTCCTGAGCAATATTAATTCATATGGTTCTGTTTTATCTCGAAGGCCGACCTCAGAAGGGGACGGGCAATAAGACCGTTCCTCTCCCAGCGCTCAGCGAGGCTCAGCGATGGAATTCACACAGCACCCTCCTGACCTCCACCGACCGGTGCCTATTGTGTAACGGACGAGCACATCTTCTGCGTATTTACAGTTTAGCGCAACCAGATCTCAGTCATCTTCATAAAGCTGGTGTTATTCTTCAGAGCTTCCTGAGGAAAGGTCGCGCTGGAGGTCGAGGCAGGCCCGGGGTCTTGGTGATTTTCTCACAGATGCGGAATGTTGCAACAGGACCAGCTGTGATTGGCTTAGGGGCACCTGCGGGTCGGAGGGTTTTTGCTCATGTGAGACCGTTAATCACAATATCTTACACCAACACACACTACCTGCTATTATCGGAAACATACACACGTAGTACCGCTGTCACAACAAAGCCTTGGTCCTCTGACACCGGCCACTTTATTAGAAACACCACTTTGAACTTGGCCACTTTATTAGAAACACCTTTTCTGTCCATGTCGGATGCGTTAAAATCAGGCTGACCAATCAGGGCTCCGTTCTCGTGGCTGCTGATGGTGCAAATGATGGCAGAACACTTTGTCACTGCGTTAACATCACAAACGTTCTTCACTGATTGGTTGGGGCGTGGTTTTAATGAATTTGCATGATTGACACTGACACTCAACACCCAACACCCTGCATACAGACTCCAACTGATCAACGAGAGTGGGCGGGGTTAATGGTGTTACTGAGGAAGACATGAAGGGAGGGTTATTAAGGAAGACTTGAAGGGAGGGGCTGTTTGCCTTAATTCTTTACTCACACAGTGTTCAGATTTCAGAATAAAAGTCCTGAGCACGGATGATAGTGATTCATGCATGAATAACCAAAATAATATAATAAAGAACATTTAGGTTGTTTTATTTATTTTATTTGAACCACTGTCAAGTTTTTTGAAGAACATATTACTATAAATATCCTAATCATTGCATATAATTAATCCAAATTCTTGCATTTTCATCTCAAAAACACTCTGGATGATCAATTTCCAACAGGATTTCTGAGATAAAGTGTCACGAAAATTGTAGGTGCCAGATCAAAATATGACAGTCTCCCATGAATACGTTTTTATTTGTTCGGTGAATAAAAGTATGTTGACCCATTTAGGACCACCCATTCTACTGATCAGCCAGACCAAGCTGGTTGACCAGCATGTCCAAAATCAAATACAACATACAGTATTCCACCGTGAACATCAAAGACCACCGTAGACCATCTGAATCCAGCTTGAGCTGGTCTTGAGTTGGATTTGTCGGTGGGGTAGAATAAGAGTGCAAGAGTGTTATTAACAGAATCACCTGATAGACCTTTAATGATGTTGTGGAACATTTTCTGACATGTGTACCCCAGATAGATAGAGAGAGAGAGAGAGAGAGAGAGAGAGAGAGAGAGAGAGAGAGAGAGTGAGAGAGAGAGTGAGAGAGAGAGATAGCGATGATTCTGCAGTCCTGCTGGGTGGAGCTCTGCTGGGTCAGCAAGGCTCTCTAGCGGGTTCTGACTGGTCAGCAGTTTGGGACATATATCAGCCACACACACACACACACACACACACACACACACACACACACACACACACACACACACACACACACACACACACCACCCTGGGGATTTGGGCTGTCACAAACAGAGTGGGTTTATTCCCTCTTGGATAACGGCAGCGACGTTCTTGCAGCCTGATACTTGAGCCCATGAAAATTATGCAGAGAGGGCCGCTGTCAGTCCGGCCTGTGCTCATGATAAATCTGAAGAGATTTGAAATGGAGGTCCATCCTGACACTGAGGAATGGTTGTAGTGTGGGCACATTTCGCATTCCGACCTCCTTTATCACACCGTTTAAGCCTTTCGGCCTTTTGGCATCACCCTGCATATCAGCTGTAGTACTGTATCATCACATTCTTTACTCTTCAGAGTGAGTACAAGAGTGCATTTGAGTTGAAACACATTGAAAATAACAACATATCCCTACTGACCAACTATACAATCCATGGACTAAAGTATTGGGACACTTGCCCATTCATTGCTTCTTCTGAAATCAATGGCAGTAAAAGGAGTAACTGTCTCTACTGTCCAGGGAGGGCTTTCTACTAGATTTGTAAAGCATTGCTATGAAGATTTGATTGCATTCAGTGACAAGCGTGTTAGCGAGGTCAAGAGTACTGGATGGAGCTCCATCATTCCCGAGTTCCGCTGCTCCACAGCTCAGTGCTATTGAGTGCTATGTGGTGCCAATAGGTTCATGTTCATCTGCCGCAGAGTCCTATTCTATTGGCAGCACTTCTCTACAGGGACTAGACAAGCTGCGTGTGTGTGCATTTGCACATCTGTGTCAGCAATGGGTGCAACTTAAAGTAGACGAATGTATTCGTTAGAAGGGGTGTCCACAAACATTAGGACAAAGGCACATATATCACTGGCGTAATGACAGGTCAGAAACCTTGTAAGGTGTTAATGAGCATTTTCTTTTCACAGAAGTGATTGACTGGGTAGATTGGCTGATAGTGTCCACTAGGTGGCAGTCTTGCCAAATTCCAGGAGCACCTAATTACTAAAGTACCCAATAGCAGAGGGAACACCTGGACTCATCCTAATTACCTGTAGAGCTGTGAGAGGAACCTGACATTCTCCAGCAGAACACTTCCTCACTCACAGGAGGACGCTGCTGCTCCTTCTCCACCCTGATGGAGAACAACTCCCTTTATGAGGCTTCACTGATCCGAAGAAGACAGAGAGAGAGAGAGAGAGAGAGAGAGAGAGAGAGAGAGACAGAGACAGCGAGAACACAAAGACAGCTAGAGTGAGAGTGAAGAGAGACAGTAAGAGAAAAGAAGCAGAGAAGAGAAAAGAGGGAGAAGTGAGAGAGAAGAAAGATGAAAGAAGAGATATAAAAGAGAAAGCAAGTGAGAGGAGAGAAAAGAGGGGGAAGTGAGAGAGAAGCAAGAATGATAAAAGAATAGAGATATAAAAGAGTGCGAGAGATGAGAGACAAGAGATAGAGGAGTGAAAAGAGTGTGTGTGTGTGTGTGTGTGTGTGTGTGTGTGTGTGAGAGAGAGAGAGAGAGAGAGAGAGAGAGAGAGAGATACGATAGACAGAAAGCAAAGAGAAAAGAAAAATAGCAAGAAAATGCAGAGAGAGAAGCGAGAAAGAGAAAGTGAGAGAAAGAAAGCAATAGAGAAAAGAGACAAAAGAGAGAAAAAAGGACTGAGAGTGAAGAGAGACAATAAAAGGGAAAGGATGCCAAAGAGAAAGCAAGAGGGAGAAGTGAGAGAGAATGGAGAAAAATAAAAGAAAGTGAGAGATGAGAGATAAAAGATAGAAGAGTGAAAAGCAAGAGAGGGAAAAAAGAGCAAAAGAGAAACAGAAGAGACTGTGAAACAGAAAAATATGAAAGGGAAAGCGAAAGCATGGGAGCAAGAAAAATAGCAGCAAGAAAATAGTGTGAGAGAGAGAGAGAGAGAGAGAGAGAGAGAGAAGATCCACAGTTCAGCAGAAGGTATTTGTGCAGTTTGTTTGAGGTTAATATCCAGGATGAATTATAAAGGTTCTCTGCTGCCTTTCTGCAAAACTTAAACTCAGACTCAAATAAGCCCGTAGGCAGGACGGTGGTCCAGAGTACATTTATATTTGTTCCGGGTTCATGTTCTCAACCACAGCGACTTATATTTGTTACACAGGAGTCTGAACCAAATATATACTCGACTGCATGTTCTTCACTGCATGAGGACGTCCTGTGATTTCTGGGTTAAACTGGAGTGACGGATTTACTAAGACATCGGAGCTGTGTTTTGATTGGATGTCCTGTATTGTGCGTTATTTGAAAAGTGCTCAGAGTTTAAACACTCCTAAGAACTGCAGTGTGAGTGGGTGGAGCTAAACTGTGGTAGGCTGAGTAGGTGGAAGCGACTTCTCTGTTGCTCACATTTATGACATACATGTCTAGTCCCTTGGTTGAGACCCTCTGGAGAAAATAAACATCAACCTACTGGAATCATGCCTAATGTTTGGTGTGTGTTAGAGTGCAATTGTGTTGATGATGGAGCTTCATCCAGTACTTTTGGGATGAGCTGGGGAGTTTGGAGATGAAGTGGGGTGGTGATTCGGTAGCATCCTGCTGTCACTGATGCTCTCGTCGTGGATGGACAGTAGAGACAGTCTCCTTCCATTGGGCCCAATGGGTCAAACCTATGCCTTTGTGGCTCGTAGCAGCCAACTGAGGGTCAGCGCCCCCATCCAGAGATTGGTGAGAGTTGTGTACGTGAGGCACCTGCAGTGGGAGATGGAGCAGCAATCTGTGCAGGAATGCGTAGAACACGCAGTGACAGGACGAGCACACTGTGTACACAGGTTCAATTAAGGGGAAAATAACAAGTCACAATTCCAAGCCAGGCTTTGCTCGCCGCCTCCTTCCACATGCCTACACTTCCTCCTCTGGTATGTGTGCTGTTCAAATCGCCATCAAAAAGCACCCGAGCATCTTTGAAGTGGTGGATCGGCCACAAAGTAAATTTTCCATTGTGCTTAATTTAACAATCAGCGCTGAAGCCAGGAGATAATGGAGCTACAAGCAATGCAAGTTCAAAACGTAGTGATTACAATGGTTAACAGCACGCAATATCATCACAGTCTTAAACGCACATACGTGCTTTTTGGATCTAAATAAATTTTAATAAATAAAATTAATATTATTTATTAAGATAATGTTATTAATCAGGTGGAACCAAAGGACATATATAGAGCATTGGCACTATATATATATATATATATATATATATATATATATATATATATATATATTAAAGCGATGTTGATGTTGATCAACACTTTCTTATTTTGTTGTGCTATCTGGTATCAACCACATGGGTTCTCCTTTTGGGTCTTGGCTCCTCTCAAAGTTTCCAATACTTGATATCTTCTGCTGGCTTGATAAGGTCAGCTCCTAATTGACCGTTCGCCACTGCTGGTCCGCCCTCGAACCACCCCAAAAGTCTTCTCCAACAGATTTAATTGCACCAAGACTAGAAGATAAACCAAGACTAATATTACAAACAATGGAGAGAACAATATTAATGACAAGGTCTGATAGAAAATGATGCAGCTGCTGGTAAACCTGTAGGAGCGAAAGCTTCAAAGCACCTACAAATTCAACTTCCTTCACACTTTGGTCTTTGGTACGCCCCGAAAGCAGTCGCTCGTGTTAACATCTGCTTCGTGGGCCATTGTCCACTCACTGAATAAGACATTAACTGCATTGTACCACCTCGACTCAATCTAGGAATCCTGTCACACACCCCGCAGGTATTTATAACCACCACCTCAATCATTTCTTTTGTCAGGGAAGCTTATGAAATCAATATTGATATTCTTTGCAGAACCTCTCAAGCTCCACGAGAATGGATGGGGATCGTCGATGAAACACGGACATTTCTAGAAATCCAGAGATCAGGTTTAAGTGGGCTCTGTCTGGGTCACTCAAGGACATTCACAGAGTTGTCCCAAAGCCACTCCTTTGTCGTCATGGCTGTGTGCTTAGGGCCATTGTGCTGTTGGAAGATAAACCTTCATCCCAGTCTGAGGCCACTCTACCATGCAGGCCTAATTGCTGGCGTGCTGCAGAAATGGTTGTCCTTCTGGAAGCTTCTCCTCTCTCCACAGAGCAACGTTAATACTCCTATATACAGGTGCAGTTTTGCTAATTGCTGTGCATATATGGCCATATATCAGATTACTGTATGGGAACCTTTACTTTTACTGAAAAGTACAAATCTCAGTATAGGATTTGTGAACTTTATCTCAACACTGGTGTTTCGTAGAAGCATTGCTGTACAGCAGGCACTGTCCACAAACGAAATAACTGGCATAACATGCATATTTGTCTCCAGAATGTGCGATTGTTCCAACAAAGCCTCCTCACCATGTTATGCTCTCTCTCCTCAGCTTAGCCGCTGACCTTTCCGTGTGTGTGTGTAAGGCTGGGCAGGTGAGGGGTGAATCTCCTTCATCCCACTTAGCACATTCTCAGAAGTTGTGAATGGGTAGCTGGAATGGCAGGAGCGCTCTGCCCGGGTTCTCTGTTAATGATGGCAGATTAATCAGAGCGAGTGCGAGCACGAGCGTTTCCTGCCAGCTCATATTTTTGGCAGCATCTTGAGTCAGGAGCGACTGTGCGGTACGATCACAGCCGGCGGAGTGCTCGGAACGGCTATCTGGGAACAGTGCGGCTCTTTCTCTGCCCACTCGTCTTCCTGTTGCTGCCCACACGCGCGCGTTTACCCTTACGCACATACACACACATTTACACATGCTGTGAAATACAGGCCAAGATACCGAGGCCCAGATGGCTGCTCTTAGAACGGCCATTATGTAACAATCTGGCACAGATTTCTGTCAGTTCTTCTTGCAAGGAATCAAACTCAGTTGCAAATAAGCATCTAAACTGAATGACACACGAGAGTAACTTTCTTTCCTTTTCTAATTCGGCCACAAGTCTAATTAGTCCTACTATCAGTTCATCTATTGACTGTGATTAGACTAATTGACTATGTCAGTTCCTTTCACTGCATAATGAGCATTTAAAGGTTTTGATGTATCTGTCAGAATGAGTGCATGTACCACATGACCATCAAGTATACATCTGTATTTGTATTTACCTGATTTATAGATTCAAACAAACAAAATAGCAAATTTAAGGGAAAGGAAAAAAAAAAACGTCTTCAATGGAAGTCAATGTTAAGTATCCGTGCCAATTTGGGGCGTTTCTATTGGTTCATTCATTATGTAAAGAACATTGCAATGTAAAGAACAACCATCAGATTGTTGTGGTGGGCAATCAAATCCTAAACTCTTCAGTTAACTAATCAAGTACAAATTCTTCCTTTTTCAAGAAGATGATCATTTGGAGATTAGATGTAAGATTGTCCACTTGCATTCCAAAACTGGAGATGTCCCTGAGGGAACCCTCCCAAGGGATCAATAAAGTTCTATCATCTTTCAATCAGACAATCTGTCTGTCTGTCTGTCTGTCTATCTATCATCAAGCTAGACCTGGTACACCAGATCTGAAAACATCTACAGGTGTCTTATCCATCCATCTGCTGTGAGATAGCCACCACTGAAAAGATATGGAGCTGATCAAGAAGCTCCTACTGAGAGAAGCAGAACATCTGATCAAATCAAATCAAGAAACAGTGGACTGTCCACCTGGAGTCCACAGCTCGACATCATGATGTATGCTGGATCTGCTGATGTTCTCAGCTCACTGTACCCCTAATATACCGGATATCTGTTTGCTGAGCATCGATGGCCTTGTCTTTGACGTGATCTCACTGACCCCTCAACAATCAAATGCTTAAAGTCTCTCGCTCTCTCACATTCACACCAACTTGCAAAAGAGAGAGAGAGAGGAATGGAAAGATCCAGAGAGTAGGAGGAGGGATGCATGTTTTGAAATGTAATCGGGGCCCCCACAGGGTCAGTAACTGGAAGCAGCTGCGGAGGCTCCTGCCACACACAGCTCCAACAGGCCAGACAACGAGCCCTCTGTGGTGCTGCCGTCACCTCGCTCCCTGCCAGAACACTGCAGGCCTGTGACTCGCCTCAGCACACTTCAGCCTCGCTCACCCACCACCAACAAAGAGCCGAGTAAGGACCCAGGGTAACACACACACACACACACACACACACACACACACACACACACACACACGGACAAGGATGCACATATTGCCCTCACATATATGTATGTGATGAACAGAACTTCCAACTCAGACACCACACCACTACACCACACAAACACTGTATATACAACACTGTGCAAGAGTCAGAGACCACCATTCATTTAATTAACGTACATCAAGCACAAGTTCTTCATCTTCCAGGAGATATTTCTCATATAATATTATGGATCATCCATATGATAAGGAAGCAGAAAGTGAAATGAAGAAGGGTTTCCAGTTTAATTAATGACTCAAAGCTTAACCATTGGGTAACATCCGGTAGACCACCTGGTAGACCCATTTTTAATGGTCAGGATCCCACAGGACCACCACAGAGCAGATATTAGGTGGGTGGGACATCTGTGCCAGCCAGCATTACCTTGAATGTGATGTAGGTAGAGAGCGCCATCTACCCACTCAGAGAGAGCATGATCAATTGTTTTGCTCTCTCAGACTCCGGCTGCCGATGGCAAGCAGCATGACCTGAGATTCAAACCTGCGATGCTCAGATCATAGTGGTGGTGCATTAGACTGCTGAGCCCCTTAGAGCTGGATGGGTTCTGTGGAGCACTCATAATACCTTTATCTTAACGGCTTTCATATTATTCTTCATTTTTCATCAAAACAGCATGAAACCCAGCACAGGGCCTCACTAACACAGCACACACAGGCCAGCGCTCTTCCCTTTGTCACCCCTTAGCTTCAGACTGTAGAACTGCTGCTCTCTCTCTCTGGCCAATGTAGGTGCTGTGGAACCAACGCTGCACTGAGACTCGAACAATAACAATAAAGCCTTTGACCCTGGTTTTGACCCCATATGACCCCATACATTCTCTCGGCCTTGCTTGTTGCTTTGTGGGTGAGCAGAATGCTGCTGCCGTGTTGCAGGAATGTGGAGCAGCAGCTCGCTGATGCCCGGGGGGGGGGTGGCAGTGTCAGAGAGTCCATTGCGGACAGGACTGCGGCGAAACACGCAAAGTAAGGCCTTAAAGTTCCAATCAGGAATTGCTGCAGTTTGCTGAGCTATTTTCAGGGCTGACCAGAGGCGTAGGAATGGGGGTGGTCATTTAGCCTGGGAAGATATAATTAGAATGGATTAGAGGTGATTATAATAATACTCAGTAAACTACAGCCTTTGCTCAAGAATATGATGAAAATAAAGTTCTCAGGCTGTTTTCAAGTGTAACAGACTAACTGTCTAGGATTACAGTTGATGTTACTGTTTATAGGCACAGCTTTGTATCGAGTCCCTTCAGCTACATCTGTATATTCAATCAAATTGATATTGTGTAGAAATAAAATGGATTCTGGACATTCTGGACTCATTTCCTAAAGCACTGGTTCTCAGCACTGCCCCAGACGCACACATACACAGACTTCTGGGATTCTGAAGAAAAGAAGGTTATGGAAATGTAATTGTGCTGTATCTCCATGAAGCGTGCCAGCAGATGGACGCATGAAGTGCTGTAGTGTTTCTGTGTAGACGCCGCATTGACTGTGGACTCGATGAAACATACTGGACCAAGACCAGCAGGTGACATGGCACCGTAACCTTCGCAGTGTGTGCAAACTTCACACTGGACTTCAGACACCTTGGACTCTGTGCCACTTCACTCTTCCTCCAGGCTCTAGGAGGTGTGTTCTGGCGGATAGGGAGACAGCCTTGTGACAGGAAGGATGCCGGTTCGATTTCCTGAACTGACAGGACCATTACTGAAGTGCCCTAGAGCAAGGCTGCCCACCACTTCAGGCACATGTGCTCACTGCCCCCTAGTGTGTAAATTCACTAGTGTGTGTGTGTGTGTGTGTGTGTGTGTGTGTGTGTGTGTGTGTGTGTGTGTGTGTGTGTGTGTGTGGGTTGAATGCAGAGGATAAGTTCCCCTGTGTGCAACACAATGGGTCTATGTGCACCTTTACCCTTTACCATCTGAGATGGACCTCAGTCTCCTCTGCCAGCCCCTTCACACTGGCTGCCTTCCTTCTGGCTACTGGACTTACTGGACTTGAACTAGTTTCCCACCCTGTCTTGGACTAGCTGGTCACGTGCCATCATTATGTAGAAAACTACATGGACCTTAATCATCTACTACTTTTACCATTAAGACCACCATCAAACTATCATCATTACTCCAGTACACATGAGCATTACAGCAGATGTGGTGAGTAGTTTGACCAGAAGTTTGGTTCCTCCCATGGTTTCTTCCTCCAGCTCTTGATGCAGTGACACCAGCTTCAGTCCACTCCTGGTGAAGTTCTCTTGACAATCCTCTCAACACCTGTTACTTGTGCACTGTTTCCCACCATGTTTTCCCCTTCCAGTCAACTTTCCATTAATATGCTTTGATACAGCTCTCTGAGAACAGCCAGGAATGACCTTCTGTGGCTGACCCTCTTTACGGATTGTCTTCTGAACAGCTGATCAGCAGTCTTCCCCATAACCGTAGTTGCTTGTGCTGAACTAGACACTGTATTTCTACTGTTTGAATAGTAATTGAATCGAAAAGTGCTATTATACAGTTCATTTCTATAATCTTAAAGGGCTATACATTTCCATTTTCTTCAACATTCATGACCATTTCAATATCCATGTATTTAGTCTCCTCCCTACAAGCCAGCTCACCTGATTGTACCTGTTCTTCATGCGATTAAATCCCACCCAAACCTTTTGACACTTGGACGTCCTGTTTATCCGATATCCCCACCCACATTTTTCCACATGAATCCCAAAAGTGAAAAGAGTGTAATGCTACAAATCCAAACACAGAGCCATCTCTGCCCCTGACCTTGGCTCCAGTTGGGTCACCTGCTGTTTGAGGCACTGATTAGGCCTCTGCCCTCTGTGAACCTGACAGAAAAATCTGCACAGCATGTGGAACTCAATCTCTTTCAGCAGCACACGCAACACAACGATCCCAAAAGGGATGTGGGGCCATCAGGGACACAGGATCATGTACTGCAACAACACTGAGGTTAAAGTAGTTATGCGTCAACATGTGAGCTCAGGAAAATGCTATTATAACGCAGCACCTGGGACATTTGATATACAATGAGTCAGATTTCGAAGAACACAAACCGTGTACTTACCAGCATTGAACACTTAATCAGCAACACTTTGCATATTTGCACTTTGTAAGTATACAGTTATTGACTGGAGCCCATTTGCTGCTGACACCGTTTCCCCATCCATCAATGAGAAGACAGTTTAATATAGTGGTCAGTGAGTGTATACAGTGTGTAAAATGCCCAGCAACCCAGTGTCTAACCCAGTCTAGCCCTATTTGGATGGGATTAATTTTACCTGGGGTGGTGGAGTAAAGTATTTTTTACTACAGAACGTCTGTGAAATTTATGACCACCGGATTAGAAAACTGGGAGTGGCTGCACAATTTGCACTGACCCCTCCTTCTAAAAGCATGAGTAATTTGTGGCTTCACCGTTTATAAAGTATTAGAGGTTGATAAACATTCACTCGTGTTCAAAATCAATCAATCAGAATTCATTTATATGGCACTTCTTACAACTGATGTCACAGAGGAGCTTAACAGAAATCAAAAATAAAAAGATGAACAACACGTGAAAAGGATAAACCCCCGATGAGACAAAGGGGGACAGTGGTAAAGAAAAACTCCATCAGAGGTGGAGGAAGAAACCTCGGGAGGAACCAGGCTCATAAGGGGGGACCCCTCCTCTTCTGGTCAAACTACTTATACATAGGCAAGGGACACTGGACCCCCCCACATGTCTGCTGTAATACTCAGGTGTACTGAAGTTCGCTGGTGGACATTATAGTAACAGAAGCAACCAATTAAGGTCTGTGTAAATTTCTACATAGTTGGTGATGGCAGGTGGAAAACTAGTCCATGTCCAGTAACCAGAAGGTTGGCAGGAGGAACTCGCTTTTAATTATTTATTTATTTTATTTATTTGACAAAAAAAAGCAGACGTGTCATTTTCAGGAGATCATAGTCTACTTAAATGTGTCTTCATCAAAGATGTAAGTAGAATTGAGAGGGAATTAAGAGAATTTAAATATTTGTATGAATTTTATAAAAAATTTATTTTCACCTACTTTTTTGTTTGTTTGGTTATTTTTTGCTAAGGACTAAAACACTTTTTGTCTCAGAAATCCTGTTGGCTTTGATCATCCAGAGTGTTTTTGAGCTGAAAGTGCAATACTTTTAATGAGTTACTTGTAATGATTAGATTACATGACAAAGTTATTTATAACAATAAGTTATTCATTATAGTTGACTTTGGTCCAAATCAAATAAAACAGAGTGTCCTTTATTATGTTTGTTATTTGTGTGTGTATTGGTTTTGTCCCTTCTTGGGACTTTTATTCTGAAATCTGAACACAAAAATAGGAGACCTTCTCATTTTCCGCTATAACCCAATATCTGGGTCATTAGCCCCGCCTCTCTCGCTGATTTACTCGCTGATGATTGGATGGGCAAGACTAGGTGGGGTTAGTCTTGTAGTTTGTTATGTGAATCATGTCTGTAGGTTACTCTGCTCCTGAGTGATCAAGCCTTGAAACAGCGTAACTGCCCGCAAAGTGCAGGTCTCGGGTTGTAAGAGTTAAATGCCATTCAGTTGTGGAGGAAACATCCCAGCATCATCAAAGAAGCTGCAGATGAAAGGATGAGGATGAGTTCGAGCGGTGCAGCGAGACAAGCCATTAATCTCTCAAATCTAGAAGCTTTTTGTAAGAAATAAAGGGTGAAAATCCTCAAAACAAGAGTTGAAAAACTTCAGCCGGCTACAACAACAAGTGGGGGTTTCCAAGTACTGACAAACTCAATGCTCCATGACTGTGGAGGTTAGAGAGACAGCACAGGGAATCCCCCCGATCTGTAGTTACAGTGAAGATCATGAGGCAGGGATGTGACTGTGTTTTGGTGGAGGATGACAGGGCTGTGTGCTCCAGTGACACATGCTCCCAGAAAACAACATCAGCACTGATGATCACACACAACACCAAGCACTCCAAACCCGTGATGACACTGTAGAAACAAGGCCAAGGAGCCACCGAGCTGTGGGCCATCCTACATGGCTGCAATTAGTTCTCAGAAAAGCACCTGATGTTGTCACTCAGAAACACTCTACCCATTCATAGTTCCTGCCATACAGTTTGGGATGCCTTCACTTCGTCTTACGAGGCCCCTGCACGCCATCCCGTCAAAGACCATCAAAAGCAGAATTTGTAAAACAAGGATGCCAATGGGGTGAAAAAGATAATCAACCACTCAAATGCCACACCCTCCTCTCATAAATAACAGCTTTGTTCAGCTGGAAAAAGCTGGTTTAGCTGGTAGACCATGATGGTAAAGCTGGTTAGAATCATGTGCTGGTAGACCAGCTCAACTCAACTGTTCAAAGCTGCATCCAGCTTGACCAGCTTAAGATGGTTGTCGGTTTCACCAGCAGGGCAGCGATTACAAAATACTAGTAACCACATAGGGTACCACAGCAACCACTTGGCAACGCCTGAGCGACCACCTGAGGCATCATAGCACACCACCTGGGATAACAAAGCAATAGCATATCAACCACCTACCAACACCCTAGCAGCCACCTGGGGTATGATAGCAACCAGGTAATTGCATAGCAACCACTAGTCAACCCCATAGTAACATCTAGAAATATGGTTGCTATGGGGTTTCACAAACAAAATGGATTGGAACTGGTGAAAAACGAAATTTGAACATGGCGGCATAAACATTTGAAAGGTCGACACCCGAAAGTAAAGGAAAAATCCTCACAGTTTCATTGTTGGTAGAGTTACACACAGCAGAGCTGACTTTTTAACCTCTTGGGGGCGCAGCAGCCATGGAATGGAACAGCAAAAGTGAGATGTATCATCATAAAATGGGTTTTGTTTAAAACAAAGGTTCTTAATGTTCTATGCTCTCAGATAATGTGTGCAAAAAAAACTATAAATGGCTCGGTGCCGCTGGAGGTAGAGCATGTGGTTCCCCCAGTGTCTGTGTGTTCTCCCTGTGTCTGTGTGGGTTTCCTCCGGGTACTTTGGTACGTGGTAGGTGAATTGACCATGCTATATTGCCCCCTAGGTGTGTGTGAGTGTGGTACCCTGCACCGGATGACTCCAGGTGGACTCTGGATTAACCGTGACCCTGTTCAGGAAGAGGTGACTGATACTAACTGACTATAAATGATTTAATAACTATTAAAATGATTCAGTATCTGCTATGATTCTGAATCTACTATAAATGATTCAGCTTTTACTGTAAGTGATTCAGTCTCTGCTATACACGATTTATTGTAAATGATTCTGTATCTACTGTAAATGACTCAGCACCTATTTTAAATGATTCTGTGATTCAGTATCTATTGTAGATGATTCAGTGTCTGCTATTAAAAATTCTATATCTACTATAAATGATTCTGTGTCTGTTATAAATGATTCCGTATCTACTGTAAATGATTCAGTATTTATTAGAAATGGTTCCGATTCTGTTCAATAACTACTGTAAACGAATCAGTATCTAGAACCAGTGACTGATAGAAATAGATTACTGTAAATCTAATCATTGGGGTTTAACCTTTAACGTGTTAAAGGTACACAAACCAACACAGATGTCATAAATGGACCCAGTAAAGGGAATCACAGTATCTCCAGTGTAGAACTGCTCGAGTCATATGTGTTGAAGGGCTGCGTTCCTGAATCAGTGTGCTGGAGATGGGGCAGATGAGGGATTGTCCTCTGTGGTATTTGAAGTCCTGCCACACTGGTCACGAGACTGAGGGGGGCTAATCACTCCCCTGTGGTTCAGTGAATGGCCAGCACACACATACACACACACACACACACACACACACACACTGCATTACAATAACCCCCCCCCATCAGCCGCAGCGTCACATGAGTGAGCAGTCACACTGACTGAGTCTCTCACTCATCACAAACTCATCCTCCAGCTCTCATTTCCGCTCCTTCACTGTTCTCTCCATCCCTCACTCTTCCCTCTCCCCCTCTCACTCCTCAGTTTATTTACCCTTCTCTCTCTCTCTCTCTCTCTCTCTCTCTCTCTCTCTCCACCTCTTTTCTTTCCTTCCTCTCTCCCTCTCTTCTTTGCTTTCCCTTCCCTTCTCCTTCTCCATTGATCTCTCTTCCTGTCTCTCACTCTCTCTTTGTTTTCTTTTTCTCCTTCCCTCTCTTTCCCCTATGTCCATCTCTTCTTTCCTTCTCTCCTCTGTTCTTCCCCTGTCCACCTCTCTCTCACCCTCTCTCCCTATTTCTCACTTCATCTCTCATTTGCTCCTCTCTCTCGTCCCATCTGTCACTCACTCTCATCTTTGCTCTTGCTCTTCCTTGTCCTCTTTCCCTCTCATTTGCTCTCCCTCCCTCCTCTTATTTAGCCTTTCTCTTTTCCTCGCTCTCCCTCCCTCTCCATTTATTTCTCTTCCCATCTTATGTTCCTTATCTTCTTTGCCTTCTCTCTCTCCCCTCTGTTCTGTGCTCCCTCCCTCACTTTTTTGTCTTTTGTCCCTCTATTCTTTCTCTCTCTTTTCTGCTTCATCTCTCTCTTGCCAACTCTTGCTCTCTCTCTCTCTCTCTCTCTCTCTCTCTCTCTCTCTCTCTCTCTCTCTCTCCTTTACTCCCTCTCTTTTTGTCCCCCCAGCTTTACTGTATGATGAACAGACTTCACTCCACTCAGGTGTGAGTCACACTGGATGCTCCTTTGACTCGGACCCAGGTTGTGACAGAAGCGAGGTCCACTCATGTCCACTCTAATAATATCCGCTGAACACGCGCATGACGGCATGACACAGTGACACGCACACCGTGATGACGCAGGCACTTGTTTTCATCTCTCTCTCTTGCTGTTCCTCGCTGAATCTTCCTTCCTCTCTCTCGCTCACCCCACTTAATGCCCTGGAAAAAACAGGCCCTCAGCCCTTTCCACATCTTGAATAATTAAGCACTTCTGAGCAGTTCACTGAGCAGATAAATACAGAGCTATTTATAGACCACATTAAAACACACACACACACACACACACACACACACACACACACACACACACACACACACACACAGAAATGCCTCATGACTCGATAAAATGTGAGAGAATAATAGCGTGCTGGGAAAAAGCAGAAAGGCATCATGGGGCAAAAACAGCCCTATGATTCATAAGCAGCGTCGTCCTCTGAACAAAAACAACAAGAAATCACAGCAAACAAACATGACCCACTGCAGCGCTGCCAGTGACAGCTCACATCGCTGCACATACTGTATGTGTATTTTTCATAAACACCTGCCATGCTGGTGGACAGTGTGTGTTGGCCATCCTCTTGTCCTTCTACATTGCCCATTTCTGGCCTTAGAGCCACTCTTGGCCACTCTCGACCCAGCAGTGACTCTGACATGTATGTTACACTCAGAGTCCGAGGTGCCAGTACTCCCCATATTACACGTCACTCCCCCCAACCTTGTGATTGCTGCTGTGCACTTTTGTGTGACTTGGCAACAATTCCAACTTATTCCCCACAAAGTTCAGGGGCTTTCAGAACTTCAGAGGTTGACCTTGGGCTCCCCTGCAACCCCATCAGAACATGACCTTGGGCTCCCCTGCCATCCCATCAAAAGATGACCTTGGGCTCCCCTGCCACCCAATCAGAGGATGACCTTGGGCTTCTCTGCCACCCCCATCAAAAGATGACCTTGGGCTCCCCTGCCACCCAATCAGAGGATGACCATGGGCTTCTCTGCCACCCCCATCAAAGGATGACCTTGGGCTTCCCTGCCACCCCATCAGAGGCTGACTTTGGGCTTCCCTGCCACCCCATCAGAGGCTGACTTTGGGCTTCCCTGCCACCAAATCAGAGGCGGACTTTGGGCTTCCCTGCCACGCCTTCAGAGACTGACTTTGGGCTCTCCACCTCCCCTTCACACTGGCTGCCCACTTTTGTCCACCCTGCCTTGGACTATCACAGGTTGGCAATAAACCTTCATTAGTCTTTATGTAATAGGTGCACCAAGGTGAACTGAATAAGACCAAGCCTTGCACAAGCAGAAAGCTTAGGACAATTAACTGTTATACTTAACAATGTCTTAAATAGTGTCAAATAGTAATTAGTTGAGACATTACTAACCCTATCCTTATTGTACTGAATTAAATACCAACTGTTAATAATATGCCAAGTGATGGGTGTCTATTTGATTCTCTGAGAATAGCCGTGCACTGTTTGTTTAGGAATCAGCTGGAGAGTATGTGCAAGCTTCGACCATTAGAACTGGATTATGGGAAAGGGTCCCATGCTGAGTTTGCAAGAGTGTTTCCCTGCTCCTAATGCTTCGATATGACCCAGATTCATGCACTGCCCTTCCAGTGAACCCCAAAGCTCTCTGGATGATCCTCAAGGCTCTTTGCACGGAGGCTCCCATCCACTGCTCATTTAACACACTTTCCTTTCTGTTTTCTTATGCATTTTTCTTCCTTCTTCTTCATTGTGGTTTGGCTCTCCACAGAGTCTGCACTGACATGCCAAATCAGCGTTTGCCTCTTCCTGAACCTGTGAGAAAAAACCGTGAAGACAGGATTACACATACACCGCTTGTTTTGGGTGTAAATGTGTGACCTCACCGTTATTTATTTTGATTTTCATTCTTTCGGAAGTTGGTTGGATTGGCTAGTCTTTTGTTAGTCTGGTACCATCTGTGGCATTCAAATGTTGGGTATTGAACATGATGCATCAGCTGTAGCTCTACTGGTTCATCAAATCTGTGCTGATTATTCTTCCCACAACATATAGCGCATCCATCAAAAACAACTTCTCATCTCCTACCAGCAGAGTAGAGCTGTCCTGCTTGTTTGTGGCGTACACTCTTCTATCTTGTTAACATTAGTTAACTTCTTCTGGTAACTTAACTATCAAGCATTTCTGCCATCAAACGCAGTGATTTTTGACACTGTAAACAAACGGGGCAGCTCCCATAAGCCTGATTTTGGTTTCTTATTCTGGACTCTCCAGGGCCTGCAGCAGGGAAGCAACCCCAAACCATGACACTTCCATCACCATGCTTCAAAGCTGGCATGATGTTCTTGTGCTTAAATGCTGTGTTTGTCTGCACCCAACATGTCTCCTGCAATTGTGATCTGTTCAACTTTGGATGCATCTGTCCAAAGCACATTGCTCCAGAAGTCCTGCTTTCTGACTAGATGTTCTCTGGCAAACTAGTCTTGCCCTGATTTTTTTTTTCTTTTCTTTTTTTGACAGCAAAAGTTTCTTCCTTGCACAACCATGAAACCCTAAGTTGTTGGGTCTCTTCTTGATGATAGATGCTGCACTTTGACGTCAACTGTTACAAGAGCTACCTGTAAGATGATTGTCTATGACTTCTTTACACATCCTGCGGTCGGCTTTTGGGCTGAACTTACTGAGACGGCCTGACCTGGTCATGTGGGCAGCTGTTTTAAATGTTCTCCAGTTGTAAATGATTTTTCAGAGAGTGGAACGGCTGATTTCGAATTGTTTTAAGATGTGTTTTGGGCCACTCAAGATGTTATTGCTCAGTGGAAATGACAGATGGTGTTTTGAAATCACATAGAAATATTTAAAAATGACAAAGATATAGATGCCCCACAGTGACTGTGTGTGTTTATGTTTTGGTAAATCGTGAAATTGCCCGAGTGACATCTGATCTGATGTCAGTTCACTCTCACCCCATGATGAGCATCAGGTTGAAAAACAAAAACATGCATCTGTGTTTGCACCCCAACACACACACACACACACACACACACACACACACACACACACACACACACACACACACACAGAAAGGTTGGTTTTTACAGTGTCAACACATGAGGTCATTGAAGCAATACAGCACAAAGGTGCAAGAGTGAATAAACACGTATTATACACATTTAGTCATATACACACACCTGTGTGTGCGCGTGTGTGTGTGTTTTGTGGGTGGGTGTATATGTGTGCATATACACACCCACACACCCACCCAGCCACACACATACACACACACATACACATATATACACAGTAGGTACAGTCTCGTGGTTGGTGTGATGCAACAGATAACACCACCAGTGAGCCACCACACCATGTGGGCATCAGCGAAATACCATAAATGTAAAATGTAGATGCATCAGCTGTACAATGAAAAACATGTATCTCCATTTTTGTATGATTTTAGTTGTCATTTTCATTAGAACCCCCCTCGTTTTGGAGATGTTGGACAGTGAAGATATATATAGTGGCAGCTAGAGGGGTTTGAAGCCCCCAGCATTGAGCTGTGGAGCAGTGGAACTTTATTCTCTGGAACGATGGAGCTCCATCCAGTACTTTTGGGATGAGGTTGGATGGTGATCATCCAACATCCTGACCTCACTGACACTCTTGTCACTGAATGCAATCAAATCTCACAGCAATGCTCCAACATCTAGAAGAAAGCAGTAGAGACCGTTACTCCAACAAAAGCAGGATCAAATCTTTTTAATAGCCTTGATTTCAGAAGACACAGTGAATGAGTAGGTGTCCCAATAGATCTGTCCATATAGCGAATATAGATATACATTTAGATGTATGTGACCCAAAAATGTACAAAAACAAACACATACACACACACATACACACATAGACACTAGTGTGATCTTCAGAAACTTGCTCATGAACCTGCAGATGAACAGAGCTGGAGGTTAGCCACGAGGAGACCACTTGGGACGTCCAGGTAATAATGAGGGCACCCTGCATTAAGTCCACATGGCAAACACCTGGTCAACAAACCTGGTCACCATGGTGACTGGCCACAGTCCTGCAGTGTTTGCAGGATGTTAATTCAAACACATCAATGGGGCTTTTTCTGTCCCTCTGAATCACACAGAGATCTGACTATTCATACAAAAGAACATCCATAAAACAGAGATGTTTAGATGTTTGGACAGAACCAGAGCAGATGCTGCAGGTTATACATCATAATACACTCTTTCAGAAGGGTGTAGCTATCTTCTTACCCAACATTTCCTCTGAAATCAGGGGTATTAATAGAAAGTTTGTTCCTCTTTGTTGCAGTAAACGCCTCAACACTTCTGGGAAGTCTTTGCATGAGATGTTAGAACATTATGTAAGAAAAGGATTGCATTCAGCCACAAGAACGTTAGTGAGGTCAAGTTCTGATGTTACATGATGTACTGGACAACAACTGCCAATCCAACTCATCCTAAAGGTACTGGATGGAGCACCATTACCCCAGAGAACCTGGTTCCATTGCTCCACAACCTACAGTCAAGCTGCTTTCCAGTGAAAAACACCATTTTTGTCCATTTCTAGTTTTCTAAATAACTCTGGACATATAGACCAATAGAAATCCTCTACAATTACAGAGAATAAACAATTATTTTTCATTCATCTTCCAATCAAAAAGCTTCCAATCTAGTCTTTTCTTCTAAAGTTACCATTTTGGAGACACATTTTTCAAAGGTCAGCAATGATTTGCCCCTCATGTGCAGCTGGTCCATAGTGCCTTTCAGATTTATTATTATTACTATTATTATTATTATTATTATTATTATTATTATTATTATTATTATATATGACTACTGTCAAGTGTTTTGAACAACTTTACTCTAAATATCGTTGTCAAGCTATTCATTACAAATTATTCTTAAAAATCTTTGAATTTTCAGCATCGAAAGCATTCTGGATGATCAATTTCCAACTGGATTTGTCAGGTTTTTTAGGTTTTATAAGAAAAAATAAATATACTGAGTTCTGAATATTTGGAATTCTGTTATTTTTTACACGTCAAATGAAGACATGTGAGTAGCCTACGATCTACTGAAAATAAGAATATATGACATGTGTGAGTATCTCCTATGGATACTTTTCAAATGTTTATGGTGAATAAAAGTCAAACTACAAAAAAAAAAAAATTAATGATAAAAAAACTGACCTAGGGTTCTAAAGGTTAAGAAGAAATGATGATTCCAAATTTGCACATGCACATGAGCTCTCTCTCTCTCTCACACACACACACACACACACACACACACGCTTGTTTGAAACAGTAAACAGTAAAGGCCTCCAGCACTGAGATTTCAAACAAAAACTTACGAGAAGGTCATGTTGAAATCCAACACCCAGGTCAGAACATCAGGAAACAATGCCTTCCTCTGGCGAAACTCCACAAATGCACAATGTGTCGTCAGTTTGCTTTCATCATCATGACTCGCGAACAGTAGAAGAGTTCATCCTTGTAGACCAGGAACATGTTGTTACACAGCATCGTAGTGCTGAGTGCTACGTACTCTTTCACAAACCTGTGCCGGGAAAAAGATCAGGGCGTAATTTCTGGACCTGCACATTTCCATGCTGACACTGTGTTCTAATGGATGTAAGCCTACGGCAAAACACACCATTGCTAAGCAAGAGTGATGAAGCAAAATCTTCAAAGCCACTGGTTTAAAACAGTGTTTCAGCAATGAAACACTAAGAGGCCCAATGATTGTTCCACTCCACTGAAATAAATTATTTACTTAATTTAATGAAATATTTAATACAGTACAGAGTACGTGCTTGAATGCTCAAGATTTTTCTATATTTCTGCATAAATTTGATATAAAACTTCAGCAGATTTTCAGCATACATCATAAAAGTAGATAAAGAGAGCCAAATCAAACAAATGAGACCAAAATATTACACTTGTTTATTTATTTAATGAGAAAAATTGCCCAATATTATATATCTGTGAGCGGCAAAAGTATGGGAACCTTTGCATTCAGTATCTGGTGTGATCTCCTTGTGCAGCAATAACTGCAGATGCTGTTGATTACCAAAATTTTAGCCCATTCCTCTTAAAAAAACTGCTTCAGCGCTGTTATTTTGGTGGGTTTCCTCCCATTAGCTGCTTGTTTCAGATCCTTCCACAGCATTTCTATTAGATTAAAGTCGGGACTTTGACTGGACCATTCCATACAATTAACTCTATTCTTCTTTAACCACTCTTTGGTAGAATTACTTGTGTGCTTAGGGTCGTTGTCTTTCTGTATGATCCACATTATCTTGGGATTGAGCTCACAGATAGATGTACTTTAGGTTGTTTTTAAGAATTTGCTGGTATAAGTCAGAATTCATTGTTCCATCAATGATGGAGAGCCATCCTGGCCCAGATGCATCAAACAGAACCAAACCTTTGTTGTTATACGGTTTTATGTGAAACTAACTGATGTGCATATATGAATTATTAGTCATTTTTTAGACTTTTATCTCCAGTCATTATGCAGTTCATATTAGAACACAAGTGAAAATACAGGTATTGAGATGCAGTACATGTCCAATTATTTGTGGACACCCCTTCTAATAAATGCATTCAGCTACTTAAAGTTGCATCCATTGCCGACACAGATGTGCAAATGCACACACACCTTGTTTAATCCCTGTAGAGGAGAAGAGCCAATAGAATAGATTTCAGTGGGCTTGGAATGATGGAGCTCATCCTGTACTAGAGTCGGGCAGTTGGGGATGAGGTGGGGTGATGATCCACCACTAATGTTCTTGTTGCTGAATGCAATCAAATCTTGACAGCAATGCTCCACAATCTAGTTGAAAAGCATATCTGGACAGTAGAGAAAATTACTCCAAAAAGCAGGATAATCTCTCCTGCTATTGATTTCAGAAGAATTGTTGAGTGAGCAGGTGTCCCAATACCTTTGTCCATGCAGAGTATGGATCTCCAACACATGGAGCTTTAAGTGAGCCAAGGTATGGTGTAGCAAACTCATACTGATGATTCACTGTCAGCCATTCAAATCTCTACATGGAACCAAAGCTGAAATGTCCCAGATTTACACGGATATAGTGCACTGCTGGATAAGCATCTGAAAAGTCTAATTATTAGACCAATCACAGGTCTCTGTTGATAAGCTGCATGCCCTGTTTACCTCCAACCAATGCAGGTTCACTTTGGTAAACAAACACTTTGTCTTATACAAGAGCGGAAAAGTAGGGCAGCTTTGTCCTCTTATTTTCAGATCCTTTTTTCTCCATAATGACCACATTTCTTTTGACCTACTTTGCTGTAAGCAACCTCAGAAGCCCTGACACACCAAGTCAGCATTTCCCTCCTTACATGACACGAAACACATGGCTGTCCTGCATTTGGTTTATAGATGACTTGTTCTGTTCTGACCACTGCAGACACACCAGGCAGCTGAAGGTCCACATATACAGCCCATCAGAGACACAACTTTGTGATGGATGGGATGATCAGTGCACGGTCACTCTTAGGTGCTACTGTCACTATTGTTTTTGGCCCCATTTTCTAAAAATGCAAAGAAAGCAAAGGGTTCAAATCCGGAAGCCTGACACCACAGGTGTGAAGTCCGTATGCTCCGCCCACAGGTAAATTCTTGCATAGCAAATGGGGCTGGACATAGCAAATGAACTAGACTTAGAACACTGGCATGAATCCAGTACAACCTTACCAGGGAGTGCATAAATATTTTTTGAGGTGGACAAAAGTACTGGGACACCTGCTCATCCACTGTTTCTGTTGAAATCAAGGGTATTAAAAAGAGTTTTTCATGCTTTTGTTGGAGCCTCTACTGTCCAGGGAAGGCTTTGTACTAGATCATTGTTCTGAGGATTTGATGGCGTTTAGCAACAAGAGCATTAGTAAGGTCAGGATGTTAGATGATCCCCACCCCACCTCATCCCCATTTCCCCCACAGCTCAGTGTAGATGGGCTTTATACAATACTCCTCAAGCACATACCTGGCATTAGGCATGGTGCCAATAGGTTCATATGAAGATGTACCTGTTCCAGAGTGTCCTATTCTATTGGCAATACTTCTCAACTCCTTTCCTCCACCACCTTAAAGCTCTCCAGTGAGCATCCAACTGTTTGTGGTTTTAATGTTTTGGCTGATCCGTGTGTGTTTCTGATAAAGTGACCAATGTCCCACCACATTCTGGAAAGAAGGAGAAGCCGTTTATTCATTCGAATAAAAACTTCCAGGATCCCAGGTGCTATGTGTCACCTGATCTCGAAGAAATTCATGAACAATGATGCTCACCTCGGAGAACAGTGTGTTCCTGTTAAACCCTGATCGGTTTCCAGACAAGAGAGCAATGATGAGATAGGCCATCTCACCCAGATTCCGTAAACAACATGAGGGGACATAGAGGGGGGGGCACATCTTTGTAGGCTAAATATGACAGTGCAAACGATTCAATTACACACCTTCCCATGTAATAAACAATAAGTCGAGCTTTCCCCGAAACGATCTGCACTGTGGGAGAAAGCTGACACCAATAACACACTGGTTCAGTATCTGTTCTGCATTGTAGAGAAACGTGGCGACCCAAAACAATCTCACGTAGCAGAAGATCCAGGCCAGGTGATTATATAAACAATCAGGTAGGACAGTAAGTTCCAGCTCCAAGGAACACCCAAAGGATAAACGTCAACAGAGAAGTAAACAAAGCAGTGCGACCTGAGACCAGGATTGCATGGTAACCTCTCAGCAGGCGATGCTCGGAGAGAAAAGCTGAAGGTCAGTAGGCCCTGACCTTCGAGTGCTCACTGGGGAATGGACAAAGGTGCTGATGTAACGGTGGATGGAAGAGGGTGAAGGACGTACGGCGAGGGCCTGGAGCTTCCCGCATGGATGCGTTCCATCCCACAGGGTCGGTCACGCTCCACTGGCCTTCACAGGGGTCAGCATGTGCCTCCGCTTCTCCAAGTTATTTCCCCTGGGAGATGAGGAGGAGAAGGACGGTAGTGATGGTGATGATGGTTACAAGGACGGGTTGCTGTGTAGTGAGGCGCTGGGCTCAGATGGGCCAAATGACCTCCACTGGGAGGTCTAGTGGGATGGAAAAAGCCACCACCTCCACATCCAAGCCAGAAGAATCAGTGGTATATCAACACATGGAGCAGCTCCTGTATTAGGTTTCTCATCTGTTGTCATTGCACAAGCACATTTGGTTACATGTTCTAAAGTTTGATGCTATGGGAAATGAATCAATAGCAAATTATTTATAAAACAGTTGGTTGGTTGGTTGGTTGGTTGGATGAAAAGAATTCAGCATAGTTTTATCATCCATTTGCTGCTTCTGCACTTTGCGAGCAGTTACATGCTGTTTTCTTTTCATATCTCAGGATCAGAGCAGCCTACACTCATGTATCATAACAAACAATACTTACCCTATCTAACAAGTGCAGTGATCACTGTGTGATGAATTTTCAGCTCAGAAAACAGCTCAAATTCACTCGTTTCCAACTAAATTAAATCCAGGTTCAAAAACCAAAGCAGCTTCCAGTGCTTGTTTACTGCTCTGTCCACATGTACATATTCAACCTGCACACAGACTCTGACTGATCAGAGAGAGGGGGCGGGGCTGATGCTTAACCCGCATACAGACTCTGACTGATCAGAGAGAGGGGGCGGGGCTGATGCTCAATCCGCATACAGACTCTGACTGATCAAAGAGAGGGGGTGGATCTGATTATGTCATTGACCCAGATATTGGATTGTTTGCTCCCTTTCGTTAATCACAGTGTTCAAATTTCAGAATAAAAGTCCTAAGAAGAGATAATACTGATACATACATAACTAACAAAAATAGTTATATACTGTATATTCAGTTGGACTACTGTCAAAAAATGATTGTTATAAATATCATCAATGTAATCATTAAAAATGAAAATTCTGGCACAGTAATTTTAACCAGCCAGCTGTAAATATGCTTGTAAATCAGCATCTGAGCATTTTTCACCCCAACCACACAAGTCACAGTTACCATGTATACATCAAACAAGACCAAGTTCATCATTTTTGGCATTGAAACATTAATGTACAAACTGATATGAAAACAAGAGCTGACAGCAGTGCAGATGTTCTATAAACAATTCATCAGTGAAACAGGCAGTGCCCACTGAAACACCGTTCACAATACTACAACAATCAATGTTCAGTGCCAGTAACCACTCACTTAACATGGTGTTTACCTCTCCTCATGACTTCCATCCTAAGACTGAGTGTAGTGGGTTTTCCATTTTGCACTGTGACCATATTGGTTTTGTCATCTGCTGGCACATCAGGCGGCTACATCTGTCCTCAGGACTCTCGAACATGGCAGCTTCGGTTCCCCCACCGAGTGCGAGCAGTAATTCGATGGTGCCCAGAGCTGACTGCCTTTGGTTCATCAACACTCGCAGAGGGTCTGTTAGGCTCTGCTGCTCAAGTGCACTTCTTGTCAAAATCCGTTTTAATCATAAGCCCACAAAAACATGCTACAGTACCCCTGTTCCTCGAGAAAGACAGAAACATGAATGGAGAAATGCAAACTCAGTGTGTGCATGAATGGTTCTACAGTTTGTGTAGAACATTTTCATGGTGAAGTACTTTTAACCCTTTAAACTACAATTATTTAATGGATCTTAATATAATGGTTAATTACATTGTACCGTCCATTATTATTAGCCCTCTGGAATTCTGACATTTTCCAATGCTATAGATAAAAGTACTTGATGTTATATGGCTTAAATTGGCCATGCTAAATTACCCCTAGGTGTGAAGGTCCTGCATTGAGTGCCTGACTGACTGCTTCTGCATTCTGCCATGTGCTGGACTTGTGCCCTGCCCTTGGGGTATTCCTGCCTTACAAAACATGAGCAGGAAGAATTGGATTAAAAATGGATTACATAAGTCTACTTGACATTACTAATCAACAGGTTCAGAATTTGGTGGCATGGCAGCACATGTGTCATCTTCATAACACATTTGTAGAAGTATAATATGGTACAAGGAGATTTCTGAGGACCTCAAAAGAAGAGCTGTTGATGCTCATCAGGCTGGAAAAGGTTACAACCCGGTACACCCCAAAGAGTTTGGACTCGTCCAATCCACAGTCAGACAGACTGTGTACAAAAACAATGTAATTCAAGACCATTATTAGCCTCCCCGGGAGTGCTCCACCAACAAGGAACACACCAAGAGCAAGAAGTGTAATATTTTGTGAGCTCACAATGGAACCCAAAGAAACTTCTAGGCAACTAAAGGACCAGAGGAGTAGGAAGAGTCTCCCGTTGTGAGCCTGCTTCCTCCCAAGGCTTTGCTGCATCTGGGCAAGGATGGCTTGCCATTATGGATGAATTGTAAATGATATCAGGAAATCATAAAGGAAAATGTTTCTGAATCTCAAGAGTCCCTTAATCTCAAGAAAGTGTGGGTCTTGTAGCAAGACAACGATCCTAATCACAAAGTCATTCTAAAAAAGAATGGATCAAGAAGAGTAATGGAAATATTTTAGAATGGCCCAGTTAAAGTTCTGACCTTAATCCAAAAGAAATGTCGTGGAAGGACTTGAAACAAACAGTTCATGGATGGAAATGAAGTCAGATTGGTTCTAACATTGCATTAGAGCTTATTCATTAGTTACTACGATTTTCTTCTAATAAGAAAGCTCTGCATCATGAGACGGAAGGAATCAACTAAAGTCCTGTTCCAGCTCTTGAAGTTAAGTGCAGAAATTAACATGGAAATGTTGAGGAGAAGGACATTTGCAGTCACTGGATGTCCTCAGAGGAAGCAGATGGAGGTCTTTCACGCCTTTTCTGAGATGAGTGAAGGACAGATTTTGAAAGAGTGGGAACGTCTAAAGAGGAGAAATTTCATGAAAGGAAGGAACATGGTGAACTGAGGGAAAAAGAGGGCAGAGCGGAACTCACTTATCCGCTGATTCTCTCACTGAGGGGGAGCTCCCTCAAGCAGCAACCAGCAGCGGAGTGTGGACGCAACCATCTGGAAACCCTGCCTAACTGGGTCACATACACAGCTCCAATTTGCTGTTGCCATGGGTTCTGTCCGCCACACACAGAGAGAGGCGCATTTGTTTTACAAGGCTTCTTTTTATTTTCAGGGAAGTTATTCAGTGGCATCAGTGCACTTCATTCTCAGTATCATCTGGCTTTAAAGGTTTCCATTTTTAGCCATGGTTTCTGGCCTTGGACTTGCTGTCAGCTATGGACTCTAATGTAAGACTTAGATGTGACGCCACTGCGACATAAAGTTGCTTCTGAAACCTTGATGTCTTGGAGAAATGGACTCTGATATGAGGGACTGACAGAGGTGGGTAATTCAGGTCCAGCAAGTCCAGTAAATCTGCCCAAGGATTTTGTTCCGACTGCCTGGGCGGCTTTTCTGTGGCTCAGCCTGCAAAGCCATTATTAGCTAAATGAACACAAAACAGAGAAAGAGCCATAATTATTCTACAAATGAAGCTAATACGAAAGTGGTGGACCTCGATTCCCATGAGGAGGGTAATCCAAATCCCAAGAGTAAAAATCCTCCCTAGGATTTTGTTCTGACTACCTGGCCGGCTCTGCTGTGGCTCAACCTGCCAAGCCATTATTAGCTAAATGAACTCAAGGTGGAGTAAGGGCCATTATTATTCAAAACCAAGTATGAAAGTGGTGGACCTTGATTACCTAGAGGCGGGTAATCCAGGTCCCAAGAGTAAAAATCCTCCTGCGGCACAGCCTGCCAAGTCATTATTAACAAGCAGCAGAGCTGCCCAGGCAGTTGGAACAAAATCTCAGGGCAGGGACTGAAACATAAAACGAAGATGTAACTCTCGTTCATTCAGCTTCACTGGCTCTCAGATTTACTAGGTGACTTCACTTGCACTAGTTGACAACAGTGCTTAAAAGAGGACTAAATAGCATGACATCCCATATAGTCTATCCATTCACTTAGTACAGTGGCAGTTGCAGTGACTGGGCCTACTTCTTTACTTTCAAGGGGGGATGGGTTGGGAACACCATCATCTGTATCAGTTGAGAGATATTATCTCGTAAGTGCGGTCCAACACTGGTCAGCGTGGTCATTGCAAGGCAATATGAAATATCGGCATTCGATTGAGGCATGATAGTGGCTGCCGGATGAATGGGAAGTTCCAGTGTGGGCATTTAACCTCAATCCACAGTGTCATCTGTGTACCTGGAGTACATCATAGAACCAATTATGGACAACTTGAGGCCAATGGCACGGTGGATTATACTGCTGGAATATTCCATCTTTGTGGGGGTACAAGAAGTCCACAAAGGCCCACAGTTGGTCACCAAGTTTAAATGAACCAGTGGACCCAATCCATGCCATGAGGATACACCTCACACCAGTATGGAATCACCACCATCCTGCATAGTGCCTTGTTTGCAGCTGGAGTCTATGTCTTCACGGGGTCTGTTTCACACCTGACCCCTACCATCAGACCAAAGCCATTGTTGCTCATACTCATCGGACCAGAAAATATGTTGCCAGTCCTCTAGGGTCCAGTTATCCACCTAAAGAGCCCAGATGAGGCGTTGTGTCTGGTGTTCCCATATCTGCTCCCGTATCCAGTAGTAACTCAAGACCACTACACTGACTTGTGGGATATGCATGTGGGGACTCCATTGAGTGGGGTCTGCTTGCACAAACAATTCTAGCCAGTTTGCTATGGTATCCTGTGTGGTTGCTATGGTGAAGTGGTTATGTGATTGCAATGTATCTGCTATAGTGTTGCTATGTGGTTGCTGTGGCATCCCAAGTGGTTGCTGTCCAATGCATATGCATATCTGTAATCAAAACACAATTTTGGTTCTAATAAACCTGCATTGTAGTAAAAATGACATAGCATTTAGGTTAGAGGCTCCACCCAAAATGTTGATTCAGAATAATAACCCAATCTGATTGGTCAAATCAACCCAATGCTGTTTTGGTCCAACACCTGGTTGTTTCAACCCAACATTTCTGCGTGTATCCTGTTTTATTGTCATGGCTGGCATGAGTCTGATGAACTGATCAAAGTTCAAACAAAATTGTTTGATGTCACCAAATGGTACTTTATTTGCATTCTGGCTGGTTTGCTTGAAAGCTCTTTCAGAGTGAGATGGTTGGACCTTAGACTGTAATCCAAACTGACACAGGTTCTCATCTCAGCTTATCCTTAAACTTCACTTTCCAGCAGAGCCCGATCACAAGTGTGTCCTGTGTTCCTCTCCAGCTCGTAAAAGCTAATTAAAACAGGGAGGCACATTTACAGTGTGCACTGTTTAACGTGTAGGATGTGTGGTTTTTCTATGTCCTACGTGCACTACAAGGTACCACGGTTGTACAGAACATTCGTAAACAGGCCACAAATCAAGCCTTTCACTTGTGCAACAGTCGCTCATCATATCACAACTGCCTTTGCCCGGGGGGCACAACGAAGACATTCCTTCCATCTGAACAGCACAATAAACATCTCCCCTCCCATTCGCTCAATGATTACTGCTTTGCATTTGACCCTGTTATTACATCTGGAGGAGGGTTAGTCATTGCTTCTCTCCCCGCCGTTGTTTACAGAGAATAGTTCCAAGGGAAAGAAACATCCATCCTTATTTACAATAATGAGTCCACAATGAGCTACACTATGCCTCCAAGACTGATTATCATTCCTGAAACTCTACTGTACGCAGCTTCTGAAGAAGATATTGTGGGTGGATCACAGCAGAACGTGTGCACATGGAGAGATGCTTTGTCTGTCCTTTTAATATATATATTTAATTCTTAGTTTGAGTTATGAACCTTCAGAACGTGCAGTTATCACTACTGGAATCAAAGAGATGGTGTCCTAATAATCCATATGTTAATTGTTAATCCATGTGTTAATTGAAACTTGAGAAATCCTGGGAAAAGTGTGAATCCGTTCAACAGATGCCTCAAATTTAGTCATTTCCAATTCCAACCCACTAGTTAGGACTCCCAGTATATGATGCCACCAGCGCTGGGAAGATGAAGGCCCAAAGTAAAGCAAGCCAAGCTCTTCTAAATTCCTACTATTGCAACTATTGCAACAGACCCCCCGCCTGGCGTGAATTATAAGCCCTCTCCATCTGAGAGGGAGGGCCATCCCACCCACTCAGGTGATCAAGAAATATATTGTCTTTGCTGTGCTTGTTTGTTTTTTGCCACTTTTCACTTTTTTATATAATTTGGCAATTTCATGATGATGCATTTGTCACATCCCAAGAGGAGGGCATGTCCAGGAAAAAGACATATGATGTTTGGTCACCCTTCATTATTATTATTATTATTATTATTATTATTATTATTGTTGTTAAAATTTTAAATATGTAAAATTATAAGCAATGATTAGAACACAGGTAGAGAGGATTTAGGAGGAGTCTGTCTTAAGCCTTGGGTACACTACACACCTTTGACGTTATGCAGATATTTATGGAAAGTAAAAATAAAAACTCAAATGATTTGGTATCATACAGTACACAACTATCTTGTGGATTAACTCTTAACCCTATTTTAAATAAAATTATATATATATATATATATATATATATGTAGTTTTAGTAGGTTTAGCAGTCAGTTTTTGAGGTCAAGGGTGAGAGGTCAGCAGCACTTATTTGTGGCTATCCTTTGTATGAGGCAGATGTTTCCAATTCCAAACAAACAATTCCACCTTAAATTGTTCTGCTGTATCAGATACACACTAGCACCAGAATAAAGCTGCTGCGTCATTTAAGGTGGAATGAAAAACATAAACACACTCATGGCTGCATTTCTTTATCTACATCCTGCATTTACTTTTCGTGTTCAGTTTTCATTGGCTGTTGATGGGACCCGTTCAGGTTGAGTCGTTGACCAGTTTACAAAACTACACTACAAGAATCAAAGGTATGATATGCTCTGACGGGTCTGAAGGGCCATCAAGAGGCTAAAAGTTGGAGATTGGACCTCTCACACACTACTTGACTCTCTCTCCAACTGACAACAAAAAATGCAGACAGGGAGCCAACCAGCTCTTGGCCAGACTGAGAATCAGGGTAAAAAACAAATGGAGTCACCACAGCTTTATACAAACCTCAGACATTTAGTTTGGTTTTCTCTTGATTGGTGAACTGATTGGTATCACCAAGGCTGCATCCAAAGAGGTTTCTGAGGCCTTCAGAAAGAAGACTGTAGATGCACATGAGTCTGGGAAAGGATTGAAAAAGATCTCAATGCAATTTTCCACTGTCTGCAAACTCCTTTAGAAGTTCATTAACTGCCAATATGGCAAGTTCAGCCCAAGAGCAGATGGTGAGATATCTCCAACAATCCTAGAATGTCATCATGGGATCTCCAGGTAGCTCTCATCACAGTCAATGTCAAAAGACAGCATCTACCAGACCAAATGAGTTTGATGTTCATGGGAGGCTTGCAAGGAGGAACGCTTGAAGGGAAAATCAAACTTGTGACGTCAACCATGAGAGAGCCTTTGAATGTTCATTGGTGTGAAATAGCATCATTGTTGTCTACACAACAGAGGAAATTGATCCTCGAGCCAACACATAGCAACTTCTCCATCAACGAGAGGGGTTGACATCACAGGGTCTGATGTGTCACGCTTACGTGTGTGCTGTTGGCCCGTCTGTAACATATCATTAGTCTTTCTCTTTACACTCTGTTTGTGTGTGGCTGTGTTTTGTTGGACAGCCTGGCAACAGCAGTGAAGCAAGTCTGAGCAGAAGCAGAGTCGGGGCTTTATGACCCGGCCTGTCACTCTCTCCCTTTCATATCCCAACTTCTCACACTGCGCTCCATCTGTTTCTGTGGGAACAAACAATGAGCTCCTTCACTCACCTTCACTCAGACACCAGGTGAGCCAGCTCCGGCATAGAAACATCTGAGAGAAGAAGACGAGACAAACGTCATGAATGGCTCGGTAAGAATAGCCCAAAAATAACTTGGAACTTCCACTAATTAAAGGGGAAATCCGTGATTTTAATCTGCGCATAATTCAATCGTTAACTTGAACACCTTCCATAATTCTATAGAAACTAAATTCAGAAATATTCACAGTGGAGGTGAATGGAAGCAGGCCTCTGAAGAGTTTACAATTCTTCCCAAAAGCTCATTTGTCTTCATTTGAGATGTAAATATGAACAGAATTTAAATAACTGAATAAATCTGACCACGAATAATTGACAGTGGTCCACATAAAATAAAAAAGAACTATGTGAATTTGAACTCAATATGTTTATATATATAATTTCAAAACTAAATTTGAACCCAATATCTGGGTCAGTAGCATTGTTAGCCCCGCCCCCTCTCTCTGATCAGTCAGAGTCTGTATGTAGGTTGAGCATCAGCCCCGCCCCCTCTCTCTGATCAGTCAGAGTCTGTATGCAGGTTGATCATCAGCCCCGCCCCCTCTCTCTGATCAGTCAGAGTCTGTATGCAGGTTGATCATCAGCCCCGCCCCCTCTCTCTGATCAGTCAGAGTCTGTATGTAGGTTGGGGTACCTAGATGCTTGCAGGTCATCTCGCCTTGTCTCATTGTGTCACCTCTCTACTTTTCTCTATATCCCTCACTCTATGCAATCTTTTTTTCTCTCTCCCTGTCAAGGCTGGACAGAGTGGAGCAGACGCAGATATAAAAATACCAATTTAATGGTAAAGTAGTATGCAAAATCACAAACATGATCAAACAGGCAAGGATCAAAAACCAGAAGGTCAGAGTGCAGGACGAGGCAAGGGCAGAGTCAAAAAACAGGAAAATAGGTCAAACACAAAAGGACTGATACGAGAAACACTCAGAAAGAGAATAAGGTGGCCAGGCAAAGCTAGACAGAGAGTTCAGAAACTGCTAGGCCTAAATACATCCCAGTCCAGATGTGAACAATCAGTACTCTGGTGATTGTGATCGTCTGAGTGTCATATGATCAGTTAGGTGACTGACTGAGGGATTTTGGGAAATGGAGTCCTGAGAGGTGGAGGGGTGTATGACAGTTCCTCCCCCCGAGGTGCGAGCCCCGTAACGAGGGTGACCACGACGACGAGCCCCCTCATTATCATGTCCCAGGTGTTGTCTATGTCCGGAGCGAGCTGACAGAACAAGAACGAGGGTCTGGAGGCAAATGCAGGGGAAGATGATTTAATAAATAAAGAAAAACAAAGCTTGGAAACAAACAAACAAACAAACAAACAAACAAACAAACAAAACCAGGGAATACTAACTAATACAAACAAGGTAGGTAATCAAACAGAAACAAAAGGACTGACAAAGACAGACTGAAACAAAGGGTCTTAAATACAAAACACTGGACACACCTGAAACTACTGATTACAAAGGGGCATGGTTACGAATGAGACACAGGTGGGAAGGGGCGGAGCAAGGGAGAAGACAGAACCAAAAACCAACACAAACCATGTGCTAAGGAGCACATGGGGGAAACTGACAGGGGAGACAGGGCTCACTAGACAGACATGACACTCCCGTTATTGAATCACTTTCTCATTCTTTCGTTTTTTCTCTCCATATCTCATTTCTCATGATGTCTCTTTTTCTCATCTGTGCCTTGTTTTCGTCCCTTCCCCCCTTTTCTCACTCGTCCTCCTCTCGCTCTTCCCTCATTGCATTTACTACTTCTCATTCTTTCTATTTTGTCCCAGTTTCTCTTTCCTCTCTCTCTCTCTTTCCGTCCACTTTTCAAACTGGTAGAGTCTGTCTGTGTCCGCGCCACCCACCTCTCAGTCTGTGCACTCTGAGGGTCTGCAGGCCCATCTGGCTCCCTCCTCCTTGTCTGTCAGGTTGTCAGTGTGACGATGGCACTGAGTGCCATGCAGATCTGACAGCCTTCCAGCTCCACCCTGATCTACAGGTCCCCGCCACCGAACACCAGCCAGCTCTCAGGCTGCCGTTCCTTTACAACTCACGTCCAAATGATCAGGTATTCAGTGTAAATAATCAGTGTGTGTGTGTGTGTGTGTGTGTGTGTGGTGGGGGTTGACTGCTATTTCTGCTTCAAGCGGATTTGCTCTTTCAAATATCATTATATATAAGCAGGATAATTGTCACTGGATCTCATTAAGCCACTGCCTTGAGGCCTGGTTTGAAGCTTGGACAACACAAACATTTTACAGATCTAATTGCATGATTTATTTGTTCGGCCTTCATCTAATTAAGGGACGCTGATATATGACATAAGACACCGCTCTGATAAGATCTAAGCTCAGAGAGAGAGAGAGAGAGAGAGAGAGAGAGAGGCATATGTTAACTGAGTGTAATGGCTGTTTTATAGTGAAGCAGAGACAGACCACTCTCTGCTGTAACAGAAGGCCCCCCAATCCAGATAACTCTGCCATTTACATGTCAAAGGCCCGGGGGCTCAACACAATACACTTCACCCAGGGCTTTAATTTCCAAACAGATGTCAACGTCTTGCTTCTGTCTTGGGGTAATAAAATAAAACCAAGCTGAGCAAAATAAAACATTGTCATTTGTTATGCAATTAGACAGAACAAAATTCCAAAAATATACAAACTCCAATATGAGTCGAAAACTTTGGATGTGTGATTCTAGGAGAAAAAAAGAGCCCACTCTATATTGTGTGGAGGCTCTTCAAACTCAAACATCTTGTTCAGGAACTATTGCACAGTTCGAGGAGCTCCCAAATTGGTTTCTCTTTTGGTTCTGCTTTTATGGAATGTTTAAAAATGTGGTAATAATGAGGTACCACTACAGTACACTCTTAAAAATAAGGTCATACTAAATCATTTTCCCAAAGGAGGCTTGGGTCCTCCAAGCCTGTGGGGCAGGGACCACCAGTGGGCCATTAAGCACTCTCTAGTGGTCCACAGGCCCATTCACAGAGTGAGGCACTAGTCCATAGCGGGATTTAAAATCAGGGTCATTAAGTCTAAGTGTAAAATACCATTTAGTGTAAGTACATTTGCTATCTGTTTAGCTGATAATCAGACCCTAATTCTCACTTTTGCATTGTCAGAAAAAATAGAGGCAAAAATTAGTTTTTATTAAAGTTGTGTTTTCTTGTGGTCAGTTATGCTTTCTAGTTCTAAACAGGTGGGTGTCATGTCTGTCCCTTGTCAGTCCAGTTTACCTCTGTCTTCCTATCTTGGTGTTGTTGTTGTTGCTGTTTTTGTCCTTGTCTCCTCCCTTGCTCCACCCATTCCCACCTGTGTCTGATTTGTGACCCTGCCCCCTCGTTGTCATATCCCAGGTGTGATCAATGTCATGTTGTATTTAAGACCCTTTGTTTCAGTCTGTCTTTGTCAGTCCTTTTGTTACTGCCCTGTTTTGTTGGCATAGTTAGTGTTTTGTTGGCATAGTTAGTGTTTTGTTGGCATAGTTAGTGTTAGCATAGTTAGTGTTAGCATAGTTAGTGTTAGCATAGTTAGTGTTATGTTTTGTACTTCCTGTTCCTTAATTAAATCCTAACCCCAGCGTTTACCTCTGCACCCTCATCCTTGTTCTGCCTGCTTGCACATGACAGTGGGCTGTTAGGTGGAAAAGGCTGACAGTTCTTCATGCTCAGACAGGAAATGGTTAACTTATAGCTTTACACCAAACAACCCTTTTGGCCACCTATTTTGAAGAGTGCAATAATATTAGATACTACTACCACTCTTAGTGTGCTGACTTCAGAGAAGAACCACGTTTGTCTCCCTTGACATAATACAAGTTATTTTCTGAGTGAACAGCAAAGCACCTTTGTAAATCACTCTGAAGAGTGTCTGCAAAATGCCGTAAATGTAATACAAAGGTTCTGTGTCAATTTAAGACTTCTTCCCAGAAGTGAAAACATCTCAATTTACAAAACCAGTTCTTCATAGAACCAGCCAGTGCAGAGATCTTGAGGGAACCTACATTGGTTTTAGAATTGCTCCAAAGAATCTTTTTGGAATCTTCATGTTTAAAGAGTACATTCACCCCAGTGTCTGAGTTAGGGAGTGGAGAACGAGTTTTCTCAAGAGCAATCAGTCACTGTGCTTCATATGCTGCTCTGGGAAGACCATTAACATCTCAAAGGTCACCAACAGAGGGTAAATCCTCTCTTTCATCATCAGTTGTGGTGGAGTTGCGGACGGACCCTTTTTGGTCACATTTTTATGAATGTTATAAAAGAAGACACATCAGTACCACTTTTGCAAATAAGGCATTAGAAAGTCACAGAAGAACTCATGAAAGAAATGTATATTAGGGTTAAGAAGCTTTAAGACCTACGTTTGAAGAACCTTCATCTAGAGCCCTTTTCCACCAACACTGAATGGGTTCTGTTCTGGTTCACAAACCAAATTTTGAACCGTTCGGCACATTTCCACCAATTCAAATAGGTTCCAAAAGCTTAAAGCTTAAAGTTTGTTCACAGCAGGAACCAAAGATAATTAGGTTTTTCAGCTCGATCCGCTGTGGGCGTGTCTGGTTTACAGCAGCAATGATCAATGACATACCATTCGTCTCGCACGGTGTCATCTTTGTCATCTTATTGCCAGAAATTGATCCATGTTTGATTTTTGGAGAACAACAAATGTCAGTAACAGCACCAACGCTCGCAGGTCATCTATACCCACCACCATATTCTCACTTCTGTTTACTGACCCTGTGCAGCCCCTCTGTTAATGACGTATTCTGTGACGTATCCTTGGTTCCACTAAAACTGGTGTAAACGTGGGATGGTTCGCTAAAAACATCAAGGTTCTTATAAGCTGGAATGGAAGCTACCCCACCCCACCCCACCCACCCACACACCCACACACACACACACACACACAATTAGAAATTAAGATTCAATCAGCCACTTTGCATAGTTTTACATGTGTTCACCCACTACTAACCCATAGGAGGGTCACCAACCCCCCAATCCCCATTCAGCCATTCCAGAACTCCTGAAGGCAGTAATTAGTTGGATCAGGTGGGGTGGATTAGGGTTGAATCTAAAGCTTGCAGCAAGAGCAGGGTTCCTGACCCCCAGGTTAGTACCCAAAAATATGAATATACTAAAAGGTTTTGTACTAAGTGAAGCGTTCCTATACCAACAGGGTCACTGCACATTGTCTGGACACTACCATAGCTGCCCTTCCATCGTTATGCCTTGTGTACTCATTTCTCCAGATGTGAGTGGCTCCTCCCATTCTGTTTCATATACATTTGTGGGACAACCGTGCCCATCATAACCTCAGAGACCAGTTCTGCGAATGCACTGTGAATGTAGACACTACAGTACTCTTGACAATAAGGCTCCACAAAGTCACAAATGAAACACTTCTGGCTCCTTAAAGAGCCAGGTCTGAGGGTCAAAAACCTTGAAACATCATAAGGACCTTCACACAATGTCACGTTTAAGGATATTAAGCTTTATGTGGATCAGATGTGTATCTTTATGAGCTGTTATAACCAGTTATATTCAATATACAGCCATTTGTGTCAATACTCTAGTTATTAACCCCTGAAGGTGCATCATTGATCATGTGCAAAGTGTATCAATGCTGTGAAGCAAGGCCACAAGTGCCCCAAATCACCAGAGGGGGCAGCAAGTCTCCATCAGAGCCTCGGCCCACAGTTCTTGGAAAAGACACTGACTCATGGGGGTCACTCAGGAGCCTGTTATTCACCAGCCACACGACTGATAATTAAACTACTCATGTTGTGGCTGCGATTAGATGGAAAAGCAATTTGTTAAATGTCGTCTGCTGGCACAGCTGTATGGTCGGGCTTTCTTCAGGTTTCATAATTAAGAGGGTAAAAACAGCAGACAAGGACATTCTCACAGTTTCCAGTAAAACAAGACAAGTGACGCATGCCTTACTGCAGCTTTCATAAGGCTGAAGAAGGTCTAATTGTAGGTCTACCAGAGACTGGCGTGAAGTCTGTTTACTTTCTCCTAAAGCATGAATTTGCAGGTAATCCCCTCACCCCCCACTCCCCCCAGCACCTTTTCTTCTTTATCAAAGCCTAGATGAGACCAATGAAAGACCACAAGATGTTCTGTACAAATAAAGAGTTTAATTGAAATGTTTTTGTATAAAAATAGGATCTCCATTGTGGTTCATACAGCTTGAACTATTAGAGAAGGAGAACATCTAAACAGTGGAGCCAGTGACAAGACAAGCCCATCCCGATTCTCCAAAACCCTTCCAACTAACAAATGGAGATTACACAGAACCAAACAACAAATCGAAGTCATTTTGATTAGAGCCGTTCCAAGTTAACCAATGAGCAACAAGAGAAGTTAAATAAGCAACATTCGTGGCTCATCCAATTTAAGTAAACCTTGTTTTATTCCTTTTTACATTGACAACAGCTTCAGTGCATCCACCATCTCTTGTCCGAATGTAAAAATAAAAAACGACAACAGGAATGCAAACAAAAGGCCATATAAAAAGGTATGCAAAATTTGGATTTTAAGCATGGACAATAAATAAAAATAAATAGCCACAGAGTGTGGAATGTCTACGTTACAAATAAATTAAATGCAAAAAAAAAAAAAAAGAAACTGTACACAAAAAACCCACACACTGTACAATATTACCAAATTAAAAAAAAGAGGAAAAAAAAAAAAATATCCATGAATATTGCATTGATTGTGCATTTTCACACCCAGGCCCCCCACAACCCGAGAGCCAGGCCAACATAGTATCAGCAGTGGGATGAGGAGCAGGAGAGTGAGGGCAACAGGGGATAGAGGAGAGTGAAGAGGGGGCTTTAAACATACCCTCAAGAAGGTACAGCGGTTATACTGAATCTCTACACACATTCAGAGAAAGAAAGATAAAAGAAAACAGTTTTCCAGACGATCTGTGTAGGCTAAACTGTGACTGAGCAGCGTTAGAAGGAGATGCAGTGAGTGAGTGAGTGCGTTTCAAGTATTTCTATTGGTCACCCCCTCCCCATCGTAAGACCTCCCTCAGGCCGGATGGTCATTTGCACACAGTTGTCGATGAAGGCCACCGCCAGCTGCTGAGCAACTGCCAAAATCAGCTTGAGGGCAACTTAAAACAAAAAAGCAAAATGACGAAAGCCCCCAAAACAGCAGCTTTCAAAAAGGCACTCCAAATCAAAAATTAAAACATTTAAATAAAAGGTTCTCAAAGCTCTATGAGAGCAGCCACATCTGTGTAGGAGGCTTGCCAGATGCATAAACCAGCCTTGTAACAAAGTGATAATAAAAATAATAATAATAATAATAATAAAAATAATAAATAGTGCTGGTAAGTCCGCCCAAACAGCAAATGTTCCCCAATCAGGAAACGATTTATGAATCATAAAAAAGAACAAACAAAAAAAAAAAAGATATAAAGGAAGAGCAAACTGTAATAAATTATGATTCCCTACAAGAGGAAAAAAAAACAAAATCTGCAAGCCTGGCGATGGCAGGGCAGCAGATCAAAGGTCCGTTATGAGTCCCAGCCCCTCCCCAAAGCAAAGGCCTTCTTCAAAGGCTCTCCTTGCTGGAGCTCATGCTGGAATTGTCCGTGCTGATGGTCCGAAGCCGGATGTCACTCTCTTCTGCTTTGGACACTTCTGCAGGACGCATCCACGGGTGCTCAAATATCTGCTCCAACGTTGGCCTGTCTGATGGTCTCAGGGAGAGGCACCACTTGATCAGCTGCTGGCATTCTGGTGGACAGAAAGAAAAATTAATACTGCAGGTCTAGACTAAGGGTCAGATTCCTCTTTATTGGAAACAACTATATTAATATTGAGAACATACAATTATACAGCCTATATTAAACGAAGATCATCCCAAGAGTGTTAAGACCATTCTGCCATCATTAGTGATGAAAGGGAACGAGAGAACAGCATATACGCCACACACACCTGCAGAGATTCGCCTTCTGAAGTAAAGGCGGCCCCTAAGGATCTCCTCATCCTGCTCAAAGGGGATGTCTCCACAGACCATGTCGTACAGCAGCACCCCTAGCGACCAGATGGTTGCCGAGCGTCCGTGGTATCTGTGGAAACGGATCCACTCTGGCGGACTGTATACTCTCGTACCTGGGAGCACAGACAGAGACATAAACACAGAGTTATAAACACAGACGTCACCCCACACACACACACACACACACACAAATCCCCACCCCACCCTACTCCTGCCCCCTCCCTGTCCCATTCATTGTGCCAACGCTGCAGCTGACTCAGAGCTCAATTGAGATTTGAACGGAAGCTCTGAATTAAAAGGGCAACAACAAAAAAAATCCTTCAGGAGAAAAAGGCCACATCACTCCCGACTCAGCTGTCTGCTCCTCCACGTTGGTCCCGCCCTCGCTCCCAGCCCCCAAAGGGGCAGGAGGGGTTGAAACCAAACTGCAAGAGCAACGTGAGCCATCACATGACCTGCGCTCTCAGGTTTCACAACACACAGCTGTTACGTGGCACAAGACCTGGTTAAAATAGACCTCTATGTGTGTTTTTCCTCTTTTTTTCCTGACAAATACAGCATGGAAGATCCTTCATAAAGGGTAGTTTAAGGATCTGATGTTTACTAAGGAGGGGCAGGAGGCACGTGGCATTAAAGGCTGGCACTGAAAAATGTCAACAGGAAATGTCACAAACTGAACTGTGTGTGTTTATAACAATCTTGGAGCACAAATGTGCAAACTTTATGGACAGCAAATAAAACGGTATATATGTAAAAGCATACTATTATGGACACAACTCCCTAAATTCCCACTGCCGTGTCTACACAACAATACAAAAGCTCCCTACCGTCAAAGTCTGTGTACACTGTGTCCTTGAGAAAGGCCCCCGACCCAAAATCGATGAGTTTGAGATCTCCAGTGCGGAGGTCCACCAGCAGGTTCTCATCCTTGATGTCCCGGTGAACCACCCCGCAGCTGTAGCAGTGGCGCACGGCCTCCAGCACCTGTCGGAAGAAGCCCCGTGCTGTGGCTTCGTCCAGAGCGCCCTTCTCGGTGATGAAGTCGAAGAGGTCCTTGACCAGCTCCGGTCTCTCCATGACGATCAACCAGCCGTCCGGCCTCTCGTACCAGTCCAGCAGCTTGATCACGCCTCGAAATGAGGAGCCCACCTTCTTCAGCAGCACGATTTCCAAAGGCACCATCACACCGTTCTGTCCCAGAGAGAAAGCAGGGGTTGGACACAGCCACCAACAGCACACACACTTCACACACACCAGTGGCATTGACTGGCAGGCTGCAGAGGAGGGCTGGGGTCCTGTCCAAGCACTCTTACTGGTGCAGCACCTGCCCAAACTGGGAATTGAACCCCAGTCTCCCACAGCAGCCCCAATAAACAAACTCCACGTGTGTTTACTTACGATTGAGCCCCATTCGGTCACCCTCTCCTTGGACACGTGCTTCACGGCGACCTGGGGAGGACAGACAGAGGCTTAGCACAGAGCAAACAGGGCTGGAGGTCAAACAGCGGGCGGCTCCACGGCGGAGCCCTAGCCACGACGCGCTCTTACCGGTAAGCCATCAGACACGCGGCTGCCCGAGTACACAGTCCCGAACCCACCGCTCCCGAGCACCGAGCCCACCTGGTAGACCTTCTCGAACGGCTCTGGCTCCACTTTAACTGTAAAAACACAATAAAAAGAGCAGAAAATCAGCCGAAAACCCCGTTAAGATCCGCAGAACTGAGGAAACCTGAATCCAAATTCCGCTCCGGGATTTGCTCCGACCGCAGGACTGGATCGGCCACTACGGATCCAGTCCTACGGTCGGAGCAAAACCCGGAGCGGAGCCTTCACTTCGGATCCGGCTCCTCTGCTCCGCTGGTTGCCATGGTAGCTTTAAAAGCGGGAACAAACCAAAACACAGCAGTAAAGCTTCCCAATGTGTCGTAAAACAGCCCGAAACACCCCAAAACGGACATATATATATATATATACACACACAGGGTCCCGAACAGCCCCCGCTCGTTCTTTAACACATGATTTATATGTACAAAGCCGAAGACGACCGGAGACAGCGGTGTCCTCCGTGACCTATGCGGGTACGTACCAGGCTGGAGCTGGATTTTCACCGGCAGGTGGTCCATGCTATTCGGGCTGCAGATGTGGGAAAAAGAGCCGAACTTCGACAGCAACATAGCGCCCTAGATTTCCCACCGCATGTAAATAAAGGGCAGAAAGGGGCGAGAATTCCTGTCCTTTATCGGAGTCCACGACGCGGGGAGGGGGCGGAGGCGAGGCTGGGGTAATCCGGGCGCCTCTCCGCGGCCGAAAAAACAGGTAAACAAACACAATCCTCAGCGTTAAAATCCACGAACGAGTCCTCAGAAGGCGCCGACGCCGACACGAGATCACTGGGTTTGTGTATGGTCACAGCCGAGCTTGCAGCGCTCCGCCGCGTCAGTCCGTCGTGCTCCGTCTGTCTGAGCTTTGGCGCGGACTGTACGACTCCTATAACGCCAATATTTTGACGCGTGCGCACATGAGTATCCCTCCGCCACGCGCAGGAATGATGTATCAAACCTCCTCCCCGAGTCACCGATCGCCCTTCTCAGTGAGACGATAAAAATACGCCGCGCACGCCGCGAGGTTTTCCCGAACCGCCGCACCCTCCACACCCGCGATTTACGGTCACGGACACGGGAACTACTTTCTCCGCACAATGCCACTACTGTCTGCGGGGTGCGTGCTGCGGCGATTTGCGAAGCCGAGCGCTCGGCCAATGGGAGGGTGCGTATGTAAATACAGCGATTCCCCGCGCGGCCAATCGAGAGGCGCGGATTATCATAACTGGAATTTTGATTGCACGTGGCGCCGGTTTCCAAGATACGCAGTCATTTGTTTTTCCATTTCTGCGCGGGGGGGCTGTGTGTGTGTGTGTGTGTGTGTGTGTGTGGGGGGGGGTATGATAGGTGCATTTTCTCTAAAAGAATGAGATTATTTGTAGGTGAAAATGTTGTGATTTATTGTTATTATTTGTGATAAACAAACAAAAGGGGCAAAGGTAATAAACAACAACAATGATACTTGTAATAATAACAGTAATAGTAACCATTATAGTAAAATAATAAAAAATATTTATACAAATAATATTATTAATAATGGTAGATAATAGTATAGTAGTAAAATATTATTATTATTATTATTATTATCATTATTATTATTATTATTATTATTATTATTATTATTATTAATAATAATAATAGCAACAACAACAACAACAATAATAATAATAATAATAATAACAATCCGATAATAATATAAAACTATTAATATGTTGATCATGAACATATTTTAATAACAAGGACATGAGGACTTATCTGTCTTATCAATGTCTGTGGCATGTTTCAATGTACAGAGACAGAATTCTGTGTGTGTGTGTGTGTGTGTGTGTGTGTGTGTGTGTGTGTGTGTGTGTGTGTGTGTGTGTGCGAGAGAGAGAGAGAGAGAGAGAGAGAGAGAGAGAGAGAGCGAGAGAGAGAGAGAGTTTGTTTTCCTGTAGTTATGTACAGAGTGGTTTGTAATTGGGTATTGGAATGTGGTACTGGAACTTAGTATAACTACTTTTGCAATGGAATTGATTTGGGATTTGACTGCTCTCCAGATTGAGAAGATTCTTTTTCCATGGATATTTTTTCCAGAGAGTGATAACAATTGTGGTTTTTGATTTCCCGTTCATGAGGATTGTTTTCTTGGAAAGAAGATGTTCAAATAGAACTGAGTTTGACTGGAAAGTAAAAGTAGAAGTACAACGTTTATATCAAATGAAAAGGAAGGAAGATTAATGAAGTGCATAAAAATACATTCAAACCGTCCTGTTTGAGGAGGGAATCGGAACAGGCAGGCTCTGTATGTCTGAGTTACACTCTTAGCCTTTAGAGGGGGCCAATATGACAGTGTGCTCCAGTGGTGTGAGTGCAAATCATGTAGGATAACCTTCTCTTATTTGACCTGATCTTTTCTGAACCCAGAGACAAAAATTCCAGAGCTTTTCAAAGAAAGTTGTTTAGGTATAAATAAATGCACATGCTTGAGGAAAGCTGTTAGTAAGGACTTAAAGGCCTATTGTTATGCCATAATTAATATGACCTCCTGTTTCTTCATGGCCTTCAAGCCTTTGCATAGTTTTCCTGCATAATTCAGGGTCAGAAACCAAGGCCATTCTCTGTCCAGCTATGTGCATAGTTATGCGTTGGTACTACAATAATTTAAGGGTTAAAAGCTGCATGTATTGCCCATCATTTGCTGCATGATTAGATTACGCTTGGAGGTTTGTAGTATTTTAGAGGGCATGCCAACTAGCCAGCATTTAAAAGAGGTCTGTGTGTGCTTTACATCTCTGGCACTTGTGAAATAACTGTACACACAAATCATCTTAACTTATCTAAAGCATTTGAAGTCCTAATATAGCTATTTTCCTGCCTTCGGATTGATCCATGCTCATGGTGACCTTGAGCCGTATTTGTAAAGTGTGTGCTTGCACCCTTTTTATCTTACCTGCTATGATAAGCAACGTATACACTTAAGGGCAAAGGGACAGAAAGAGCGAGGCCAGCGGCAGCACTAAGACCTATCTCACCATTCAGCAAAATTATGTAAATGTAGCTCCATAAAACACAGTCATGAGTACACCATAACACATTAACTCTTCATGGGACATGATCTTTAGCATGTTGATGGTTGGTACATCCTACTCAGTGACCAATAAATGTTGCCAAATGGTTCGTTGCTTGGCCATATGGTTCCTAGATATGGGGAGGTTCTTTAAGCTGTCAAAATGTTTATTACAGTCTTACAAACTGAAAGAACTGGAACATTATAAAGGAAGATTACCATAAAGTAGCCTCAGCATCATGTTGATGCTCCACTGACTCTAATAAAGAGAAGGGCGATTCTGTCATCGCCACTGCACGCCAGAACGCTGCTACTGCACTATGGGACTTTGATGAAGCTGCATGAGCTCTCGTTCCTGAACAATGTAATCTGTGTAATTCCAGTCATGTGACTGTAAAATCCTGAAACACTACTCCTCTATAGCCTCAGTCCACATGCTTCTTTCACTACATAGATTGGTTCAGTATCTCGCAGCTTCTCAACAAATGCTCTAAGCATGATTTGTATTGGCAGTGGAGTATAACTGAATTGGCAAGAAGGACCTGGGTTCGGTCCCCGGGTGGGGCGACCTGGGAAGTTTCTGTGTGGAGTTTTCACGTGGGTTTCCTCCGGGTACTCCGGTTTCCCCCTCAGTCCAAAGACATGCATGGTAGGTGAATTGGTGACTCTAAAGTGGCCCTTAGTGCGTGGATGTGTGTGTGCGCACCCGACTAGCGCCCTGTCTAGGATTGTTTCCCGCCCTTGCGCTCAGAGTTGCCGGCTGGGTACCGGCTCACCCGTGACCCTATTCAGGAATAAGCAGTTCAGAAAATGGATGGATGGATGGATATAACTGAATTATATTCCACAACTGATGTTGAGAGTAATTCATTTTTACATCACTATTGTTAATACAAAAAACTGTATATCCATCTTAAAAGTTCAAGACGACCTCTCTAGGATTGTGCCAGAGATGGGCACTCAGACTCAGACTCATTACCCCTGATAACCCCTTAATGTCAGTTGTGGCAAATTCTGTATATATACAAATATATACCCTGTCCAGGGGTTATGCCTGCATTGCACCCAGTGAACCCAGGTCGGTTGCACACTCACTGCATAAGATAGATGTATAGTTTGGAGCAAATAATCTTTCTCAGATGTTTGCTTAACAAAGCTTTTGAAGTGAAACACAACACAGGACAAGGTCTGTTAAAGAATGCTGGAATTGCACCAACCTTTATTTTTATTTTTTTATTTATTTATTTATTACAATTACGGACCACCAGAACTCAGGACTGGAGGCATCCAGGCATGTTTAACATCTGTGGCATGCACAGCTGGTCCACCAACTCTGCATGTGAATGCTGTGAATGATGTGGTTGTTCGCTGCATTCGTGGGAAGTTATGATCAATTCTTTATTTATATACACCAGGCCCTTGATCTAGCCAGAGGAAGGCTTGTGGGAAGCTCCTAGCTGTCCACCATCAATCCTCTGGGATTCCTGGGATACTTGATATTTTCTTTTTTGCTCTAATTACTGCTTTAAGAAGCAAAGCAATTTGGGCTGGAATAGTTTGATAAGGGTCTAGGAGCACTTTGCATCTGTAATTTGAGGTGCCCTTTTCTGGGTAGGCATAAAAACCATGAAACCACACAAACCGAGGGGTGCGACCACATCAAAGGTCAGCTCTCTTTTTAGCCTTCACGGCCACATCATTTGGGGGACTGACTGAAACTTCTCCAAGCTGCTCCTGCTGGAGCTTCATGCTGGTGGACCAGCTACTGCTGGGAACTGCTCGCAGGAGTGGCGCATGCTTTAGGAAAAGCCATTCCGAGTCATCCGTCACAATGGCATTGTAATTTGAAACTGCTCGGGCGTAGAATGGAGGACAGCAACAATAAAGCATAGAGTGAACATGTGCTGGCAGAGCATGGTGGTGCATGGTTTTAATGTGCAGTACCTGTTACCCTTAAAAAGAGCAGCACTGCTAGTCGTCCAGTTAAATGACTAAATCTACTGGAGGCCTGCTCTAAAGTAGCTTGATTAAAATGTGTGCATAATTTCCAGAAGAAGAAGCAGACGACATTTTGAACCAACAAAGGGCTCTTTATTGCGACGTCCACTTGCCTGATGACGTCTGGTAAGTTGGTGCATACACTGTAATAGCGGGTACTTGTGGCGTCATGTCTGTCTACCCTGACTTTTGTCCTACATGCTGCCATCCACACAGCATCAAGTCTGGGGTCACTAGGGGTGACGACAGCAGCAGTCGCGTTCTTCTAAGCCACCTTTGTTTCTTATGCTTTCCATGATCTCCATCATCCTGGAGCAGGGCAAGCTCACCAGCTTGGCATGATGCCTCTTAATAGAGCTACTTCGATTTCTCCTTTAAGTAGCTGCATTTTCATGATAAAATGATGGCATGATGGCATTGATGAGCCAGGGTCAGTGCCGTTAAGTTGTCGTGTTCCTTAGGGATCAAATTCAGAAACACTTGTATTGCTTGTCCAGGTTACTAGGGGCCCGTGCCACTGTAGTGCAGTTGTGGACATTTGCCATATTTGTGTTGCCTACCCGAGCTTCATTATTGTTCCTCGCTGCACTGTTTTCTTTGACATTTGCTCCAGTCAGCCACCCTGCTCTTGACTGGTTGGTGCTAGACTTGTCTTCATCCAGCTTGGCAGCTGTGTCCCACTTCTGACACCATTCTATCATACACATGTAGTGTGTTCTCTGGACAGGAAGTACATAGGAAACAGAGAAATGTTTGGCAAACTGGAACTAGCCGAGTTCTGTGAGTCCTTTTCAAGATGTTTTGCCAATAGAATAGGACTTTCTGTAGCCTATCAGCACCATGCCTCATGCCAGGCATGGGTTAGAGGGGTATAACTGGCAGCCAAGTGAACACGCTACCCCCACCCCAGCCTGCCACCAATCCCTGGTGATGAAAAGAAAATGAATGCAAGGAACCCCCTCATGGCACTCAATCTGGCGATGCTCCTGAGTGGGACTTCTCTGAATGATGGTGCTCTTTCCTTTACTTTTGGGATGAGCTGGAGAGTTGGGGATGATGTGAGGTGTCAATCATCTACCATCTTGATCTCACTTACACCTTTGTTGATAAATGCAATCAGATCCTCACAACAATCCTCTAAAATCTAGCAGAAAGGCTTCTCTGGACATTAGAGACAGTTATTTCACTTCACTTGACATGAGAACCTGTGCACAACAAGTGCCTTCAATGTATTTCAGTGCTTGCTTCTGAACTGATGGTGATGATGATGATGATGATGACGATGATGATTATTATTGTAGGCCCCTGTTTGTCTGGTGAAGTTGGGGGATGGCAAGAGTAGGTTCAGGTCATGTGCCTGTCCAAGTCTGCATGTGGATTATTGTCTGGACCTAACGTTACGTAAAGCTGTCAGGTTCACTCACAGATAATCTAACCAGCTTGCGTAACTGCTCATTAGGTCATTTATATTTCCTCCCTTCACACATCATCAGTGTCATCCTGCTCTTCACTTACACACTTTCTACTCTTCAGTCATTCAATGGATCTGCTCACAGTATTGACTTCATTCGTCACCTTTATTTGTTCCAACATGGTTTGTTAAGAACATACAGTTGTCAGGACCATCAGAGTACTGAGTCCTGTTCTGTCAGAGTTCTCTTGACTGGTGTGTTACTGCCCTTCCGAACAGCACACTTCGCAAAACTTGTCCTTAGGTGTAGTTTAAAAACACACTCCACTGGCCACTGCTAATTTACCCAACTTTCCCAAAGGATCAGTGCAGCTTAACACTTCAGTGGCACTAAGCTAGCTAGTCATCCCTCTTAGTATGGCTTAGGCAGGGTGTGGGCTGGCCAGCCCAATTGCTGCTGTGTTGATGCATTGAACTGACTTGGTTCATCGTTTGCCCAGGAATGTGGGTAGAATTCGAGATTTAGGTATTATTTTCTTGTGAGGATTTAGAAAACCCTGTGTTAGAAAACCCCAGATATATATAATTAGAACATGGTAAGAAAGGGTGATTGTGAAGTGAGTGGAATCACCATGGCCAGATCCAAAGAGCTCGCTGATGATGCCTTCAGAAAGAAGGTCGTAGATACAGATGATTTTGGGAAGGGATTTAAAATGATCTCTAGAAATCAACTGCTTCACTATCTGGAAAATAACTTACAAGCCGTCATCATGGCCAGGTCAGGCCATCCAAGTGAGTTCAGCTGTAAAAAAGAATCAGGACTGATAAATTTTCAGTTACTTGTTACTTATTTACTTGCACTGCATGGTGCCTATACGTCTCTACTCTACTTTCCTTTGTGCACTTTTTACTACCTGATTGATTGGAGTTACAAGAACCCAAGTAGGAACTAAAACCTGATGTGTAAACTGTAGTTTACTAACAGTGATTTTAACAGTATTAATGTCATGTATTTTATTCATGGCTTGGTGGCAAAGCAGGTAGTGTGAATAGATCTCCAGGGGCCTAGGATTTGTGGGTTGTGGGGCATCCTCTTGGTCCTCTGTTTTCCTGCCACAAAGAGTTCTTTGAGTGATGCCATAGAAGCCTTTGCCCTCCACTGATAGGCTCCAGACCACCATGACCCATGCCTGGAAGATACAAATAAGAAGATGGATGGATGTGTTTAATTCATTTGGAATCCATGTTCGTGATTGAAGCAACGAACTCTGTACACTTCCAGCTTGGAAAGGCCTTCTGCCACGCATTACCCCACAGAACCCCCCAAAGTGTTATAGGATTCCCAGTTCCTGAGTGTGCTCTGCAGATTTCACGTGAGACCCCCCTGGATGAGGGACTCCTTTTATCTTCCTGCTGAGGCTTAAAACTTTCCACCAGTTCTGTTTTACAGGGCTTCCACTTCTAAGTGAAAACACTTGTTAGACCGCTCTGGCTTACTAGCAGGCTGCCCTGTGTTCCTTCTGCTTTACATAAATGCTGCAGGAAGGGACGGAACAAGCCAGAGGGCTCATGTTGAGGACTTAATGAAACAAAATCCCATTTCATCATTTGGATTGCAACAAGGTTTACTGCATTAGCTCCGTTTTCAGATTCCGTTGCCTCATCAAGGAACACGTTAAGCTGTGGCTGCTCACCCTGTTTGAGAACAGGCCAGTAAAAACTTTGCAGTGTGTGCTAGACTCCAGCAGGGAGGACCTAACTCAAATCATGGATGCAAAAAAGGTGCTCCCCCTGCGGCTGCTCTTTATCATTCAACTGCGGAACCTTTGCTGTTAAGGCTATTAAAAGGGAAATTTTGTGGGGGTGAATGTGTGTGTGTGTATTAGTTACTTAACCTTCTAAGCCTCCAGGAACCTATATGTAGATTCACCCCCACCAATCCAGGAAAGAGCATTGCTGCGAGGATTTACATTTACATTTACGGCTTTAAGCTCGTGCTCTCGTCCAGAGCAACTTACAAGGTTTTTCATATTGCAGAGGGGAGTAAGGTTAGGAATATGGTAAGAATAGATTAAGGTTAGGATTAGGATAGGGGTTAGGGTAAATTCTGATTAAAATTAGGGTGAGGTTAAAGGTAGGGTTAGAGTTAGGTTATGGTTAGGGGTAGAGTTAGGGTAAATTTAGATTAAGGAATTAGTGTAATTTTAGGGTAAGAGGTAGGTTAAGGTTAGGGTTAGAGTAAGGGTTAGGGTAAGGTTAGGGTTTCTGTAAATTTAGATTACAATTAGGGCTAGGGTTAGGTTAGGGAAAGTTTAGGTTAAGGTCAGAGTAAAGGTTAGATTTGGTAAGTTTAGGATAAGGTGTAGGCTCGGGTACTATAAGTACACTTATATCAGTTAACTGAATGCATTAATGAACATTATTAATATTAATACCTTGACCATAGAGGACGTCCATGTGTGAGTAGTATCCACTTATTTAAAAATCAAAATATCATCACCCTAATTGATATATCAGACAGTTCTCAGACAGGCCTCAGATATCAGTAGTTATAATCAGTGTTTATCATGTTTCTCTCTTTTCACCATGGTAGCACGTAGTGTCCCTGATTAAGGAGGAACACAAACTCCCCAAGTTCTCCTCAAGTAAACACAGAACTCTTACAAATAACTCTCAATTAGTGTCTTTGTTATGTGTTTCAGGAGGAGGCGTGCTTCAGGTCCTGTTCCAGTGGAAAGTTTCTGGCTCGGCTTTTCTGCTCAGAAAGAGCAGATGTGTTGTAAAAAAAAAAGCTGGTCAGCTGTTTGGTGCTCTCATGATCTGTCCAAGTCACACAGTCCTGTCACACAGTTCCGATCTGACCTGTCACCTAGCCTTCAGTAAACAGACCATAGCTTTTATTTGAACTTTCAGCACTTTTATTGACTACACATGTTCATACGGTCACTTCAGCTGCAGGCGTTTTGACCTCATTGTCTCTCACTCTCTCTCTCTCTCTCTCTCTCTCTCTCTCATTTTTATGTCTTCGCTCCTTTTGAAATTTGTCTTCTTCCCAACTAGTGGTAAAATCAATTGGGGTATTAGGGGGACAAATGACTAAATTACTTTACTGACGAAAATCAAATACCAAATGAATCTTGCAACTAATTTAGTTGTCCATTAGTTGGTGAGATCATCGTATGAATTTCTACACTTGGAATGGTTCGAGTTGCATGTGAAACCCTCAAAGTTTCACTGCATGACAGGCAGTTACTCAACTCAACTGCTACATCACAAACATACTGTTTCAAAGTAAAAGTCACTAATACAAACAATGCAATAGCACAAAATATAGTCACATATGTTTGGAAATATTAGCAACCCTTTCTAAGTCATTATTAAATATTAAATATTGCCATGACTTTATCCTTTTTTGTGTAGATGTCAGATTAGGGACTCCAACAATTTTAGCTTTTCTATGTTGCTTATATGAAAAATTGTAGGAAAACAGATTATGGATAACTTTTGTTGTTTGTTTATTGTTGCTTTGCCAAACCTTTTTAAATGTGGACAGGAAAAACATAATATTTACTGCGATGATTTGACATGCAGGCAAAATGCACCAATATTGTGAGAACTGCTACTGACATACTATCCTGTCAGGGGTAGGCAGTCCTGGTTCTGGAGTGCCAGCTTCCTACACGGTTTGTCGATTTCCCTGCTCTAACACTCCTACTGAATCTGGCAATTAACAGATGAGTTGAAACAGATGTGCTTGAGCAGGAAGACCACAAAACTATGTAGAAGTGTGGCACTACAGGACCAGGACTGCCCACCCCTGCTTTTTCGTACAGTGGGTTTTATTCAAAATGTTCTGCAATTCATTCTAATTAAAAAACAGAAGCACTGCATCAAGCATATTGTGTATCGTAATAAGAAAATTCACAATAAAATATTGTCATCTAGCTAAATAAGACTCATACTCATAATTATGGCTGACTCATAAATATGACTTAAATATTAACATACAAAGTCATAATTAAGACTCACTATTTCATTATTATGAGAAATGAGCTTCCATACCTACCTGCTTGCCAACTGTTTCCACTATAGAAATATTCCATTCCACATTAGACACTAGAAAATAACTTCTGCATCATTTCAGGTAGATTGAACTATTAAGTCAACTTAAGCTTGCTATTGTGGTTGGTGTGGCACAACAGATAACGCCACCACTCCATGTGGGAGACTAGGCTTTGATTCCCGCTCTGGATGACTGTGCTGTGCCACACCACTAAGAGTCCTTGGACAAGAATCCTAACACAACTCTGACCCACGTCTGTAATGTGAATAACCTTTTAAATCTCTCTGGATAAGGGTGTCTGCTAAATGTAAAGTTAAGCTGCATTGCCTCCAGCTGATCTACTGTATGAGAGTTACAAACAGCTTGAGGGTGAGATCTTCTGTTTGTTTGTATTGGTTTATACTGTATATTTTACTGTCATGCTCATTTCTCCAAAAGAGCAACTTTACAGAAGTTTAAAACCTTTTTAACTCTTAGAGCATAGGCCAGTTTTGTGGATGTTTTCAAAGTTTGATGTACGTTTATCATCTACAAATTATAAAATGTTTAAAAGACTCAGTCAACGGTTCCTACCTCAGAAATATTGCTGGACAGTGACCATCCAGAGTATTTATGAGTTGAAATGCATTGCTTTTGAATGATTTGTAATGATTAGATTGTAGGTTATTTATTTAATAAATTCTTCATAATACTCGACAGTAGTCCAAATAAAATTAAACCCAGTATGTAATGTATTTTTGTTATGTATGTATAAGTATTATCCATTCTCAGGACTTTTATTCTGAAATTTGCATAAGCAAAGAAACAGCGTGACCAGCCCCACCTTCTCATTTCCCACCTCCTCTCATTGATGAGGCAGAGTCTGACTCCAGCTGCATGCTGGTCAAGCATTTACATGTGTATAGAGTAGTAAACATACAGTAGACACTGCTATAACCTTTTAATTGGGAATGAATTTATTAAATTAAAATCAACCCAGTAATGGTTGACAACAGGTTGATGGCTATGCTTTGATTGAAAATGTACTCACCATTATTTGGTGTATAAATATTAAAAAAACACTTTACATCCTAGAAATACTTTTGGGACTTTTATTCTGAAGTTTGAACACTGTGAGCAAATAAAGAGGGCAAACAGCCCCTCCCTTCTCATTTTCCTCTATAACCCAATATTTGGGTCAGTGATGTCATTAGCTCCACCCCCTCTCACTGATCAGTCAGAGTCTGTGCGCAGGTTGAGCATGTAGATGTGGACAGAGCAGTAAACATGCACTGGAAGCTTCAGTGGTTTTCTGAGCTGGAAAATTCACTAATGGACCATATAATGAGGAGACCACAGATAGGGAATGTCAGGATCGGACGGGCAGAAGAGATGAGGGTTAAGAAGCAAATGCAGGGGTTGAATATTTAATGATAAAGAAAAAACAAACCAGGATACTAACAAACAAAAACTGGGGGACTTCAAACTAACATTAAATACAGTAAAACAAAACCTAGACAAACAAAGGAATTTACAAACAAACAAGCTCTACAGAAACAAAGACTACAAACAAAACAAAACCTACACTTACTTAGAGTGGGGGAACAAGGTACAAACAAATACAAGCTAACAATGCTAACATCCAGGGACGGTAACAAAGCAAACCAGCAACAAACAATGACAGAAACAAAATGGACCGACAAAGACAGACTGAGACAAAGGGTCTTAAATACAACATGACATTGATCGCACCTGAGACATGATAACGAGGGGGCAGGGCCACAAATCAGACACAGATGGGAATGGGCGGAGCAAGGGAGGACATGGAACCAAAACAAACACGACCCTTGTGCTCCTAAGAAGAAAAAACTAGGACAAGACAGGAAGACAGAAGTGAACAGGATTGACAAAGGGCAGGCATGACAGGGTAAGGTCTGTAGGTTACTCTGATCCTGAGTTAGAAGTCTAAAACATGGCACGTACTGTAACTGCACACTGGTTCTAAGAGTTAACTTGATATTGAACATTTAAAAGCTTCACATCCACTGAACAATTCTTAGAAGCAAAAGTGGTTCTTCTAAGGCATCGCTCCATTCTGTCCCTCTCTTAATCATCTGCAGTAAGTGCTGATATGCCTTGATGCTTTGCATGTGCCTTCTCATCTTCATGTCACACACCACACTTTGCTCACACACCATTGTTTGACATGAAGGCAGTTGGTAGCCACATGTGACGGCTGGGACTTGCCCATATTTCCTTGATGTGGAGTAATCTTATAGTATCTAATACTTTCTTTTAAGCCACACTGATACAAGAGCAGATCTGTGACACTGATCCCTTTCCCGAGGAAACCTTCATTCAAATCCCTCAAACCAGAACGACCTTTGCGAGATGAACAAATCCACTCCCTTAAAAGCAACCGAACACCAAATTATGACCATCTGCACCATGTTATTAATTATTGACGTTAATTGCTGAACGTTAGGTGGTGGAGATAAGAGGCTTCTTACTGGGATTAGCATTTCAAAGCAGTGTTCCATTGCTTGGCTTCTTGATTGAGGCGACAGCTGAAAGGGGGGGATGCCCTTTCGAGTGGTGAAGTCATCTTTCTATTAAAGATGCTCTAATTTTAGAAGAGGCCCTACGTGTGAAAGGTAAATTCTGCGCTTGTGCTTGAAGCTCCGCGGTTGTAGGACTGTTACAAAGGATAGTTTCAAGTCAGCAGTCCAGGAGTGTGGTCACATTTGTCCAGAATACATAGGTCTGCTCCCAGGACTGGTTCTGGACATGTAAAAGGGAGGGGCTGGTTTCAATCAATCAATCAATCAAAATTTATTTTTATAGCGCTCTTCACAACTGAAGTTGTCACAGAGCAGCTTCACAGAAATTAAATAAATAAATAAATAAATAAATAAATAAGAAAGGTTAAAACAGAAACAAAGTATAAATGACAGATGGTTTGCTTTTACATATGTCAGACATCACTTTCCTCTATACATTTTTGCAAAATGGCAGGGTATTGGTTCATCCATCTGTCACTATTCATTGTTTGAACTTGCATACAAACACTTTGAACGGTGCTTTCTGGAGTCATGGCACTGGAGCACCTGCAAACAATGAGCCGTTTTTAGCCATGCAGGTGACAAGCTGACACAGTCGTGTGAGAAGCTGAACCAATCAGGCAACCCCAAATGTGGCACCCGAACTGGACAGCTTCCCCACTTGCAGCAGACTGAACCTGAGTTAGAACCAAACCTGATTTCAGAAGTACCAGAAATTGGTTCTCTGGGCCACTCAAAAGCAGCTTTCACACTAGACCAAACATCCCGAACTTGTGGAGAAAGTGCTCCCACATCCAGAAGATAGTGTGAAAACACCACTATCCTAAAGCCCTGCTTGAAAGGGATGGAATGTTTGTGAGGAATGTCCTTTTTCCCAGGACCTCGTTAGTCATTTTATGCAATCCGAATAACATCCTGTTTTCCATTGACCTCTATGGTGGTCTGAACCCTAAGTTCTAAGGCAGGGGTGCCCAAAGGGCCAGTCTCCAGCAAAGTTTGTTAGTTGACCTATTCAAACACACCTGATTCAACTCGTCTGTCAGTTAGTAGGCAAAGTTGATGTGTTTAAGTAGGACATCTCTATAACTTTGCTGGAGACCAGCCCTCCAGGACTGGAGTGGTGTTAGTAGAGTCTAGAGGTGATGGGCTGCTCTCTAGTATCAACAACAACATCTTCTAAAGTTGCAGCTTTAGGACTATCGGGGCCTAGTTGGTTGTATGTATGCAAATGTAAAGAACCAAGGTTTGTTTTTGCAGCTCTGTTTCAGATATGTTGGATTTTCTTTTAAAGAAAGACACCACAGTGTTTAATCATGGTTTATACAGTGGTAATACAGTTTTCCATTCTTGGTCCCCATATTAAGCCAGCAATATGAAAATCTCCCTCAGCATTGAAAAAAATCCAGGTACTTTGAGGAAATATGCAAATACATATAAAATCTAAAATTGAAATTGAGCACAAGAGCCTCATGCCAACTGTGGAGCATGGCGGTGGAAGTGTCATGGTTTGGGGCTGCTTAGCTGCAGCAGGGCCTGGAGATCTCGCTCATAGAAACCATCATGAAATCTTTATTGTATCAATAGGGGCTTCAGGAAAATATGAGACCGTCTGTACAAAGAATTCTTCCTTCCATTTGATAGCAGAAATTCGTAGATGGTTACAGCAAACATCTGATTGACATTATTTCAGCCAAAGGTGTCCAAATTTTATTCCTAAAAAAATGCTTTTTACAAATGATGTTTCAAAACATTTCTTCAGTTGTATGTGTTTAGTTACATCATCTCCATCTCGCAGTATAAAGAACAATTGTCCTTGAGTTTATATATGTTTTAAGATATATATATGTTCATAGGGTGTCTACACTTTTCACACACAATAGCAAACACACCACACACAAACCATATATATGTGTATATATATATATATATATATATATATATATATATATATATATATATATATATATATACACACACACACACACACACACACACACACACACACACACACACACACTAGGTCATGAGTCTGAATAAATAAAAGCAAAGCCAAAGGAGTCAAGTAGAAGTCTGGAGGCTCAGAGTCAAACAACCTTTAGTGATGTCCCTGCTCAAACACACCTGATTCAACTTGGCAGTTAATTACCAGCCCACGGCTCTAAGCACCCAATGATAGCAAGACTTCTGGTGCTCTACTGGCCTGCTGGCCACAGATGGCTGTGGCATTGGTGGCTTCCATTAAATTAAGTACCTCTACCTCTTGAGAAATGCATTTGAGGTATCAGTTGATTTATAAGATTTTGTACTGTATAAATATATAATGTGAGTGAAGCAGGGATATATTAGGGCTGATAAGTTGCCAAAGCATTACTGTAAGGATTTGATTGAATTCTGTGACAAGAGCATTAGTAACATCAGGATGTTGGATGATCACCACGCCACCTCATCCACAACTCCCCAACTCTTCTCAGCAGTATTTGATGGAGCTCCATCATTCCAGAGAACACAATCCCACTAGTCTACAGCTCAAGGCTGGGGTGCTTTATAACCGTCTTGGCCATGCAGCATGTTTATCTGCTCTAAAGAGTCATATTCTAATGCTGTGTGTACATTTGCACATCTGTGTCAGCAAAGGGTGCAGCTTAAAGGAACTGAATGCAATCATTAGAAGGGTTGACCAGAAACATTTGGACGTATAGTGTATATGAGGTCAGGCAGGTAAGTAATGCTCCCAGATCATTGGAAGTAAAGCTATTGATCTTTACATGATTATCGAACATGGTGTCCCTCACTGGTCAGGACCAAATTGCTATTGACCAGTTTCAGCTCTGCTAGCTCACCTCAAAGCTCCCATATAAGTGGTCCTGTATGGTATGGCAATAGAAGTGTAATCCTCTTGCCAGGAGACGTATTGAAGATGGATATCTTGCTGAGCATTCTCACAGCCTGCCTGTCGCCTCCACTCACAAATCAATTACATCGTTATATACAGCATGAACTGGGTCTGGGCCTCAGACAAATGGATCACATGTGATTTAGGACTTTATGCTCAAAGGTCAGGAACGTGTTTAACCAAAACAGAGTAAGAGAGTATTCATATATTCACATATATACAGTCCTGTAGATGTTTCCTATAAGTGTCTACCAGTCTCTGACATCCACTAGAAGAACGATTTTCCCACTCTTCCATGACTTTTTCCTCAATCCCCCTCTGATACAATACTGGTTTCTATGATGGAGAGCTCTTCAGGCCCTGTTGCAACCAAGAAGCCCAAAACATGACACTTCCACCACCAGTTGGTATAGGATCTTGTGCTCAAATGCTGTGTGCAAACACATCTTCTTCTTTTACTGTGCCCAAATACTCAGATCTGACAGATGTTATGAATGTTCTCCACTTGTAAATGATTTTCCGGACAGTGGAACATCTGAAATCCACGGCTGATTTCAAATTTCAATTTTCACCCCTACCAATTTAGACGTACCCAATTACCCATCCCTAAGTAGCCTAACATGCCCTGCTCTCGACACTGGGAGGGAGAAATCGTCCACATGTTTCCTCCAAGTCATGTGACGATAGCCTAGAGCCTACCGCCTCTTTTCGAACTACCGCCATTTGTATCTTTGCCGGGCAGCCATTGCACTTGGAGGAGAACACATCGACCTTGCGAGATGTGGGAGGAGCACCATCTACCCAACCCCCCCAAGGGAGAGCAAGCCAATTTCTCTCCCTCTGGATCCCGGCTGCCGATGGTGAACAGCATGAACCTGGATTCGAACCAGCAGGCTTTAGCCCGCTACACCATGTTGAGATCTTTTTAAATCCATTTCCTGACTCATCTTAATCTACAACCTTCTTTCTGAAGGCCTCAAAGAACTCTATGGATCTTGCCAGGGTGATACCACTCACTTCAACAATCAAGAGCAAACCAAACTAATGTCAATATGGTTTAGATTTAGATCCTACAAAGTCCTCTCTAACAATGGTCTAGTCGTTTGTAGGTGATGTGGTGTAAGTTGAAAAATGTGTGCGACAGCAACAACATATGCAATTACACTGTAACTTACAATGTGCTTGGCATGCTACCAAACGTTGCTCTTCCTAAGTCATTTACAATAGCTCTAATCTGCTGTTGCCTAAATATAAAAGCCCTTTCTCCACGAGTCATTTCACAGCATCATTATCTCTTTCTTTAGTATATGCATACGACTTCTGCAATCAGTGGAACGTGACTCCACTCCTACATACTGCACCACTGCCTGACTATACATGTGCATCTACAGTAAAGCTGGCGTATGCTATAACTGGTAAGCTGCTCGGATTGGTTGACTCATCCATGCTGAGCATATGACCAGAGGTCTGGTTCATTGAAGATAATGACTGCAAACAGACTCGAAACCTCTAACAGACTCAGTCTTAGAAGTCTCCAGTTAAAGGACCCAAATCATGCAAAACCGAAGTCTCTTGTTTTCAGGGTTTGGTGTGATATGTAAACATTGTTATATCCACACATCAGTCAATGTTATAAGCAGTGTTTCAGCCTGCACCTTTATTATTATTATTATTATTATATACATATATCATATTATTATTATTATTATTATTATTATTATTATCATTATTATTATTATTATTATTATTATATACATATCATATTATTATTATTATTATATACATATATCATATTATTGTTATTATTATTATTATTGATATTATTATATACATATATCATTATTATTATTGTTGTTATTATTATTGATATTATTATTATTATTATTATATACATATATCATATTATTATTATGATTATTACTATTATTATATACATTATATTATTATTATTACTATTATTATTATTATTGTTGTTATTATTATTCAGGAATTCTGCTGTATTTTTAGATTCATTGTATTATTACATTATTGTTGCAGCATTTCCTTGTTTTCAATTACAGTTCATTGTAGGTTTACTAAAGATCTTTGCAGTTTCATTACCGTATTACAGTATCACACAATTATATATTTTACAGTATTATTACATTATATCACAATTTGCTATATTTTCTTGGTGTTATTATTACAGTTTTACTACTAAAGGTATTATTTTTTGATTATTACAGATGTTTGTGGTATTTGTATTACAAAAGTATTCTTACAGATTTACTATTACAGTATTATTACAGAATGCAATATGTTTATATAATTGTTCTATAAAAGTATTATTGCATTATTATTGCTATATTAATTTTAATAATTTGCCAGTATTTTTACAGTATTTGTATTACAGTATCATTACAGAATTGTTATTGTATTGTATATTGCTGTGTAAATTGTCTTAGTTTAGTTAGAGTCAAGATGTAATTTTTGCTGTGTTACGTAAAAACAGGGTTCAGTAACCTGCAGATACAGATTAGGCTGAAGATCAATGAAACAGTGGTCACCAACCCTGTTCCTGGAGGTCTACCTGACCCCACCTGATCATCTAGTTATCATCTTCAGAAGTGACTGATTGAATGAGATGTGGGTCAGAGCAGAAACCTGTAGGTAGAGCAGATCTTCAGCTGGAGGGATGGGATCGCTGCCCTAAAGAGCATTTAGGGGAACTGTCTGGTGGGCCTCGAGCATCTTCCCTGTATCGACTGTCATGTTTGTGACCTTCTCAGGCCTGTTCCTATTTTTGCCCCCGGATATGTAAATGTGTGCTCTCTGCGCGGCAGGCCAGCCGAACCGTGTGCTCCATAATTACAGAGCTCTGTCGAACTGAGCTAATTATGGCACGGAACACTCGGAGCGCCGACTGGCATGTTGGCATGGCAACCGCAGAGGTGTTAATTATTTTCAATTATTTTCTCTCTTTAGAGGGATGGAATCCCCTCCTCAAGAGCAGACGAGCACACCTGTTCAATCCTCACTCTCGTTCTATCTCTGTCTCACTTTATCACTGCTATCATTCTGGTCTCTCTCGGTCATCCTCTCTCATTTGTCTCTCTCCTCCCTCACACACTTACTTTATTTCTGTCTCTCTGTATGTCAGGTGGTTGCTATGGTGTTGCAGTCAATTAATATTGCGCTGGCGGTATTTTGAGTGGTTGCTAGGTCGTTGCTATACAGATCCTAATGTGTTCCTGAGAGTTGTTAGGATGCAGTTGGATACCTTTCTCCAACCCTTCCTCCTCCCTCCCCAACCCCACCTCCACCCTGTCTCTCATAAAGAAGTATAAAGAACATTTTAAAAGTCAAAAGAACCTTCATTGGGTGTAGGTTTATTTATGGACATCTATTCTACGAACATAGTTCTTAATAGACCCCAAAGTGGTTCTGCTGTGGTTCCTCTGTGGTACCTCTCAAATAAAAATCTGAAGCACCTTTATTTTTAAGATACTGACCCTAAACAACTTTCCTTTCATTCTGTGTTGAACATTGTATAAAAAAAACTGCTATCTCGCTCCACTTTCCCACCACTTTCACTGGCTAGGTGGCCCTCCCTCCTTTTTGGGGGCTTCTAATTGGTTTGTTTGAGCTCTGCCCACTGTTGTGACATGGCTCTCTCAGTGAGAGGCCTTGACCTGACCAGGTCCAACAGTTTCCATCTACCTTCATCTTCTGCTCTGAAGGGGAAAAATTACTGGGGCTATCAGAAGTTTATGTTTCCACCATCCAGAACACCTTGACATTCATAGCTCTGTTTATCAGTCTGTATTTGTGTACATATATCATGTACCAATCAGGATGGAAAGACTGGGTTTTCCACTTGTGGCCTCTGTTTTGTGGTCTGCACCTGCATAGTAACACAGGGCGCTTTATCTACTAGAATTATATATGGATGCGTCCAAGCTGCCGTATGCATATAGCATCATTTAACGTCTGTTAATGTACCTTAAAAACACACCAAATATTTGCTTTTCATACAGAAACCTTTCCTTTCCATTCATCAGGAAATCCTGACACAACGCAGGACTTTAAAAACGTATTTTTATAGTTAATAACAAGATACATTATCGTTATGAAAATACAGCTTCAGATTTGACAGCTATGACAGATGTCAAGATGACTGATGCACTGTTATTTGCAAGTGATCAAATCAGATTTGCGTTGCCAGACATCGCAAATCAAACTTGATACAGTACAAAGCCACACTGGTGCCACACTCTTCTTGGATCTTCACACTTCGCTCACTCTGGATTTGATGTATTATTTGCAAAAGATGCTTTCAGAGCAGATTTAATTGGCCAGAGAATGTAGACTGAGATGCATCTGTACAAATCTGATCTGTAATCAGGCTTCAAACCGCTTCCACATGTGGTTTGGATTAAAAAAAAAAAAAAAAAAAAAAAAAAAAAAAATATATATATATATATATATATATAAAATATAAATATATATATATTTCCACTTTATAAAACATATAAATATTTTATTTATGTACTACAGATGGCTTTTATTTATTTTTCCATTATTATTTTTGTTATTTACATATAATATTTTATTAATACACAATTTTGGACTGAAACCAGACTAAGACCAGACTAAGTAATCTACAGAAGAACAATAGCAGTCGTTTGAAGTGGTGGGTAAGTCTGAACAGACTGTAAACACATCAGAGTTGGTTTGCTAATTGAATGAATTAATCTGTGACTGAACCGATTAGGTCTTTGATGATGGTAACTACTCTTGGTACTTCGAGTCCATTCTACATTAGCCAGTGTTATGTTTCTCGTCACTTATTGAGCTCCAGAGGCGATTTCCACATTTGGAACAGAAGGGCACTATGAATTATTCCATAACTATAATGCATTTTTCAGTAACTAGTATGATTCAATCCATAACCATGAGGAATTATTCTGTAACCACTACACATTATTCCATAACTGTGAAGAAACTAATATTTGAGGGTGAGGAATTGAAGTATGGACCCAGATACAGAGTTCATTTCTGAAAGTGCTATAAGACCAGTCATTGGCCTGTGGAGGTGATATTCTGTATTATGTAAATGGCTGGTATAATACATTCTTTGAGAAACCCACCAGTTTCAGTGATCATATTACCCTTCTACAATGGTCCGCTCTGCGTTCCCCAAGGCCTCAGCGTCTGAAGGACAAAGGAACATTGTGGAGAAAAAAGGTCCTCAAAGCTCCATCCGACAGCCATTAATATATATTACAGGATTATGAAGTGTTTGATATGGCAGGGCACACACTTAACACAGAGGTTAGTGCTATCAGCAGTGACCTTAAATATAGCAGTCTGACACAAACACACACACACACACACACACACACACACACACACACACACACACACATCGCTTTTCCCTTGACAGCAGAGTCACATGTGCGGCTTTCTTTTGCAATGCCACAGTAAATGCAGGTGATCTGGATTTAAAAGGGCCATCAGGTGTGTATGCATGTGTGTGTGTGTGTGTGTGTGTGTGTGTGTGTGTGTGTGTGCATGTGTGTGTGTGTGTGTGTGTGTATGAAGGATTGGTGTGTGAAGTATGCCATCCACACCCACTCACTGAAGTCACCGCAACAACACACACTCATGGTCAGATCATTGTGAAAGCTTCTTTTTTAGCACTCCTTGCAAATCCTAACTTCAAAGGCATTCTTTTCTTTTCCTTCTCTCTCTCTCTCTCTCTCTCTCTCTCTCTCTCTCTCTCTCTCTCTCTTTTGTCGTTTAGGCGCTCTCCTTTCAGCTACGCGATCAAAGCACCTGTTCCAGCTCTTTTGATCCACAGGCACACAGATACTGTTGAGATTTGGGTTCCCTCCCGGGGGCCTTCGAGGACAGACAGTCAAAGGGGTTAGAGCTGGGAGGAGGGGTGAGGGGCTTCTCCAAGAGTTTATGGGAGACAATATTAGAAGAGTAGCTCATCCAGATGCAGCCCACGGGTTTCGTTTCAGAGACCTCTCTCTCTATCTCTCCCTCTCTCTCTTTCTGTCTGTCTGCCTGCGCAAGTTTTTTATAACGTACTCTATCTGGACAAAAGTATTGGGACACCTGCTCATTCATTGTTTCATCTGAAAGGGTGTTAAAAAGACTTTATCTAGCATTTGTTGGATGAATTCTACTAGATTTCTGAGCATTTGATTGCATTCAGTGGCAAGATCATTATTCAGGATGTTGGATGATCACCACCTCATCCCCAACTCATCCCAAAAGAACTGGTTGGAGCACCATTGTTCCAGTGAACACAGTTCCACTGCTCCACATCTCAATGCTATATATGAGTGTGTGTGTGTGTGTGTGTGTGTGTGTGTGTGTGTGTGTGTGTGTGTGTGTGTGTGTGTGTGTGTGTTATTATTTATTATCTAATTTGTGTGACAGGGTAGTGGGGTTGAGCATGACCAAACCTGCCTAACATTCCTACCCTGGAAGAACATTGAGGAATTGAGGAGAGGAAAGGAGCAGGAGGTATGGACAGAACCAGCAGTAATTGGGAAAATGGGACAGCTGATCCCTTTCAGATATGATGTTGACTACTGATGAACCGAGCCTATCACAATGCTTGCTTTCAGCACACTCCTAATAGCCCTGAGCCAATCACATTCCCTGCACATAACCAGCACTTAAACAGCAACTCTGGCCATTTAACTGCATTGATTGTGAAAGTTTAAACACCTGCTCGTTGCTTATACCATAACATTATGACCTCCTCCTTGTGTCCACACTCACTGTCCATTTAATGACCTCCACTAACTATAAGGAGCCCTTTGTAGTTCTATAATTACAGACTGTAGTTCATCTGTTTCTCTGCAGACTTTATTCTCCTCCTTTCACCCTGATCTTCAATGCTCAGGACCCCACAGGACCACCACAGAGCAGCTATTATGTGGGTGGTGGGTCATTCTCAGCACTGCAGTGACACTGACACGGTTGTGGTGTTAGTGTGTGTTGTGCTGATACGAGTGGATCAAACACAGCAGTGCTGCTGGAGTGTTTAAACCACAGAACAGCATGAAGAAAGGTCCACCAACCAGAAATATTCAGTCAACAACGGCCTGTGGGCAACATCCTCTGAGCACCGAAGAAGGACGAGGGAATGACCATCACAGTGTCTAAACACTCCTGCAGCACTGCTATGTGGGGTCCTGAGCATTGAAGATCAGGGTGAAAGGAGGAGAACAAAGTCTGCAGAGAAACAGATGAACCACAGTCTGTTATTATAGAACTACAAAGAGCTCCTGTGTGGTCAGAGGAGATTGGACAGTGAAAATGACCACAAGCAGGTGGTCATAATGTTATGGTTGGTAGGTGTACAGTGAACAGTAGTTTTATCAGGTGTTCCTTTTCCTCCTTTAAGATAGACATGAAACACACACACACACACACACACACACACACACACACACACACACGCACACGCACACACACAAACCCGCATTGGCACCCGAGTATGGTGCAAGGCCCAGGACGTCTGACCCTCTGTGTCTGTAGTAATCAATCTATCAGCAGCTATTCAGCAGCTATCAAATGTTCTCCCTCAAATCATAAAAGGACCTCAAGGTATTAGAATAACCGTTCCATTATTACTGACAGAAATGCCAGGATGAAGTGACCTACAACCACAGCGAGCGCTCAAAATGTCATGCACGGTGTCGTTCGTGGCATTGTTGCTCACAAAATCATTCCGACTCTCAAAAGGACTGAAATTGGATTTGTTTCGCTAGAGGAGGTTGTGTAATGCAATTTGTGAGAGATCTGATTGGCAGATCCATATGAAATAAAATATCTGTGAAAATTCCCACAGAAAGCCTGGACTGAAAGCTCATAACTCAATTGTTCTTGTCAGTGTTACACAGATCACACCGTAAAGCCGTGTCTATTAACAGGGTTAGTTATTCCATTAACATGAGGTACGTTGAGGAAGGATTTCTGAGGAAGCTCCAAGTACAGAACGTCTAATGAATTCGAGATGTTCCTGTTCAATATTCTAACTCTGAATAGTGTGGTGAAGACAGGTTTCCTCCTGATGACCCTTCCCTGAAGGTCATATTTGTGCAGATGTTGCTGCGCAGTAGAATAGTGCACCACCACTCCATAATCAACCCAATCCCATGACCTGTGGACATCTGGTACACCTCTAATGAGTCAGGCTCTTTAGTGGACTAGCTAGCTCTTACCTGACAGGCTCACGAGCACTTCACGAGCAATTTTCATAACCAAGCCATTTCTCCAGGAAGGATGTTCAGGGGTTGGTTTACCCTCAACAGAATTTAGCAGCTTCAAGCACACAAGTTCTGAGTACTGCACTAGTGCTGGACTCATAACCATCACTTTTTGCTGAAGGGTGGGACTTCGCCAGAGCTTCATGAGAACATAAGCACGATGGGCTTTTCCGTAAGTCAACACGGACGAATAAGGTGTAACTTAAACAAACAATGTTGAATAAAAGTCCACATTAAAACTACAACCTGACTTCTTATTTCATAAGAATAGATGCATGTTGCCATAATCAGCTAAGTGTTACTGAAGCTCTTTTTCAGTCTAGCAGGGGTTTTGATATTTATTTATTTTTCTAAATTCTGTTTGCAGGTTTCTCTGAAAGATATTTTTATATTACAAACTGAAGAAACAGCTGTCTGAAAATGCTTTGTGGTCTTCTAGTCTCTCCTGCTTTGTGTACATAATTCTCTGATAGCTAGGCAGCTGCTTAGAAGAGCCCACGGCTTTTGATTGCTGGGACAAGGTTTGAGGAGTCGTAGTTTTATAAAATTTTGAAAGTGCGTCACCTTATTTATTTATTGATTTTTTTACTATAGATGACAGTCCATAGGCCTAACAATCTTATAAGTCTATCTTATAAGTTACGTGAGGTGCTCGAACTATTGTACTTTTTTGTGTATTGTAATTTTGTGCAAAACAGAACAATGCTCTCATTTATCCTAAAAAAATGAAAGAAGTGCTTCACCTTTAACTTTATGTCTTGCAGAGATCAATCCATCTTCTGCTCACTTAACAATTCACAATAACATCTGTGGAGCAGTGGAACTGTGTTCTCTGGAATTTCCCTCTGGGATTAATAAAGTAATTCTGATGGCGCTTCATCCAGTACTTCTGGCATGAGTTGGGGAGTTGGGGACGAGGTGGGGTGGGGATCATCCAACATCCCCTCCTAAATAATTCTTCTGTTGCTGAATGCAATCAGATACTAGTAGAAATCCTCCCCTGGACAGTGGAGACACTTACTCCAACAAAAGCAGGAGAAACTCTCTTTAACCTCGATTTTAGGAGAAACTAGAGCTGGCAGACAAACTTGTGGAACGTCTGCTTGTGGAACGTCTCGCCCCTTCAGTCAGAACATAGCGACACAGCGGGCTCTGTTTTTCATGGCTTCTGTGACAGTGTTGAGGAGGTGAGGAAGGGTTCGGAGAGGCAAGTGTGAAAAAGACATGAAGTGCTCTAATTTATGTGTCAGTTGAGTGTCGCCTGTGCATCGTGTTCTCGACAGCACAAGTGCCAGACAGTTGAGGAAGGAGAGAAGTTATGCTCACAGAATGAGAGGGAGAAGGCCAGAAAGTAGGCCTGAGTGGCTACATTTTCAGATGCTGCAAACCTCTGTTATGTGACTATAAATGTGCCATTAAATGCATAACAGTTCTTCACACATCAAGAACATCTTCAACTAAAATTCAGTCTTTTCCAACTGAGTTCAATCCCAGTTTAAATTCCAAAGGAGCTTCCAGTGCATGTTTACTGCTCTGTCCATGTTTACCTGCTCAACCTGCACACAGACTCTGACTGATCAGAGAGAGGGGGCGGGACCAGTGACATCACTGACCCAGATTTTGGGTCATAGAGGAAAATGAGAAGGACGGGCTGTTTCACAACAGGTTTTCAAATTCCAGCATAAAGGTCCTGAGTAAGGATAATAGTCACAAATTACAAAGATAATATAGGACATGTAGTGTTTTTTATTTTTTTTTTTAATTTTGGACTATTTTGAAGAATTTATTAGATTGACAAGGTTATTGATAATAGTCATTACAAATATCTCATCTGTTCTTGCATTTTTAGCTCAAATGTACTTTGGAAGGTCCATTTCCCCAAAGGAACCTTCCCAAGGGATCAATAAAGTTCTATTCTATTCTATTCTATTCTATTGTCAACAGGATTTATGAGATGCAAAATGCATTTTAGTCCACAAACACAAAGAACTTAGGCCCAAGCAAATTTTTAATTCATAGAAAATCCATACAAATTTCTAAATTTCATTCATATTTAAATGAAGACAAATTTGAGTAGCCTATTATAATATTTCTATTCTCCAAAACATTAAATATATTTAGAATATACATTAAATATATGATCTCCTGAAATAATTATAGCATATAACAGGCTAATTATAATTATTATTAATAATGATATACTTAATGTTTTGGAGAATAAACATAAGATTAAAAGTGTGAAATGAACACATCCTACAGAATTGGCCTAGTAAAGGTTAAAAATGCTCTATTACAGTTTTACAAGCCTGTTTACCACCCTGTTCATTTGCATCGAAATGAAACAAGCTCTTCTTCCTTCATGGTGGGGTTGCTTAACACATTGCACACCATCCCAAAGGCCCAGAAATGACATCATTTTCATCCAAAGGCTAAGGAGAGTCAACCTGCCACAACAGCTCCCCTGCAACTTCTACAGTTCCACTGTAAAGTGTCCTGATGAGCTGAATCCCAGTGTGGTATGACAGCACCACGGCTGCTGAACACAATGACCTGCACAGGGGGATGAAAGCTGCCTGGTTCATGACTGCAGCTGCGTTCCCACCCATACAGGACCTCTTCAATGGGAGATGTCACAGGAAAGCCCTCAACATCTCCTCTGATCTCACACACCTCAGCGACTACCTGTTCCAACAGCCCTCAAGAGATAGGTACATGAACACCAGAGCCAGCAAGCTGTTAAACTGGTCACACCAGCAGCACCAACCTCAACCTGAATACACACATACACACTGCACGGATCACTCAGATCTGCTCAGTTTATTCAGCAGATCCACACTGAGCTCCACTCTCTCTGAACCTCTCTGCACTCAGCACTTAACTGGATCTCTCTACTGTACATAAGCGGTGCACTGCCTCCTTGTTTCTACACTTATTGTCCATTTTATCATCTGTGTTTAGTGTACAGGAGCAGTTTGTAGTTCTACTGTATAATTTCAGACTGTAGTCCATCTGTTTCTCTGCATACTTTAATATCTTCCTTCTACCCTGACCTTCAGTGGTCCATATGGAACGTCCTGTGTGCACTAATGAAAGGCTAGAGGATGACGAACACGTAAGCTTCTGTCTCTGACTTAACATCTATGAGGTGGGCCAACTAGGTGGGAGTGTCTAATAGAGGACAGTGAGTGGACACAGTGTTTAAACACTCCAGCAGCACTGCTGTGTCTGATCCACTCATACCAGTGCAACACACACTAAATGACCCACCACCCACAGAATACCTGCTCTGTGGTGGTCCTGTGGGGTCCTGACCATTGAGAAAAGGCTGAAAGGAGGCTTTCACAACCTCTCTTTGCCCAACTTCAGTCAATGCCACTCATCTGCATCCAGCTCCTTCTTGAGTCACGTGGTTACAGTCATTACAACCGTGTTTAATATAAACACAGTCTTTGGTGTGATAGAAAAACAAACTCAAACACAGCTCTACGTCAGCCGCAGCAGCTCTGACACCAGCGTTCACACTGACATGCGCAAGCGCAAGCACAAGTCCTGAAAGGTTTCCTCCTTCGACTGATTTACGAGCTTGAGTAAATGACAGTTTGTAAACTCTTAACAAGCAATGTGTGAGAAATCAAACAAGCAGTCAAGGATTTGGATTTGCGTCAAAGTCGCGGCTTCTAGCCGAGCAAACAGGAACACAAAGGTCTGGAGGGCGGAGGGCAGTTAGTACAAGGAGTGTCCTGTGGCTTTATCCCAGTGGAGGGCACGTACAGTTTTTGGGCTGCCCCTAAACAAGCATGCATGTATAAACTAACATTAGTCCTTTAGCCTTTCCCTGGGTCTGTGCATTTGCAGGTTGCTGAGCAATTTCCCTGGTTTATGAAAGAATAACATAGGGCCATACTGGTACTACAGTACTGGTACTGGTTCAACCAGTACACTTTGGAGCAATATGGTGCATTTCAAACCATCCATGGACGTGAACACACACACACAAACACACACTAGTCAATTTGGTCGACAACACACCACCAGAGAGCCGGGCAACCACCTTAGCATCCAGGAAGCAACTGGGGAGCCTTGCTCACGACAAACTATAAATACCTGCAGGGTGTGCAATGGAATTCATAGATTAAGAAGAAGTGGTACAGGGCAGTGAATGTCCTTTACAGTATGTAGAAAATGGGTTTTCTACACAAAGCAGGTGTAAATAACTGGGAAAAAAGGATGATTGTAGTGTCATACAGGTGTACCAGAAGTGGCAAAAATCCCAGTTCACAGAAAATTCTCGAGAATATCGAGAATTGTTTCTAGATATCAACGCAGGTCTTTCACAACCAATTTCAGAAAGAACACTCTACAGGGAACTGCAGACCATTAACGTATGGAGCACATCATGGTTGCCATGGGAATTCTGTGTCTGTGTGTTGGTTGTGCATGTTTACGGAAAAAGCAAGGGGGCAGTGCAGCACTCAGCAGCACCAACATGCAACAAAATTTTAAAGAGGTTCTTTCTGTCCAAAATAGCAATTACTCGTGCCTGTGTGGTCAGTAGATATCCTTGTCATATGTTTGTCCAGTAACTCTGGATGTGTAATGTGCACAATTACATTCATGACGCAGCTGAATGCGTGGCCAAACAGCAAACATGTTTCTGGCCTAAACATGTTGTGCTAAAACTTGCTTGATACAAGAGGAAAATTCCCACTTTTCCATGATATTTCTAGGAATAGGATACATCTGTCCAATTTCATAACCCTTTCATGCATGAATTATGACAACATTAATTATTTTATTTTGTTTCTTTTAGTTTTTTTAGGTATTCATGTGTCCACTCAGGTGTTTCAAGTGATATTGCATGAACAGCCGGATGAATGGAACAATTCAAATGGGAATTCTAATCCCGTGGAACAAATATTATACTAAATATTATGCTTTAGCATGTTCTGGTCTGGCTATGACAAAAATATGACCACAGTTTACTGTCCTGTACTTTCAAACAAACAAAAAATCACAACGCATCTAGAAGTGTAGTGACCACCGTGCATGAAAGAGGTCATTTTACTGCAACCGTTGGTACACTGAGGGTAAGTTGGGTCTTTGACTTCAGGAGAAATCTGCTGAAAATTCCTGTACAGATTTTTTTCCCCAATCCAGCCTTAATTTTAACAAAAGCTTTATAAAAGAGCAAAGAGAAACTTTGCTGAATTCATATCCAGTGTAGTTGTAGTTCGTTGCATAACTCATAAAAAATTTGGTATGTCACAGATATCCGTTGCTCACAAAAAGGAATTAAAGGTGTCTCCAGGGAGACAGTACAGGAGATGAAGCTCTGAGCGAGGATCAGGTTTCCATTGTCTACCAAAAGTTTTGACAGGCACTTAAATATGCTGGTCCAGAATGACTGGCACTATCAGTGTCCATTCCAGTGTCCACACCTGCTGCTTAAAGGAGAAAGATACGGACCAGCCTTGTGAAGTTTGTCTCACTTCCATGTTAAATTCTGTGTTTTAATCTGAACCAAATCAAGTCTAACATTAATTAAGCAAGTTGGTAAGTTCTTCAGCCATCACACCCAAATCTCATTTCTAGTTTCCGTCCACAGCTCAAACAACTAATCCCTTTATTGTTTGTTAACTTTAATTCTAGTCAACGTCACTGTGGACGTCACCGAAATCGAATTAGATGACGTTGCGTTTTTGCTGTCTGATACAATAGTGGTTGTATTGTTATCTTGCATGTAATCACCCTATTTTTATAATGAATCTCTAATCTGATTACTGCCTGGGAGCTTTTATTTCTGGATCCTGATTACCTAACACTGTTTCCTGTATTCCATCACTACCCAACCCTGTAATTGCATCGTTACATTTAATTAGTATCTGAAACACTTTACGACCAGTTGCTGTAATATATTCCGAGGAGAAATGACATCAGCATTGACAGAAGTGACCTTTATGACACGTTGGAATAATCCTATATAAATATTTACGTAGGTTGATGTCAGGTGTGATGAAAGCCTGATATACAGTTTTAAGTGTCTTAGCTGTGAAAATACGAATGAAATTATCTTTCTTATCGAAGCAGAAACTCTTTTATTTTTATTTACTCAGTAAAACCTCACAAGTCAAAGTTCATGTGTCACATCCATAGTCATACGTGGTACAACTAGCAGTGAAACGCTTCGGTAGCAATAATGGTTCTATCAGACGGGACTATTTAAACCACAACGGAACTCAATCTGTACTACTGCAAGCAAATCCCAGTAAATTAGAATGAGTGCATGCATGCCCACACACACACACACACACACACACACACACACACACACACACATATACATGCACATGCACCAAGAGAGCAAGAAGTCAAATCCACAAGAATAATTATTTGTATTAATGTTTTCACCAGACCAATCACAGTGGACAGTGTGGACAAGATCCGTCTCTGACCACCTCTGAATGTAGTATGAGTGATCTGATTGGAATCTGATCTCAGAACATTTCGGGTGTGTTTACACCTGCCTATTCTTGTAGGCGAGTGAAATCGTAATGCAATCTGATAATTAAAAACACGTTAACCCTTAGAAACGGAGATGCGCACTTCACAGACTGTTACATGTCCTTATGTAGGCTTAGTAACTCGGATCAAAGGATCCAAGGATCAAAGTAACCTCCAATCACGATACACATATCATAACACACTACAGGACAGTGATTAATTCAGCTCAGAAAACAGCTAAAATTCACGTGTTATCAACTGAATTAAATCCCAAACTAAATGACAAAGAAGCTTCCAATGAAGCTTCCGACTGATAAGTGAGAGACTGTTTGTACTCTTTCTTTGCTCACAGTGTTCAGGTTTCATAATACAAGTCCTGAAATGGGATTATACTGGTACATACATAAATAACAAAAATAGTAGAGATTGTTTTTATTATTTGGACCAATGTCAAATATTAAGAAGAACTGAAGAAATAACTCTTAAAAATAATATTTGCATTTTCAGGTCAAAAACACTATCACTAACACTAAGAGTATAAAGTGTGTGCAGCTTTTATAACAATTATATTGTTGGTGAATAAAAGTGTATAAAAGTGTATAAACATAATTCTAAAGGTTAATGCCAGATGTAAACAGGCTCATGATAATGCAAATATAAACACACCCGAAATGCATTTATAACAGATACAAACCCAAGGAGTGAAACCACTTCAGGTCTGGGATGCATTTGAGCTGTTCTAGTAGACTAAACACAAACTCGTACTAGTGCAGCACACACTAACACTCCACCACCATGGTGTCACTACAGTGCTGAGAATGACCCACCACCCATATAATACCTGCTCTGTGGTGGTCCTATTGGGTCCTGATCATTGAAGAACAGGGTATGGATGATACTGAACTTCTACGTGCTCCTGTATGGTTTGAGGAGTGTGGTGGTTGATCTGTATATATGTTGGTGTCCTGTAACCCTATGAATGCTGCCCAAGCCTACGTTTGTTATGCAGCACAGAATGTAACAACACTTTGAGAGTGTGCTGTTCCCATGAACTAGGATAAATCCACGATGCATGCATCAGAGGGATGACTCTTATTAACCATAAACTATGTTCTTGTTTTTATGCTCCTCCATGGGGTACAGCTGTCATTTAATCTTCTGTTCTGCAGTACTTGGTGTCTTTGCACAGTACCTGCAAACAGGCCAGGATCCACCCTCTGCATTTATGTTCGGAACAGCCGCTCATAAATGAGAGGCATTGTGTTCCTTCTAATGCTGTGCCAGATTCATTAGGTCAGATTGTTGATGGCTTCAAACTTCTCTGGCAGGCACTTTTTACTAGATGCCTCGGAGCATTGAACGTGCTGTGTTCCTGCGGTTCTGGCATGTTAACCTGGTGAGAAAACAGCTGTGTTGTTCCCTCAGACCCGGGCAGGCCTGTGCAGGCTTTTGATTGTCATTCAAATTGCAGCACACTCAGCTTATGCAATTCACCACTCGGGAACAATGTGTACATTTACCCAGCTCGACTCCCTCTCAACTTTACACCCTCATAATGGGACTCCTGGTGAGAATAATTGTCTCTAAAGTGGGCTAGAAATGGCTTTGGAATGATAACTACATTTAAGAAAGACCACTTAGTGCCACACTCAGCGCCTGTTCTTCACATCCGGGGGATATAGGTGCTTTAAGTGCCTGTTATATTAGCCTGATTGTCACAGCACTGTTGGCAGCCTATAGCAGGAGCACGATCATCTAGAATCAGAGGTGAACAGTAGATGGTTACATTTCCTCACTTATGGCGTCTTAAGTTAAACCTGTAGATGGAAAAATGACTGAGGCCATATCCAGACTCAAAACAAACCCTTCTCTACCAGGACTGTGTGAAGTTTGGTTGTCTTAGTCCAGACCAAAGCCAAGAATTATACTTTGCAGGGAAATCAGCAAAATGTGATGGACTCTGGTTTCTGTTTTCCAACCAGTGTAGAGTTTTTGCAAGCTGGTACCTTCTGGTTTGGCATGGCTGGTTTGATACTGCAGTGAATGAATTGCACACAACTATGCATTGATCTTACATTGCTTGGGATATACAAGCACTCTGCAAAGGGCTTCCCTCTGTCCCTATCCCCCAACCCAGACACTGATTACCTCATAACAGTGGCACATGTCAATGGTTGGGATGTACATATCAGGCAGCAAATGAACAGTCAGTTCTTGACGTTGATGTGTTGATGCAGGTCAAATGGACAAGCGTGAGAACCTGAAACATCACAGGTCTTGTGGGTGTTCTGAGAATGTAGTGGTCAGTACCAACCAAAAGTGCTTTCTAGAAGGACGACCAGTAAACTGGCAACAAATTAACAGGATCTCATATGAAAAGCGTCCATATAGTTTGATTGTTTAAGGCCATTGATGCCATTAAGTGAAATGTAATACATCCACATGCATATCCTGCTTGTCGTGTACTCGAAGAAGAATAAATAAATAAAAAATAAACAGCATAGGACAATAGTGACATAAATAAGTAGACTAAAGTTAATGGAGAATTAGTAAAGGTTAAGGTTAAGTTTAAGGATGGGTTTATGTATAGATTAAGGTGTAGTCTGCTAAATGCCATAAATAATGTTTAAATGTAGGTCAATTTATAAATTATTATAGATTATGTTTAATTGTAGATTAAGGTGATGGTTAAAACATAGATAGATAGAACTTTATCGGTCCCTTGGGAGGATTCCCTCAGGGACATTAAGGATTACAGTGTAGGTTTAAAGTTGAATTTAGCTGTAGATTAAGGTGATGGTTAAGAGTAGGTTCAGTTCTCAGTGTGGAGCAAAGTCACTGGCACCCAAGATTCACTGAGGTCCAATCTCACACGTCTTAGTGTCAGGCCCCACAGGACACCTCAGAGGCCTTGTGCAGTCCATGCCTCCACTGATTATCCCTGAAATGTTCCAGGGGTGTAATTCCTGAAATGTAGCAGGGTCAGGGATGTGACCAGAAAGGGTTAAACATGGGCCTCATCTGGGTTGTACATGGGGCCTAGATGGGACCCATGTGGGATTAAGGTGGGCTGTAATGAACGGGGGCCATTTGGGAAGCCCAAACCCACTCAGAGCCCATGCCAACCTGCACCCACCTAGCCCGTGTTCCACCCATGTGAGCCCCACATGGGCATGAGCATGTTGGCTGGGATATATTTCATGGCCCATGTGTTCATATGCGGTTATTGGCAGCAGCCTGAACTGGATTGATGTATAGGTTCCACTGCAGTTCTTTCACTAAAGACGCCCTGAGACATGATATCTCTTTAGTTGTCCGAGCTGTTCTTCGTCAATTCATCACTTCATCGAAGTAACAAGAGTTTAACCCGAGCATGGGTTTAAGCCACTCTCCTCGGCTGCCTAACACTGCCTTGTTAAACGCTGCACGCTTAGCTGTAATCCAGGCCTTGCTGAATTGCATGTTTGTGGGTCTGAAGCGATCCCATCCCTCTTCGGCAGCAGCCTGAGCAGTCGGAGAGAAGTTTAATTTGCTGCTTGGAGTGACCCATTTAGGCCGAAGGCTTTGCTCAGGTAAATCTGTAGTGATATCATTAACTTCACATTAAGGCGTCTTTCCAGGTCAGAGGAAGGGAGGAAAGTAGGCCAAGCAGTGATTGCATGGAGCGGCCCGTTTAGAGCAGCTGACTGAGCAGTGCAGTGCATTGCCGAGCGCCTCGTTTGCAGCAAATCGTTGCAAATATGTGGGTTTGCACGTCTTTCCTACTTTCTTACAGGATAACAATCACTTTGAAAATAATGGTCCCACTGCAGCTTGGGCAATATAGCCGTATCTAGAGGTTGTGCCTCAACATAGCCCCGTGTTATTCCTTTGATGAAATATGGTTAAGCGGCTGGGGGCAATAAACGAGCACAATTTATTCGCCGATATGAAAGAAAACTTCCCCGTGCTATATATTTACCACAAAAGTGCACTTTTCCCATGTGAACCCATGGCTGGAGAACAGGCCTTTTATGAGAACACAGGTTTTATTACTGCAGAGCCATGTTTGTAGAGCAGTATACCTGTCATTGCCAATGTGTCTCATGAATGGCTTGCTACAGGATATCCTCCATATTGCCTCACGAAACATAATGGGCAATTCCACATTACCTTTCATTATTACAACTGTAGTTCTTTTCATTATTACCTCGTTTGACAGAGGAGTCATACATTTTACATTCATGCTTTCCATAATGCCACAATGCAGCTGATAGATGTCAGGTGCATCAGGATTTATTGATTCAACATTATTATTTAAAGAGCTCGTACCATGGAAAAGAGTTCTCTTCTTGGAAATAAGAGTTATACATAGTACGGTAACGTCGATGAAGTGTCAGAATACACACACAGCCCCTATATGGAAAAAAAAATGTAAAAATATTTGAATTACCTGTTTTTGTGCAATCACAAAGAACCCTAATTTGGTGCGATTCCATAGTTTGATGTACGTTTATTCCCCCAAAAAATATTTGTATGAATTTGACCATGTTTTGAAAAAAAATATATATATTTTTTTTGCTTATATGGATTAAAAAACACTTTATTTCTCAGTAATCTTGTTCCAAACCAATCTTCCAGAATGTTTTTGAAGAGTTATCTGCAATGATTACATTGACAAGGATGATAATTTAATATATAATAGTTCTTCAAAATACTTGACAATGTTCCAAATTAGATAAAAAAAAACCAACCTGAATATTCTTGATTATTTTTGTTATTTATGTATGTATCAGTATTATCCCTGCTAGGGACTTTTATTTTGGAATCCGAACAAAATAAAGAGTGCAAACAGCACCCCTCTCTCTGATCAGTCAGAGTCTGTGTGCAGGTTGAGCATGTTCAAGTGGACAGAGCAGTAAACATGCACTGGAAGCTCCTTTGGCATTTAAACTGGAAAAAAAAAATGGAGGATGAAAAATGCTATGAATATAAATAATAAAAATATTATATAAATCTAAAAAATGATCTTATTAGAAACAGCATTTTTAAATGCATTCCACATATCCAGATAGTGTTTATAAGGGTCATCTCTCTTGGATTCCGTGTTTTGTCTGTGTGTAGGGCGTTATCAGATGTGAATCTGCTTATTGAGCATGCAGTGTATGTAATGCGGAGATATGTCAGTGTGCTGAGATGATAGCATGGCACCAGAGAAGGATAGCATTACCTTTATCATGCTCCGCTGCCCTCATCACTGCTTTCGTGACATTTGCAGTATAGGTTTGCCTTATGAAGGTCAACACATGCTGAGCACTTACTCATATCATGGCTAATAATGTTTGAACTGAATATCTCTACAACCATGATAAGCATGGCATGTTGAAAAGGCACTGGCAAATACTCCTCCGTGGGTAAAGCTCTCGGGGAGCCTGTGTGTGACTGTACGCCAGACGAGTCTGAAATAAAGAGCACTTTCTGTCTACATTTGTTTCAGAAAACCTGACCAAGCTAGAGAACCAGTGTGACCAAGCTTGACCAGCTAACATGGCCAGCATTACCATCACGATCAGCATAATCAAGCAGGTAGACCAGCATGCCCAAGTGGGCTGATTAGTCCACAGCATGACTAATCTGCTCAACCAACATGACCACACTCATTGATCAGCATCACCACGCTGGTAGACCAGCATGCACAAGGATGTTGATCAGCATTACCAGCATAAGCAAGCTGGTTGCCCAGCACAAGCAGCATCACAAAACTGGTTGACCAGTTTGCCCACTTGCGTGACAAAGATCATTGACCAACATTGCCAACTTGATCAAGCTGGCTGACCACCATGACCAGCATTATCATGCTTATTGACCAGCATGACCATTCTGAACAAGTTTTATTACAAGCAGTATTACCAACACGATCAAGCTGGCTGACCAGTATTGCCATGCTTGTCAACCTGCATCATCAAACTGATTGACCAACATGCCCAAGGTGGTCTAACAGCATGACCAGCATGACCGAGCTGGTTGACCAGCATGATCAGGATCACCAAGATGGTTGACCAGCATACCTGAGCTCATTGGCCCAAACTTGGCCCAACTTTGACCATCAAATGGCAGTTAGACCACCTGAAACCAACCTCTGGTGAAATGGAAAACAAACATCTTGAATATCAACGAGTTATTCTTCATTTCACGAAGAATGGTCCTTCCAAAAGTGTTATTAATGAGGCACAGTGAACATAACGATTTGGTCAGAAAGGCACTGACTGACCGATACGTGCAGCTTGGCACTCTGTAGGGTACAGAAACACCCCACAAAGACGGGAATACCCACTTGTATGTGTGTGTGAGTGTGTGTTTGTGCATGTTGGCACATGGTCCCCCGGTGAAGCTGTTCAGTCTCACTAACTGCAGATGCAGTGTGATGCAGTGTCAACATACAGTGAAGACCACACAGACTTAACTGTGGTCAGAAAGAGGTAGAGCTGACGGGGTGGGCATAAATAAACATACACTCATTCAGCGGCTCTGCACAGCTTCTCAAAATGCTGTCTAGAAGGCTGCTGGTGTTTCAGATACAGCAGGTTTTCATGGATTCATGAGTCAGAAATCCTTATAACGTTACATTTATATTTACATTTATGGCGTTTCGCAGACACCCTTATCCAGAGCGACAAAAGTGCTTTGCTTTATCCTACGCTAGTAGACGAGGCTAGAATCCAGAGATTCCTCACGCTTAGATCCTGTCAAACACAAATGGCAGATTGGGGTCTAGACTGGTGGTCAGACTGGTGGGTCAAGCCGTCCTTTACTTGAGGCGTGAAGGGCTCTTGGTACAGCTCAGGTTTAACTATTGCCATCATGTATGGACAGGCTGGTCCATTTTCGGCTTTGTAGGCCAGCATCAAGGTTTTGAAGCTGAAGTGGGCAGATACAGGAAGCCAATGAATGGTTAAACTCTATAAGGGCAAAAATATTGGGACACCTGCTTATTCCTTGTCTTTTTCTGAACTCAGTGGTATTGAAATGAGTTTGTCTTGCTTTTGCTGGTCACTATCCTTCCTCATCCATAACTCAATGTGGGGGGTCATTATACCCCTCTAGTCCACACGTGGCATTAGGCATAGTGCCAACAGGTTAATGTGCTCTAGAGAGTCCTTTTTTTTGGCAGTACTTACTTGGCAGTAAGTAGGACATTATATGTCCATATACATTTGGACATATAGTGGACATATGGTGTACTTTAATATGACGTGCATTCATTCATAGTTATAAATCAACTGGAAATTACTATGTCAATGCAATTTAATTATGAAATTCGTTATACAGTGAAGAATATTCAGCCAGTGCAGGTCGTTGTATGTAAGTGTGGTTTGTTCCTGTGAGTTTCCCAGTGATTATGAAATGAAACTTGGATTCCAGAGCAGCTGCCATTACTCATTTCGACATGAAAAGCAACGCTGACACTAATGCTTGGGGCAAGACGCATTCAGCTCATTTGTTTAGTGCACTTCATATGATTCACCCTACCTGAAGCCTTCTGCATTCTTCACATTCAGCACAATCAGCTTTGTACTGCTATTGCTTAGTCTTCATTTAGAAGACTTAGAAGGCCCGGCCTATGCTCTGGGCCTTAAATACACTGAGGTTTAGTGTGGCCCTAAGCTGGGTGGGCTCTGGATTAGGTAACCTTGTGTAACCTGCCCCATGCATAACCCTTTTCACACTGACCCACTGCCTAAGCTCTTAATGAACTCTCTCGCTCTATGCAGATGTTCACTGGACAGATTACGGCTGCACTTGTCAACCAGCCAGTCTCAATTATTCAGTAATATATATATATATATATACACTCCTATCACACCTCCAACGAAAATCAAACATGTCTCTTTCTGATGTGGTGACAGCTAGGACGGCCTGACCTGCTCCTCTTGGCGATGGTTTTAAATGTTCTCCACTTGTAAATTCTTTTCTGGATAGTGGAACGGCTGGTTCCTATTAAAGATCTTTCTAAATCTCTTCCCCGACTCATCTGCTTCTACGGCCTTCCACAACCCGCTCTTCAGATCTCACTGTGGTGATACCACTCACTTCAACAATCCAGGGTGAACCAAGCTAATGTCTGAGGTTTAAACAAGACGGTCATTTCCAAAGTCCTCATTAATGATTAATTTTAGGTATTTCAAGTAGTAATAAATGTGTAAATACAAACGTAATTTAATACAAATTACAAATATGTGCACTGTATATACAGCATTTTGCTGACCTTCTTATCCATAATGACTAACTACTGGGAAACCTGCTCCCTCTTTATTGTTTTTTCCAAAAATTAAAAATGGACAGTTGCCCAGCCCCTGTTCACTGTCCAGGGGAGCTTTTCTACTAGATTTTGGAACATTGCTGTTAAAATTTGATTGCATTCAGCGACACGTTTTTGGTCCAAAACATGCTTCATGCAAGGACACGAATGCAGATGCTTCAAGGTATGCAGACTAGGTTTCATAACACTACACAAGCACAAGCTCCATTCTGAACAATGCCGCAAGGGGTGTGACAGCCAAGTCGTCTCATCTACTGTAGACACGGTTATCCCTATCCCACTTACAAATGGTATTTGTCCTCTGTTGTCCCCCTGAATACAGAGTGTCTTACCCACCACAGTAATGTTAGAATGCACACTGAAGGCCATGCGTTTGCAGAGTGTCGGCTGGCCGTGCGCAGATGTGTCTGTGCATTGAGAATGTTTCTGGCTTTAGTGAGGGCTGGATGATGATCACCACCCCACCTCGTCCCCAATGATCCAACTCATCCGAAAAGTGTTGGATGGGGCACCATCATCCCAGAGGATACAGTTCCACTTCTGCAAAGCTCAATGCTGGTGGGCTTTTCACACCTGTGTGCATTTGCACATCTGTGTCAGCAATAGGCATAACTTAAAGTAGCTGAATGCATTCATTAGAAGGGTCCAGGTTACTTCATGGACATCCCAGTTTTTCTTGCATGTGCTCTCAAATAATATTCATGCCATGGTAGTGTGCTCTGATCCCACAATATTAACAAATGAACACTGCCACTATCTGACAGCTCTCCCACAGACATCCATACAGGTATTCTCCTGCTTCTTCAGCACCCAGCCAGAATTAGATCGCCTACCCAGTTCCTATGAGTTACATTCGGCTGAGTAATGTAGAATCATCATTAATTTATGCGCAGCCTCCCCCTAGCTCGATCTGGACGGCAGCCAGAGGATTCCCGTCGGTACATGCACAGCGGCCTCTGTAACAGAAAAGGATCGGCTCGGCTCTTAGCAGGGTCTGATTTCTGGCAGAGAAACATGAGCCAGGTGTGCCTGGCCCTGGACTCGGTCCACTCACTGAAACTGCCACTCTGGCCCTTCAACCCTGCAGCCTGGGCCAGACTGGGCCTTTCTGCAACCCAGACGTGCAACCCACCTCCAAACCCCATGATGTATTATGAGTATAATGCATTTTAATACAGATAGATCTGAACAGATTTGTATAAATAATGTGTACGCTATATGGGCAAAAGTATTGAGACGCTGCTTTTATCCTGGCTGTTTCATTCAGTCCCATTGCTACATGTGTATAGAATCAAGCACCTGGACAGGCGGTTTGCCCTTACACGCATTAAAGAAAGAATGGGAGGTTCGAAAGAGCTCACTGACTTCCAGCATGGAGCTGTAATAGGATGCGACTGTCACAACAGGCCAGTGAAATTTTTTCCCTCTTAGATATTCCACCATCATCTGGGAGTGGTATTATTAAAAGTGGCAGCATTTAGGAAATGTAGAAACTCAGCCAAGAAGTGTCAGACCACGCAAAATTACAGAGCAGGGTCACCGAGTGCTGAGGAGCATATTGCATAAAAATCTAATGCTGTGCTGAATCAATAACTCCAAACCTGCTGTTAGAGCTGCAAAGGGAGACCAGCTCCATATAAAATCCTGTGCATTTAGATTGGGAATGTTGCACGAGCTGCTGAAGGTGTAATGTGCAGGTATCCCAGTACCCTGGTCCATATACTGTATACAGATAATGCATGCTGTGACAATATGACATTTTGTGTCCTAACAATGGAGAATAGAGACATATAGAGAGAAGGAGGTAAGAGAAGAAGCCCTGTGACCAGAAGGTCGCTGGTTTGAGTCCGTGATCCAACAGGCTGTGACTGAAGTGAAGCAAGGCACCCAACCTGCTGCAGCGGAGGCTGCCCATCACTCCAGGCATGTGTGCTCACTGTTCCACTGTGGTGTGTGTGTGTGTGTGTGTGTGTCTACTCAGCAGTGTGTATGTGTGTGTTCACTGCACAAGTGGATATAAAAAAAGTGTATAGAGGGGATGGAAATATGTTTTGTTACATATGTTGGCCTTTACATTGATGTACCAAGGCCATTTATTTCCCTTGTAATGCAAAAACATCAATGTTACCTTTTTTTTGTCAATAAATTGAATCATGGTAGTTGTTTTCTACATTCTACACAAAGTTAAAAATGAATAGACCAATAGGAATGTCGGAAAATGACCTGGAAAAAAATAAGGTTAAGGTTCTTTCCTTCTCCTGTAAAGTTGTCATTTTAGAGATTATATGCTGACTTTACTCTGTTTGATTGAATGGACACGTGTGACATAATTAAATGAGGTTCATGCAATGGTTTGTTCATATTGTAAGAATGAATCACAGCCACAGGATTACAAAAACCTTGTTAAAAAATGGAGAGATTAAAGAAGGTTTCAGCGGTCTAAGCCTGAGACCTCCACAGTCCTGGCTTAACAGGGGGTGATTACTGAACATGATACAGAATCCTCTTTTCACCATGTGCATGCGCTTGGGTAGGTGTGTATCTGTGTGTGTGTGTGTCTGTGTGTGAGCACGAGGGTGTGACCTTGCGGTTCAGTGACAGTGTTAGGGTCAAGAGTTCAATCTGCGAGGCTCCATATCCTTCATCAGTGTAGATCAGTCACTGTGGTGGATTTAAGGCGAGCAGGTAGAGGGGAGCGCATAAGCCTCGGCCCATTCGCCACTGAAGGGCTTTACATTTCATTTACATAATGTGCTGATTATGCCATTCACTTACTTTCTTAACATGATTGAGGGTAATAGCTGGGGTATATCAGGTCCAGCACATTAGGGTCAATAATTCAAGGTCAGGCACTGCTGGGGTCAATGCCTTCTCTCTGTTCATCTGCTTCTTTATTTTCATTCTTTTCTAGATTTTCTGTTTTGTAGAAACAGGATGAGCTAGACTATCATGCATTCATTGCATTGCATTGCATACATTTGTAAACAATAATAATTCATATATATATATATATATATATATATATATATATATATATATATATATATATATATATATTAGTAGCCTACATGGTAGTCTAGCTGAGTCAGGGGACTTGAGCACTATTCCACTGTGCAGCATTGCTCTTGCGAAGCAAACCCGCGACCTTGTCACAAAGCTCAACATCTGATTTTGGAGAACAAATAGAGGTCCTGTCTGACTGCACGTAGACAATGGGGTTTATTTGACTGGGGGAGAAGTTGTTTTTGGATGTCTTCATTCATTAAAAATTTATACCCGACTGGTGGAGGTGGGGGGATGGAGGGGGAGAGGGGGGCTTTGGGGCTCCCTAGTGTGACAGATTTTTGTCAGGACTGTGTAGACATGTCAAATCCAATCTATTCAAATCAGATTTCAACCCATTTTAAAAGGTCCTTGACCGAACACGTATTCGGTTTGTTTGCTTTCAGCGTGATGGTGAACAGTCAGATTGTTTTCACTTGCTGTCAGGCAGTTATTTTTTGTGATTCAATTATTCAGTTATTGAGACCAAAATATTTTAAACTGAAGGTCAAAAAGGTGTAACAAATTCATATTTAATCACTGAAAAACTCTGACCTCATAGTTTGGAGCATTTGGCACAACCAGCAAAGTGCAGAGGCAACATGCATAACCGTATGAATCGGAGTATGTGTGCCATTGCAGTGACAGATTCATTCACATTAAAGACAGATACAGGTCACTCACATTCATGAATGTGAACCATCAAGACAGGCAAATCTGATCTGAGCACAAAATTTTAACACTTGCATGAACCAAAGAGTTAGACTAGGGAGCTGGAAACTACTGTGGACTGGCAGTAAAAATAAAAGAGACATTTGCAGAAAAAATAAGAATAAGAAATTGCATTTCATGAAAAGAACACCTTGCAACTGTGAAGCATGTTGGTGGATCTATCATGCTATGGGTTGTTGTTGCTAGTGGCATGGGTATTATGTGGATAAGTAAGAATGCTTTCACACAACACCAATGTCACTATGAATTGATTTTTATGATAGATCAAAGTAATCAAATTAGGATTTGCTGAAATGTTGTGATTTTTGTTTTATTACCTCCAAAGGCTAAGTGATTAATAATTATTTGTCCATGGCTTGCATTATTTTTCTCGAAAGAAGATTATAAGATTTTATATGTTATTCTTTTCACCAAATATGTTACATTTAGCAAAAACATCCCCATTGCTGTAACACACTTACTGACATAATGCACCAAGAAAGAGTTATTGAAATTAAAGGAAAAATCATGTTCAAATGTGATGACGAAATATGTGTTAAGAGATAAAGTGAAAGGATAATGGTTTTGAGAAAACTGCATTTCTGAAAGGAGGCTCTAGTACCCTGTAAGGCTCTTCTAGCCTGGTTACAAGACGAGATATGGTGGGGAATGGAGGTATACAGGTTCTGTGAATAAAGCTGGCATACTAGCTCGTCCCATAAATGTGTGACTGGCAATAAATCTGGCAACCGGGCAGGCCAAGGAAATGGTGCAATCTGTTGGAGACATTCCTGGGAAACCCTTAGAAGTCCTGCCATGAGAGACAACACATGTGGCTGCAAGATATCACTACTAGGGGTGACCAAATTGTATGCAAAAGCTCCCCAGATCCTTTCACCAGCAGTTGGGACAGTGTATTGCTGCACAGGTTGGAACACTCACCATGAGGCCTCCATGCTCACATCTGACTATTGTCAAATCCCAAATAGAACTTGGATTTGTCACTAAAGATGATACAGTTGAAGTCAGTAGCAGTCCAGGAGTCTCATTCACAGCACCACTGCGAACAAAGGTGATGGTGGCTTGGCTGTGAACAGTGTAGATGTTAGTAACGCATCGAACAACCATCCTGTTCTCTCTAGTCCAATGATTCGCTCCTTCAAAGTTCGTCAACTGGACAAGTGTCTTGAGTGTATCGAGAGGTATGTCTAGCTGTCAACCATCTCTCAAGCGAGAGGTACACTACCCAAAAGTAGCCTCTGAGGCCAAGACCCAGTGTCTAATCAGACCACACCTGTAATCATTTACATATCTGACTGAGACAGAACTGCAGCAATTCTATCTTGAAGCCCTGAGTTGTTCTGAGTACTTGCAAGATCTTATCATTATGAGCCATCACGATCAAACAGATCACAGGGTGCTTCCTACTTGTTCACAGAATTCAGAAGGCTTCAGCAAGGGGAAGAGCCTTCTCTCACAAAGCCCCCCAGCCTTGGAATAACCTTCCTTTCCATAATGTTTGGGGACTCAGACACAGTCTCAAACTTCAAGTGGGAGGCTGATAACTCATAACCAGTGTAAGCTTTTAGTACTCAATGCCCTGGCTTAGTCAGGCTGTGATCCAGGGTTCAAAGGACACTGGATTGCAGTAAACTGGGATGTTATGCTGCTGCCTGACTCCTTCCATGTGATCACTCAGGTTCACATGTTTCAGGGTGCTCCCATGTTTATGTTCTCCTGGTTCTCTCCTTAGTTCGGCTGTTATAGTCAGATCTTCCACAGTCACTCACCACACTCTGGTAATGTTTACATTCTCTATTCTCTGGAAATCTAAACACCAAACTAATTACATCTCTCTCTAACATTTCTGAGTCACTGATTTAATCACTGCTCAGCTAAATGTCAACCAGACCTCCTGTGCCCCCATCTGAGAATGTCCTGAGCTCCTGGCCCATTCACATTAGCTGTCCACCTTCTGGCTACTGTACCTGGACTAGTTTCCCACCCTGCTCTGGACTAGTTGCCCACCCTCTAGTTGCCATCACCACCTATGTAGAAATGTACACATACCCTAATTAGCTGCTACTGTTACTATTAGGTCCACCATCAAACTTTCATTCCTTAAGTACGCCTGAGTATTAGAACAGACGTGTGGTGGTACCATGTCCCCTTACTAACTCTCATGGCAGAAGAAGCACTGAGGAGAGGTTCCTTGTGAACCTGCTCATCCTGCTCTTTCCCTCCAGCTCTGAGGAGTTTTTTCCTTGCCACTGTCACCCTTGGCTCAACAGGGTTTATGTCTCATCCTTGTTTCATGTGTTGTCTACCTTCTTATTTTTGTAAAGTTGTGACAACGCTAGTTGTAAAAGTTGCTATACAAGTACATGTACAGGTACTGGGTTCTACCTTTAAATAAAACCGTGCCTCACTTTGTTCTAGCATGGAGGATGTGGAGAACCCCACAACACACAGATGGAGGAGACGCAGCCAGAAGAGGAGAGAATTAACGTGTTTAGTGAAGTGCCAGGTCATTACACAAAATGTACCCCTGAATTCATCACATTTACTGAAATTAAAGCTGCGCTAGACCCGGTGACCTCTGTGTAAAAGTTGAATCACCCTCTATCAGTCCGTAAACCTTACAGCACCCCAAAGATTATATAATCAGTATCGTTCATTTTCATGAGGATTATTATCTGATATTTATGGCTCTAACGCTTGCCCTCTGCCAATGCCAGAGCTAAGTAAGAACAGTGGTTGCTTTCGCATAGTGACATTCATGCAGTAGTGAGTTGTCGTGTTTGTAATTACCCAACGGTTAAGTGCTATGTGCTATATATACACACTATAACAATATGCACTCAGCAATTGCCTGCGCAGACGTTTAGTAAACAGTAGCCGGGCACATGAGCGCTGTCATGCTGAGCTGGGGTTTACAAGGCAAACAAGTTGCTAACATGACTGGAGTGGTGTTGCCTACCTGGCTCCCTAAGTGGTATGTAGCCTTAAATATTTATAAGTGATGATTTGTTTTAACATGATTATACGCTACGCAAGGGCAAGTATATAGGGTGGTCAGGGACTCAAATCTTCAAGAGGTTTCTCAAGAAGGCCGCTCTTCTTCTTCTGCTTGTCTCTTTAAGAAAGTGGACAAAAAATGTATAAAGATGTTTATAAAATTGCAGAAATTGCTTGCATTTACATTTACAACCCTTATCCAGAGCGACTTACAAGGTTACTCACTTTTGTTTCCATTTCGGCCACTAATCATGTTGCAAGAACAGCTTACAACTTAACCCTTGTGTTGTCTTAATATTCTGAATACATCCTGTGTCCTATGGGTCAAACGTGTCCCGCCTTCACTTAACCCCTAAAATAAAATAGCTTAATTGAGTTGTAAACCCTCAGGTTGATTAGGACAAGATTCAGCTCCTGGACAGCTTTCACAGCTGCAGCAGAGACTCACGAGAGAGAGAGAGAGAGAGAGAGAGAGAGAGAGAGAGAGAGAGAGAGAGAGAGAGAGAGACAGGATGCAGACAGAAAGAGAGGGAGAGAGAGAGAGAGAGAGACAGATGAGCAGAGAGAGAGAGAGAGAGAGGAGAAAGAGAGAGAGAGATAGACAGACAGGACAGAAAGAGAGAGAGACAGAGAGACAGACAGAAAGAGAGAGAGAGAGAGAGAGAGAGAGAGAGAGAGTGAGAGAGAGAGACAGACAGAAAGAGAGAGAGAGACAGAAAGAGAGAGAGAGAGTGAGAGAGAGACAGACAGAAAGAGAGAGAGAGAGAGAGAGAGAACTTGTGTGTGATTTTGTGTTTGCACCATAATATTCAAATAATTAGAAGATGTTTGCACACTTTGGGAAAAGCAATCAAATTGTTGAAAAATATCATTAAGAAAGTTTCTCTGTAAGTAAGTTTGTTGTGGGTCATTTTTGACCCCTAAGACAACACAATGGTTAAAGCACGGGTTCCCAGTTTTTTGCACAACAGGATAAAGTCATTTATAATAAATCATTATAAACACAATTACATGAATTAATATTAGTAGACTAGATCAGTCTTCATTATCAACACCATAATCCAGTCCAGTAATATATAGACCTGTTGGATTTATACTGGTTCTGATCTGCGATGTTCAGGTACTGGGTTTCACTTTACCATGTTTTGTAAAGCATCAACATGACACATTTCTTCCATTTAGATGATCTTAATACTGCTGGTTTCAATGGTGTTACTGGGTGATATCCAGTCACTTCACACAGAGGGTGATTCTGACCATAGATCGATAGCAGGAGTTACTGTGTTTCTATGTGCAGCAATAGCGAACTCACACAGACAGGTGAATTCTGGGTGGATGGTTGCACATTCAAGATCTAAGAAATTCTATCCAATAAATATTATATTATATCAGAGTTCCTCAAACCTTGTCCTGGGACCCCCCTGCCCAGCATTTTAGATGATTCCCTGCATTAACACAACCCTGCAACTCTGGAAGGGCTTGTTAATTATCTAGTTAGTTGGATCTGGTGTGTTGGGAGCAGAGTAACTCTAAATGTGCAGGCAGGGGGGCAATTATGTATTGAGAAACACCATTAAATTACACAAGGGGCATTTGATTTAACCAGTGTAGATGAAGTTGTCTAGTTATCTTTATGTTTTTTCCATCTCTTCATTTTGAAGGCTGTATGTATTGTAGACTCATAACAAAATTATGATGAACCAAACACGAGTGAATATATAGAATATAATATAATGCAATTCATAAGTATTTATGAACACCAGGCTCAATAATCTAGCATAACCTCTATGTTTTATGAAGTAAATGACTTTAGTGTGCAGACTTTATGAGCAAGGAGAGTTTTACTTGTGGCTAACTACAATTATTTGCATCAAATATATACAGAGGTTGGACAAACGAAACTGAAACACCTGTCATTGTAGTGTGGGAGGTTTCATAGCTAAATTGGAGCAGCCTGGTGGCCAATCTTCATGAATTGCACCAGTAAGAGCAGAGTGTGAAGGTTCAATTAGCAGGTAAGAGCACAGTTTTGCTCAAAATATTGCAAATGCACACAAACATTATGGGGACATACCAGAGTCTGGGGTAAGAGACAGATTGCAGCACCGTCTTGCTGGCCATCTGTGACCAAGACAGCAAGTCTTTGTGATGTATCAAGAGCCACAGTATCCAGGGTAACGTCAGCACCACCAAGAAGGACCAACCACATCCAACAGGATTAACTGTGGACGCAAGAGGAAGCTGTCTGTATCCATAAAACTGTCTGTATCCAAAACATTCCTACCCAAGAAGAATTGACGCTGTATTGGCCACAAAAGGAGGCCCTAGTTCACCATACTAATCAATTATTGTGGTCTAAAACCAGGTGTTTCAGTTTCATTGTCCAACCCCTTTATATTGTCAGTGTCCAATGAAATACACTTATCTCCAAGATAGTGACTTTAGAGGAGAAGGCAAAAATGTTCATAACTGTGAATGAACTTTAATATAAAATAAGAATAATAAAATGTTTTTTATTGAAGAGCAGTGATGTCTTTAAATTTAAGGGAAAAAAACCCTTCTTAGCTTTAAAAGAAAGTCCATAAACTGATTAAACAGATTTCTGCAGTTGTCAATCAGTTTACTTCAATTTTTTTTTTTAAGAGAGATGGATTTTAATCTCAGTAATCAATTTTCTTAGTGCATGTATACCTCGTTCTCTGGCTTCTTTTCCCAGTCTGCACGTGCACTCTTCCTGCAGCTGTCGCTGATCAGTGTGCACCACCACCACAAGCAAGGACTCTACACTCCTCCTGCTCCATTAATGTTCTGGTTGCAGAGTAGAACTCTGATTATTGCCTGACTCATGGAAACCTGGAGTTTTCTCATTATCTGATTACTCCAGTGTGTGTTTATGCATTGATCAGATTTCAAATCTGTTTTTTTGGCAGTATATCACAGACACACACACACACACACACACACACACACACACACACACACACACACACACACAAACAAGAGTCTATACTGTTTAACACCCCACCAATCCTGTCAAAGGGCTAAAGAGTTTGCAGTGAGTGATGGCATGCGTCAGCAGCAGACCCCCTCTGATGCTATTTAAAAAGAAGGTGGAGCGGCTTGGAAACCCGACCCTGATCCCAGGTTTGAAACATACATTTGCTAAATGACCGGTGTTACTTTTCAGACGTCCACAAACACGTATTCCTCGGGTTTCACTCGCACCTGTTGCAGTGGTGCTGACAGAGGGCCGCTGGATTGGTCAGGAGGCAGGAGGGTCTCATCCAGGGGGCGGAGGGGGCATAAAATGGCCAATGCAAACGACCAGCACGAGGATCAGTAGGGCCAAGCCAGCCATAGACAGGCTTGTTGCAGCCACGTGGCGAGAGAAACCAACCATACACTCACACACACACACACACACACACACACAGATCACACGCTGGGGGGAAAGGAGGAGAAACCAAGTGACAGCAAAGCCACAAAGCCGAGGCCATATTTACCGCCTGCTCATTTACCTCCAGAAATGCAGGGCTATCATCCATTATTCAGAATGCCTACTGCATCTGTGTATTGACTAAATAACAGCCTCTCCCTGGTGCGTCATGTAACGTTATACCCTGCAATAATGCTCAAAAGAGTGTCCCGTCAAGAAAGCCGGGCTTTGAACTTCTCCGAATGCACCACAAGGAGAGAATGAATTAACTGCAAACATGTTTAGATGACGGGCGCAATAATTCGAGGATTCGGTGGGCTGACATTACACATTAAAATCCTGTACGTGACATATCCCATTACGCACCACGCGTTTGGAGGCTCCAGTTAGATGGGCTATAATGAGACAGATCACAGGAAACGCTCTATTTTTAACCGCTCGCAGCTTCATGGCACGTTCTTCACCTTCTTCATAAATCACACAGAAATGTGAAAGCTCTGCTTCTTCCTTCACCTTCAAAGGCACGTTGACCCAAATCCAGAATGTTGCATCGAGCCTTTCGATTGGGGAGGGGTCAGCGAAGGGCCATTTCAGTCGCAAGGCCGGAGAGGCCAAAGAGAGAACAATAAGCCCCCCCCACCAACACACACTCTCCACCCTACCCCCACCCTGGCAACCACTTTACCCCCTCCAAATGTCCCATTGTCTCTTGCTGAAGTAATTAAAACGGCTTTGGCCCCGATGGCCCCGGGCCACACGCCTCATTGTCTGCTTCTCAAAGAAGAGGGAAAGCTGTCACATTCCTCTCCTGCATGTCAGCAGTAAGGGAGGGGGGGGGAGGATGGGGGTAGACGTGGCGTGTGTGTGTAAGAACTCACACAGATATCCCAGGCTGCTACTTCACTTAAATGTTGGAAGACATTCGCAAGGTGTCTGAAGCTGGAGGTGTAGAGTGCAGTGTACTGTGTACAACTACAAGCAAACCCACCAACAAGTGCAGAGACCTGCTGAACAGATTTGGTTACTGCCACTGTATATAATTTGCCTGGTGTTTTTTTTTTTTTAAGTTGTATATTTTCGGTGTATTGTACGCATGTGACATTTGTTGGGGTGAACAACATTCGGATGTTGTTTCACAGGCGTATTTACAAGCCTGTGATTTTGCTTTAGTGGTGAACAGTTACATGCTATTTTCTAGGCTCCATATCTCAGGATCAAATTGACCTACAGACATGATACACATATCCTAACAATCTACAAGACACGGTGTCTATCATGTCTGTAGGCCACTCGGATCCTGTGATATGAAGCCTAAAAATAGCACACCGTTGCTTGCAAAGTGCAGATCTCGGGTTCTAAGAGTTAAAGAACTTTGCAATTGAATGCTTTTATTGGTTCCTCTGTTGCCGCACTCTAAACAGCCCATTATAGCACATCTGTTTTTAAAAGTATTTCATATTAGGGCTTTTAATTCATGCATTTCAGTGTCTTTGTACACACCGTGCTGCTGCTGTTGTTACTGTGGTTGCTAGAGGCATTGTTGACTGACTGGTCATGATTATTTACGGGTGCAGCAGCAATTACGCAGTATTATGTTGCAATAAACACATTTTAATTTCATTTTACTCAACACATTTTGTACCACAGACACTTTGGAATCTTGGTTCTTGTTCTGACAACAGATTTTTTTTTTTTTGTGATTTAAAAAAAAAGAGTATTTTTTTCACTGTTTTTTCACTGTTTTCTAGACATCTTACACCTTGTTTTGCTGACGAAGATTTAATTATGTATATTTGGAAGGCCTCTCACGTTACTCCACAAGCACCTTAATCTTCTTTAAGCTCCATATTAGTGATTTGCCACACTGCAATCTGGCACGCTCATTGTAGAGTGCTGTCCTACTGAATGTCTGCTGGTAGTGCTGCGAACCTGCTGTCAGATTCCCTGCCTGAAGCAGACAGATCATTCCGAAATCGTTACAGTAGCTTTTATCTCCTCCTCTCTCATTTCTCATCCCACATCCAGCCTCTCTCTCCCGGCTCAAACCTCGAAACTGAGAAAATAGAGTGCTGCGGACTAAAAATGTTGCATTTGTGTGCAAATTGTCTCTGTAGATGGAGAAAAATGGTTATTGTGGGTGCACAGCATTCATTTGGAGTGATTGCACACTGCATCTTCAATCTGCATCATTGTCCCTTTTGGCTGGGAGAAGGTGCCACCACTGCAGGCTGGGCAGAGCCCCAAACCAGTCGTCCTCCCACGCTTGCCTGCCTCTGTTAGACAGTCAGGTTCAAATTAGCCTCCTTGATTTCCCGGCGAGTGTGCCGCCTGGAAGGGTCACTGCTTTGGACTTCAGGGAATAGGGAGTGCATTTCAAAGATCTGTCATTTCTTAGAATGCATTAAATAATCACACCGCTGTGCCAGAGCAGGATTAACTACTTTGTGCTCCTGTGAGGGGGTTACACTGTGTACCTAATCTAGGCCATATTTTAGATCTGATGGTAAGTGGGACTCATCAGCACTTGGCTGAAACGGTCAGAATATCTATAACTGAAGGACTGTGTAAGTGAACAGATGTGAAAAGCAACAAATGACATTTATTTTAAGCACTTTGTTAAATTTTCCTTTGGACGGACTGTACTTTTCTAAGTGGAACTGAGTCATACTTTCTTATATCATCATTATTTGCAAAATATCCATTTTATTAATGCGTTGTTTCAATGTAATCAAACCCGGGATCAGAGAAACCTACAAACATGACGCATTTTATATGAAAACAAACTACAAGCCTTACACTATCTAACCTTATCTAATGATTTTGTGATGAATTATCAGTGAGTAACAGCGAAAAGTCACTCGTTTCCAATTGAATTATGTCCCAAAGGAGCTTCCAGTGCATGTTTACTGCTCTGTGTTCAACCTGCATACAGACTCTGACTGATCAGAGAGAGGGGGCGGGGCTAATGACATCACTGTCCCAGGGTTATTGAGGAAAATGAAATGGAAGGGGCTGTTTGCTCTATATATATGGTCCCATCAACACCTGCTTTGGTAAATTAGTGCTTAAGTAATTAATGATATCAGCTATATCACTGTTCTTAATGACAACGTTCACTTGTATTGCAGTGAGTGTGACTCTCATTCAGGAATACTTAGTCTCAGTAAGTGAACTCTGTGACACTGAGCACTGATTACAGCGTCAGATAAAGGTGTCTCAGCCAGGCTGGCTTGTGTTGTCTCTTTTGAGAAACTGTTTGGGTTCCTTTGCAGCAACTGGTCTCAGGACACCACATTAAAGTCACCTTCCTCCAGTGTCTCCATTCCACATCAAGGTTAAGGAGTACACAGCAGGCCCACAACAGAAAAAAAACAACTTCTGGAATTCAGAAACGAAACTGGATGAAGGGCCAAAGCTCATCTACTTTATCACCCATAACAAAACTACCGATAACCCACCCACACACACACACACACACACCCACACACACACACACACACACACACACACACACACACACAATAAAACCATATCAGAACACTTTGTGCCCGAGCAGCAAGCCTGACTCGTAAGATAATGTTAATAGTATGAGAAAGCACTTTTCATTTCTGCTTTATGAGATGAAAATGAAAAGTCCTCAGCAAGTCATTTACGATTGTAAAGCCTTCCATTCAAAACCAGAAGGTGGGAAAGTGGTTATCAGTACCAATTTAGTTAAAGACCATGTTGATTACTTGTGTAAAGACTGCGCAGAGACCTGGGGCTCAGTCCACGAGGGGCCGCTTTTTTTGGCCCTGTTCATATGCATTCTCTTCAAAACCTGAATATGGACAAGTCCTGTCCAAACATGGGTGGAGGGAGACTCTCAGCGCTGCAGTGACAATGACATGGTGTTGGTGTGTTGGTGTGTGTTTCGCTGGTACAAGTGGATCAAGTGGAGGTCATCCAACATCCTGACCTCACTAACACTCACTAACGCTGAATGCATTCAGTGACTGCAGTAAAAAGTCTTCTCTGGACAGTAGAGACAGTTACTCCAACAAAAGCAGATCAACTCTTTTGAATACCCTTGATTTCAGAAGAAACAATGAATGCGGAGGTGTCCTAATACTTTTGTCCATACAGTGTATTTTTCCACTTTTGCTTACGAGGCCTCATGATGTACCAGATAACAGACCTGAAATAGAATAATGCTGTTGTTGTTGCCTGTTGTTCCTTCTACCTGTGGTTGTGCATACTTCTGCAGCACGTTTCATGGACCTGCATGGACCTGCAGATCTGGGCGTGGGACCCCACTTCATGATCTTATAGGCTCCCCTCATTATTGTTGTGACTGGGAGTTCCGGTCATACGAGCCGTGTGCTTCAGTATCTAGGTCACGGGGGACGTCCTCTTTCTCCTTCTCCTCCTGCAGTCGCCAAAAATCGGACCGAGCTTTAATCTCCTGTGTTTGTGTCGTGTTTCCATTCGCTGCTGTCTGGATCAATGCGGGCCAGCACTCTGCAAATGCCAACCCTTTATCAGGCTTAAACAGCTGCAGTGCTCCTGGGAGAGAGAGAGAGAGAGAGAGAGAGAGAGAGAGAGAGAGAGAGAGAGAGAGAGAGAGAGAGAGAGAGAGAGAGAGAGGTGCAGTCAGCATAGGGAAAAGGAGTCTCAGACATTCCTCATAGGGAATCCTAAGGAAAGACCCTTTCCTTCAAATCACCATTTGAATGCGACAGCGTTTTGAACGACGAAAACATTGCACGGTAAATTAAATAACAAAATAAAAACATTATCTCCACATTAACATTAGAAGATTACTGCTTTAAAGCACCATCATACACACTAACCCAGTTGGGTTCTGTCCATGTCACCCAGTAGAGGCTGGTACCGGTCAGTAGTGACAATGAAACGGGTACCGTGGCCCAATGGAAGCAGCCACCTGTAAGGTTTAAAGCCCTTGAACTCGGGGCCACACGAGGCTCACATGCAACCTGCTATGTTAAATGTTTGTACAGCAAAAGTGGCCCAAGTCTAACCAGCTGTTGAAGTGTTCTGGACCCACCACCCACATAATACTCTGTGGTGGTTCCGTGGGGTCCTGACCATTGAAGAACAGGGTGAAAGGAGGAGAATAATGTCTGCAGAGAAACAGAGGAACTACAAAGTACAAAGAACTACAAAGTGCTCCTGTGTGGTCGAAGGAGCTGATAAAAAGGACAGTGAGAGTACAAACAGTCCTTGCTTATAAAATATGATAGTTCTAGTTAGACTAACTGGCAACAACAACAACGACGACAACAACAACAACAACAACAACAACAACAACAACAACAACAACAATAATAATAATAATAATAACACAAGCATTATTATTATTATTATTATTATTATTATTATTATTTTATATTAATAATAATATAATGTAAGGTAATATATAGGTGCCCCATAAATGCTCAATTGGTGATAAATGTGGTCAGGTAAGACACTTCTGATGTTTGATATTAGGAATGCTGCAGTTGGAGACCCTTTCCTGGACACGTCTATGCAGTCCACTCCTCATAAAGTTCTTCCAGGTTGTTGACCTCAATTTCATGGACAGTCCTCTGAAGGCTGTGGTCAACCCTGTTGCTCGTGCACCTTTTCCCACCACATTTTCTCCTTCCAGTCAACTTTCCTTTAATATATTTTGATACAGCTCTCTGACCAGCCAGCAATGGCCTTCCCTCTGTATGGAGGGGGTCGATGATGACCTTCTGGACAACTGTCAGAACTCAGCTGTATTTATAGTGTTTGGAAAGTAATTTCCTCAAATGTGACATTAAATATTCTAATAATTTGAGAAACCTGGTTTCTGATTCATTAGTTATGAGCCATACTGGTCAAAAGTAAACAAAAGGGGCTTCAGATGTATCATTTTACATGTGTTTAAGGTGGTCTGCAGAAAGAGGTCAGATGAAAAGTAGTGAGTGTGGGTCAGAAGTGGACCCCTCAACAAGTTTAAAAGGAGAATGCTTTAAACAGAGACTTTTCTCCAGTGAAATCAAGCTGTTTCTCTTTGAGGGCTTTCTTTTTCATGGCCTACTGTCAACAATTGTCCTACTTTCACCCTAAAAAACACTGCATGCTGCTGGAACTCCCCTCCATGTTCTGGTGAATCAATCTCATATGATGACAGGTGTGACCCCTGAAACACCAGGCTGCGGCAAGGCCGAGGCCTGATCTAGTGGACCACAACTGGCACACCTGCTCCAGCTAATCACGAAGCTGATGACTAAGTGATCAGATGATTCAGGCTTGTTATCAGTGGAGAAGGAAAGCTATGCAGTGTGGTTCCTTCCGTTTATACAGGAATCTTATAAATGTGCGGTCTTTTGACATTCTGAACACATAGTACACACATTCCAAAGGTCTCCATGGGAGTGTACGACTCTTAGTGTTGACAGCCCCAGTGGTAGAGGCAATACGGGAGCATATGAATATGATTTGACAGAGCCAGAGCTCTTTGAAGCAAGTGGAGCACACAAACATTTTATTTGAAAGGCTTTCAGTAAAAATCACTGCATGAATAAACAATCATGTGAAGAAGTTAGGACACCCCACCAACACTTGACTGTTTTAACTCTCCACAGGCAGATATGTGCCTGTTTTCTAGACTTCATAACTCAGGATCAGAGCAACCTACAGACAGAATACACATATCATAGACTAGGCCAACTCTATCTCGTTGTTGTATGACTCTCAATGACTAATCCGACTAATTTACAACTGAATTAAATCCCAGTTTAAATCCCAAAGGAGCTTCCAGTGCATGTTTACTGTCCATATGTACACACTCAACCTGCATACAGACTCTGCCTGATCAGTGAAAGGGGGCGGGGCAATGACATCAGTGACCCAGATAATGGATTACAGAAGAAAACTTCATATTTCAGAATAAAAGTACTGAGAAGGGATAATACTGATACATACTTAGATAAATAACAAAAATAATAAAGGATAATCAGGTTGTTTTTTATTTTATTTAAAGAACATTATTATAAACATTTTTGTTAATCTAATCATTACAAATAATTAATATATTTGAGTAATAAAATACTTGCATTTTCCCAAAGACACTCTAATTGAAATAGTTTTATAATGCAAAAACACACAAAAAACTGCAGGGGCACATATTTTTTAATCAAAACCTGTTCAAATTCATAGAAATAATAATTAAGCATCCCTTTAAATATGTCTCCTATAAATACAATATAACAAACCTCCATATTAAAACATGGCTGTTTGATTATTTTAACTACACAGACAGATGGAGGTGCAATGTCCCTGTGAGGATAAAGTTAGAACACCCTTTGCCCTAATAGCTGGCATTTCCTTCTTCCTCCTCCGCTTGAAATAATGTCAGTGAGATGTTTCCTATTACAGTCTACCAGTCTCTGACATTGGCTGGAAGAAAGAGACTTTCCCACTCCTCAATGCAGAATTCTTTCAGCTATGTTTCTGTGTCAGTCTTTGTACATTCATACATTTTCCTCAAGCTCCCTCTGCTTCAGTCAAGAATTCATAGTGGCTTCTGTGATGGAGAAACACTGTAAACACAATTTAATCTGTGTGTGTGTGTGCACGTACAGTAGTGCAGTCCTTGGACTCCTGATTTATGTAATTAATAGTTTATAAAGTGGCTGATTTGCTCATCTACAGCATGTATGCATAAGGTTAGCTTCCTCTCAGCTCTGAACTCACTCTTCAGAGCTGGTTGTATAAGCGCGTGCCCCTGCGCTGGTGCTCGGTGGCCTGTGTTAGTCAGGCGGACCCCAGCTGTGAGCACTCAGTGTACTTTGTCCTCTAGGAGAAATATGGAGTGACAGTCCCAGCTCACTGCGTTAATTTACCCAAACTTGTCTCCTCCCAGCAAGTGATGACAGAACTCCTCCACCCGCTCAGGCACCCGTAAACACCCTGACTCCGTTAACTGGGGATCAGCACACTCTGTGCCCCCCTGCAGGAACATCTACAAATAGAGAGATCCTTCAGCTTGACAGCATCAATTGTATCCGTGTACACAGTGTCCTCCAAAGAGTGCATGAGATTTTCTTGTCTTTTCTTGTCTATTAAAGATGAGAAATTCTCCTGAACTGTTATTATTATTATAATTCTAATTATTAAAATAATAACAACTATTATTATTATTATTATTATTATTATTATTATTATTATTATTATTATTATTATTATTATTATTATTGTTGTTGTTGTTGTCATTATTATTATTATTACTACAGTTTATTATTATATTATTATTATTATTATTATTATTATTATTATTATTATTATATTCACTGTCAGCAAAACAAGGAAACAAAAAATCAAATTGATCATTAAAATATGTGTCAAATATAAGATTTGCAAGTGATAATTTGAGGCCGTCTGTAGTTTATTCCATCATGCAGTGGCATTCTGCTAAATTTATTCGTGCAAACAAGGGGTTGTATCTCATGATAGAGGGGGAGGAGTCATGAACTGGCCTGACCTTGTGTCACCATGCAGTCTCAACATTTGGCAGCCTGTCAAATCAGCTCCTAACACCTGTCAGTCACATCACTCCTTGTAGATAAGTAATTAATCATCTCCATCCATAATGAGTCAACAATAGGGACGGGGGACAAAAAAAAACGCCCATCCAGTTCACTTCCAGTCCACACTGATCTATAATGATCTCCTGTCCCCTGGGTATGGCAGAGCTCCAGACCATGACAATACCTTCTCATTTGTAAGGGGCATTATGGAAATGGTATGTTATGCGGGTGGACAGCGCTGTCAGTGTGAGTCTTCATTAGATTCACCTCTTGTTCCATGCTGCTTCGCGCTGCTCTGAGTTGTTATCATTTTGTCTTTCGTGGCCTGGCTGATCTTTAGCTCTTAAAAGGTTCCTCTCTTCAAGGCAAATATAGATTTAAAGAAATTGTTTTTATCCACTTCCTCCTAAATAGGGTCACGGTTGATCCAGAGCCCACGTGGAGTCATCGGACGCAAGACAAGAATATCCCCTGGATAGGGCACCAGTCCATTGTAGGGTACCACACACACACACACACACACACACACACACACACACACACACACACACTCACACCTAGGACACAATGGCCAGTTAATCTACCATGTGCATTTTTGGGAGGCGGGAGGAAAGCAGAGTCCCAGAGGAAACCCACACTCTCAGTACTCTACAGTTTCAAAAGCCCTACAATAAAACCCTGTGGAACTCCACAACATCTTCTAAACCAACCAGCTACCAAGTAATTTAATAATACGCCACAGTTCACTACACTGTACTCTGTCGTTTTCCTCTGTCTCACGCATTCCGTAGGCCTAATGACCAGAAACAATCATCATTAATCATCATTAATAATCCAACATTATATTATGTTCATTTTCGCCACCGCAGTGACTCTGACACGGTGGTGTTGTGTTCGTGTGTGTTGCACTGGTCCAGATTTCTCGTTGACATACCACTGCAAATTAAGGCAAAGATGGCTTTTTCATTCAACCAGAGTTTCCAACATGTTGCATGTGACTGTATCCAATCAATCATCCAAACAATGAACAATAGCTGTGAATGCAGGTGGATTAAACACTAAAGAGGAAAATGTTTTTATTAAACTATTCCTTTAATCAACCCCGAACCACTGACTGTCTCTCCAATTTAAGCATTGCAGAAGCAGTTTCAGCATTTTGTGGGACCCGTACTTTTTGATCTATCATGCATTTATCTTGATACATATACTGCATTTCTTTCTTACTCGCTCCAAGTCCGTATGATGCCTCTCACTAATGACTTATCCAAGCCTGGCACTTGTGCATTCCGTAAATCTCCAACATGGCTTGGGAGTCCTTTTCACCCTGAAGACAAATTAGCTCAATTTTATATGTAGCAGCTTAATCCATGCTTCCCGCTGCCTGCGAGTGAAGCCGGAGTTTTGATCAATTGTGCTTGTGGCCCCTTAGGCCCCTCTGGCTCCCCTGCAGCGGCTGCAACAATGCCCGTGGTGGACACTGTAATTGGAGGTCACAAGCATGATAGATATGCCGACATGAAGAGATATTAACAACATACATCTATTCCCCTGCGGGTCTGTGCACACGGGCTTGTTCACGCCGCCCACTCAGATGATGGATTTAGTAGGAACGAAAGAATATGGTTGAGAAGCGAGGTGTGTTTTTATTGGTCGTGCATAATGTTATGTGCTTATAACGGCTGTCATTCCGGACACACTGTGAATAATGATTATATCTCTCATTAATGATACTAATTACTATAATCTATATGATTAACAGCAATAATCATATGTGTATACCATCATACCGACTGTAGCCACACTCTCTATAGCACTACAGTAAAGACCATGAAATAATAACTGAAATTGTCTTTCTGTGCTGTTGGAAGCCAAAACTGAAATGAATAAACAAATGAGCTTAAAGGGCAACACAAGGAGCCTTTTAGCACCGCCCCCTTTCACCCTGTTTTTATCCAGAATGAGCGACATAATCATGAGAGGGTCATTTCCTATATTGCATTCATGCCCTGGACACAGCCATTGTCCAGAATCACTGCTATGGCATTTCCATGCTGGCTAGCAACCTCCTCCAACATGCAATACCAGCGTTAGTGCAGCTCTCATCCAGAATCTGTAGTGCAATCAAAGCATGTTGGCCTCTGACCTCATTAGCACTTCTTCCATATATATACACCAAACAGCCATTAAATTATGAACACTTCCTTTTTTCTACACTCATTGTCCATTTAATCTGTAGTCCGTCTTTCACCCTGTTCTTCAATGATCAGGACCCCACCTGATCACCACAGAGCAGGTATTATGTGGGTTGGGGGGACATTCTCAGCACTGACATGATGGTGGTGTGGTCATATGTGCTGCAGTGGTACGAGTGGAGTGGACTGGAGTGATTAACTCCTCATATCCCCATATGATTGCTGGACTGACAACAGCCCAGAAATACCCGAAAACTAGAGGATGATCTACACGAACAGAAACAGATGAGCTTCTGTCTCTGACTTTACATCTACAAGGTGGAGACACTAGATAGGAGCGTCTAATACAGTGGACAGTGAGTGGACACTGTGTTTAAACACTACAGCAGCACTGCTGTGGCTAATCTACTCCTAACAGTGCAACACGCACCTACACACCACCACGTCAGTGCAGTTACTAGCTGCTCTGTGATGGTCCTGTGGGGTCCTGAGCATTGAAGATCAGGGTGAAAGGAGAAGAATAAAGTCTGCAGAGAAACAGATGAACTACAGTCTGGAATTATAGATCTACAGTGTGCTTCTGTATTTTTTCCCACTGTATTAATGAAGCAGGTGCTAGACATACCAGTTAACTCTAATTTAAAATGTTAAAATATTCAGTAAATGCACTCTGTGGTACTTTTAAGTAAATTATTGTGGCCTGTCTAGATTGGAGTTTAACCATTATCCAAATTCCAGGGCTCCAAGTTCTCTGCTCTTGTAGGTCGAAATGTGAAGCCCTATGAACCCAACCAGTTCATCACTCTGACAAATCCTTCACACCCTCTCTAGCCAGTAATGCTGATAACAACTCTCTGCAGCTTCTACACACACACTGAGCCCCAGCTACCAAAAATAATACATCATCACTGCACATGAACTAACCCCTCCGGCCCTGGAGTGGAACCCCCATGCCGAGAGCTATTTCTGGTGTCTCAGAAAAGCCATCACATACTGTGGAATGTAGAAACGGTAAGCTCTGAGCAGAGGCACATTTCAAAGCATAGGTGATATTGGGTCAAGTCGTTTACGTAAAACGCCATCTAAAGTTACACTGCAGTAGATAACACCTTCCCCAGAAACCGAATCTGAGACCAGAAAAGTGATTCGGAGAGCAGAATGCCTCGAATGACCTATGTGTGAAGTCTGTAGAACATCAAACAGAGGGAAATGGTCAGCTTTCTGCATGGTGGTTAATGCTGCCTTCAGATGTACTGGCAGAAAAAAGGCACCTGAGTATGATTCTACCACCACCATGTTTAATGGATGGTTCCCTATTCTTGGCATTGAATGTCTCACCTTCACTCCTCCGAACAAGGACTCAATCTGAGACCAAAATTACATGTGTGTCTCACTCACTCACTCACTCACTCACTCACTCAATCACTCTCCATCTGTATATCTGTATCTCTTTCACGATCAGAATTTTAACTTCCTTGGTTCATTGCATTTAGATGAAACGGGTGGATGGATTGTGGATGGATATCAAAGTCACGTGTCCTTCCAAAAACAAACATTGGATTGGCAATCACGCTCCAACATTGGAATGGAAATCGAAGTAGCATATCCTTCAAGAGCCAACATTGGGTTGATGTCAAGCTCCAACGTTAGACAGACGTTGAATTGTGGGTGGAAATCAAAGTCACATGATTGACCTCAAGTTTCAATGTTAGACCGATACATTTTGCTTGGGAATCAAAATCACACATCCATCAAAAACCAGCAGTGGGTTAAAGTGAAGCTCCAACGTTATAAAAAGATGTTGGTTGCAAACTGAAGTTACATATTAA
>CM067501.1:4354331-4369331 GCA_034509495.1 Acestrorhynchus altus
ACAAAGAGAGAGCCAGGGAGTAAATATGCTTATCAACAAGGTCACCAAGTTATTAATGGTAGTAGCATGTGATCAAAACACAGGTCACATGGTCGTACCTGAGGCTCTACCCCCTCATGACTCAGCTGTTTCCTGCGTCCCTGGAGCTCTGTTATAGATTGTCTTTTTATGAGGCAGTCATGTGACCAGCAGGCAAAGGTCCCTGGCTTTCCCTCTGGCAACCCTGAGCCCTGTGCTCTTAGCTGACATTTCAGATGTCCTTTACACACACACACACACACACACACACACACACACACACACACACACACCACCAACAAGCCCACCACAGCATTGAATCATTGCAACCTCCTTGGTATGGACATATGGACATTAAAGCTACGTCCAGAATAACCCTTAAATGCATGGGCGTTTCTCCAGCCACCCATGCCCATCTTGGGTTTATAGCAATCCAGCACTCATGGCATATCTAAGAAAATGATCTGCACATTGATATGTACAGCTGGCACTAACAGCATAACATTTCTTTTGATATATTTTAATATTTTACATTTGCATGAAGGTCAACTAGAGGACATTTGCTTGCACCCTGAGGTGTGCATATTCAAAAGCAGAGCTGGACCACCCTATGTGCTCTGTAAGCACATTACGTAAGATCCACTAATTCATGAAGGAGGCATACTGATTCTAGTACTCATTTAAACCCTCCCAAATACACCAGTACACTCGGAACATGCCGTACTATTCCATTCCACCTTAAAAATGAAACAGTCCACCATAAATGCCGCTATATTCACACAGTCATTTTAACAACAGCTTACTTATCATCCGTTACACCTTAAGCAGTGAAGCAGTTACAGGTGCCAGGATGGTGATGGTGGTCACACTCCTCCTATATCAGTTTAATGTGTTTTTCCCTGTTTTTTTTTTTTTTTTGTCATTGCATCTTTTATTTGTAATAAAACAGTAATTACATGAGACAGTCACAGGCCATATGTTGATATATTTACGGAACACCTTTGGCTAATCAAATATGTCATTGCTTCAGATGTAAATACTAACAGAAGTTTAATATCTTTATGAAAGTGGCCAAGTTTTATCAAAAATATTTGCCCGTTTTTTTATTTTATTTAATGTACTAGAAACTGGAACTAAACCATAGATCTCTTTCAAAATGGGTGGAGCTGGGTGTCTGTAAGTTTGATTTTCCACAATGAATTACTCGCAGATGCTCCTCTGCTGACCATATGTGTATTGTGCTGGTGAGTGAAGGCATTCCTGAGTTATAAAGCCGAGAAGACAAGGTGTCATTTTGCCATCAGTGTGAGGGCATAGGTCTCGAAGGGTTAAACAGAGCTAGATCCCTCAGGGTTAAGCCAGCACATAGTAAAGATAATAATGAAATCTCAGGTGCAACTGGTCACATTTTGACTCCTGGAGATCAGGTAGGAATGCCTCGGGTAAGTATGAGGGTTATACGTTCTGAGATCTCTAGACAGCTCTCCTTGGGACCTACTCCAAAACCATGTTCCTAGGGCAAGTTGATAAAAGCATTCAAACATGCCGGTTGGTTCAGCCCGGAATATGGTGTTGTTAATTCCTCTAACTCTTGAGAACATACAGACTCTAGTTGTGGGAATGCAGGGATATGAGGGATATTTGTGGACACTAAAGTAATGAGTCACTCTGGCTCTGATGATGGGCCTGCATGGAAAAGGCTGAAGGTTGTAACTCTATGCATTGGTGTAGTGATATATGAGAATCTGCTCATTTGCCTTTGCTTATGCTACAGTGGCTACCATGTTTCTGATCTGGGTAAATGAGTTTAGCCACCACCATGCCTTCATGCAGGATGGCTCTCCAGACAGCTCTCCAAAAGTGAGTTCCTTGGCCAAGCTGGCAGAGGACTAGTACAGAGAATATGTCATTGTTGATCATTTTAATACAGGAGAACATCTACTCCACATTCTGCTTGTTATGGGAGTCTGGGTTGGTATACGAAGCAGGCCTCATGACCACAGTTTTTCCTTTCCCAGTATCCATTGAAGGGGAGGTTTTGTTGGCCTTTGATGGTCAAGGTGGTTGAAATGCTGGTAGTTCAGAAAAAATATAAACAAACAAACAAACAAACAAACACCCACACTATATACTGGTAAACTAACTGGTTAACCACCTCTTCACCAGCATAGCATATGTTGCAATTGAATTTGGTCACACCAGTCAACCAGCTTGGTCATGCTGGTCCTTCTGGTCAACCAACTTGGTCGTGTGGTTTGGCTGGTTGACCAGCTTGGACATGCGGTTCATGTTGATTGATGAAGTCAAGATGGAAATTGCTGGTCAGTCAGTTTCGTCATGCTGGTCCTCCTGCTCAACCAGTTTGGTCATGCTGGTAATGCTGGCCAACCAGTGTGATCATATTTGTTGTCTAGCTCAGGATGATCATGCTTGTAGACCAGCTAAACCATTAAACTAGAACATACCCTTGAGCTGGTCAGACTTTTTTCAGCAGTGATAATAAAGTTGGGGTCAAAAGTTTTGGGACACCTGCTTTTTCCTGATTTCTTCCAAAAACTGAAAAAGAGTTTATCCTGTTTTTTTGGAGTAACTTTCTCTACTGTCCAGGGAAGACTATCTTGAGATTTTGGAACATTGCTGTGAAGACTTTATAGCATTCAGTGGCAAGAATATTAGTGGTCAGGATGTTGGATGGTCACCACCCTACCTCATCCCCAACTCATCCCAAAAGTACTGGATGGAGCTCCATCATCCCAGAGAACACAGTTCCACTGTTCCACAGCTCAATGCTGGAGGGATTTATACATCTCTATCACACAAACCAGGTCTGGACAAACCAGACTTCAGAAGGTCAGTTAAAAAGGAGGCTTGAAACGGTGGCCTCTTTTGCCTCTTTTGGATGATGCGGTTTCCATGGTAACTTGTGCTGTTTTCGCAGGCAACAATGCTGCTGTCTGGGTGTCTGACTGGGACTAATTGAGTTCGGTAGTAGTGGCTGTACACTTACAGCTTAGACAAGGTGACCTTTCACCTCTGGACACGATGGCCACTAGCAGTTAGCTGTCTTTTTCCTACTCTGTCCATCATTTCACATGATTTGTCTAATTACTGTTAGATTATAATATCTGTAGGGTTTTATGGTCCCACCTATGGTTTTCCTCCTCTGACATATTTGATTCAGGTCTAGAAGGTCATGTTTTGAGCTATAAGTGAGAAATCACTCAACTAAATTTAAAACATGGTGTCATATCTGTCAGGTTCTAGTCCTGTTCTCCTCTTGTCTCAGTTGTTGTTTTTTCCTATGTGCTCCCAGCACATGCTTTCTGTTGATTTTGTCCTTGTCTCCTATCAGCCGTATCTAATTTGTAACCCTGTCCATTCATTATCATGTCCCAGGTAAGTATACTCATTTGACCCACTGTGTAATGGACACATGGGAATTAGACCTCCGCATTTTACCCATCCACACACAGTGATACACAGTAGTGAATTCACACACCACCCTTATCCTTGGCACCCGAGGAGCAGCTGGGGAGTTCAAGAATTCAATGCCTTGCTCAAGGGCACTTCAGTCATGTCCTGCCAGCTCAGGGATCCAAACCAGCGACCTTCTAGTCACAAGGCTGGTTCACTAACCTCCAGTTCTTCATTGCTGTAGTTTTAGTTGTGATGGTTGTCTTTGTGAATGTAGTCGTGATTGTTTTGTTTCTATAGTTATCCAGTCAGTTTGTTTGTGTATTCCATATGTTTTGTTTACCTACTGTTTGTCAACATGTTTCTTTTGTTTTGTATCATTTATTAAATCCTCAGTCCCAGCATTTACGTCCACTTCCCTTGTCTTCATCATTGTCCGTTCAGCTCACTAATCCTGACACATGGTTTTCATTTGAACTATATTGAGAGATTGAGATAATATAACTAAACACAAAAAGTAAATGTAATGAACAGAAGTGCAATTTTCTTGTGAGGGAAAAGTTAAAACACCCTATGCCTACAACCATCCAGCAGTCCTTGACACTTTCTGGTCTTTGATGTCAATTGGAACAAAGAGTTTCCCACTCCTCCATGCGGAATTCTTTCAGCTATGTAAATGTTCAGCATCCATTTTTCTACAGACAGTCTTATTGCCCTCAAGCCCCCTCACTTACAGTGAAGATTACATGGTGGTTTCTATGATGGAGAGATCTCCAAACCCTGCTGCAGCAAAGCAGCCCCAAACCAGGACACTTCCACCACCATGCTTCACAGTTGGTATGAGGTTCTTGTGCTCAAATGCTGTGTTTGGTTTGTTCCAAACATCTTCTGTTACTGTGTCCAAATAATTCAATTTTGGATTCATCTTTTTAAAGCACATTGGTCCAGACGTCCTGCCCTTTGTCTAAGGGTTCTCTGGCGAACATGATATTTAGGATTATTGGAGACTTCTTTACACGTCCGTTGGTCTACTGTTAGCAAACCAAAGTAATGTCTGAGGTTAAAATAAGACGTCCTCGTCCAAAGTTGTTTTTTAATAATGATTATTTGCACGCAATTCTAATTATCGCCATGTTATGTAGTAATAAATGTGAGGTTGTCCTAAGTTTATCCTCACTGGAAAATTGCATTTCTAATAATTATGTTCCATCATAAACTAGCTGTTGAACGGATCTAGACAATCCATCAAATCAAATCTTTCTAAAGTTTCTAAAAATCTTTCGTTTTCTAATGACCATACCCCACACTGCAGTGTCTGCTCTTGCTGCTGGGCTCCACGTCCACCAGAGCCTCGCTCTTTTTTAGTACAAAATGGAAAATGAAATGTAAACAGCGAGGTCCCCAGAGCAGAAATCACTGCACCTGTGTCCAGACCACTGTTTGGTTTAGAGCAATAGAGAATGGCTGCGAGGGAGAGTGATGTCATTGTGAGTCAGATTCTCCGGCGACAGTGTTGGCCTGTCTGGGACGAGACTGCTGCTACTGAGCTGAAGCTTCTCTTCTTGAGTGAATACCAACTCTGTAATCAGTGTCCAGCTGGGAAAATGAATAATCAAAATGGACTCATCCAGCAATGCAATTGCCCTTATGGTGACTTACATATTTAAGCAAAGGGACGTGCCTTGTTTGTGAATTGTTTCATATATGGTATTACATGTTTTATTTCAATACTGTACCCACAGTCTTGCAGTCCTGCTAGGAATGTCCTTTTATTGGGGTTAAGGTTAGGGTTAGGGTAAGGGTTAGGTTTAGGTCATGCGTAGATTGAGACGTAGGTTTAGATTAGATAATTACCCCATATGCACCTAGACAAATGCAATAAATGAAATGGTTCAGCACCTTCCCCCACCATTCATCTATCTATCTATCTATCTATCTATCTATCTATCTATCTATCTATCTATCTATCTATCTAGCTAGCTAGCTATCTAGCTAGCTAGCTATCTTTACACTTGATTTAGATTGAGACCATCTCCTTGGGACCAAATGTGGTCCAGATTGTGGCCTTTCACACCTGCGATTTTGGACCAAAACCAAACAAATTAAGACCTTTGCCTGATCCCAACACACCTGATCCAGCCAATCAGCAAATTAACATGTGCGTCAAAGCATGAAACCGCTATAGGGCAGGGGCTCCACCAAGATCAGGTGTGAGAACCACTGGTCTAAACTTAACAGTCCATACACATACATGCAGATGTAGAGCGTGCTTACATTTGACCCCTTCACTGCAAAGTGACCCACGCCCCTGGTTTGACATAGCTCTTAACAACCACACTTTTCTTTGTTATTGTTTACAGATTGGAATTTCTCGGGGTTCGTTTTACCCCGAATGACGTCGTCAGGGCCTATTTTAGCACCCGTCATCAGCCCAGTTGTTCGCTAGCTAAAGTCAGAGTGACCTCACTCAAACTTCTTTTCCGCACCAAACATGGAGTCCTGTAATGGACACTGCTCCAGCCTAGAGAAGTGCTTTTCTTGACATCACTGACTCCATGCCAGAGTCATGGAGGTCACAGAACTTGACACATACACATATATTCATGCTGTCCCTCTATTGCCCTAGAATGCTGACCCTCTATTGAGCTAGAGTCCTCCACACTGCCATCTATAGACACGGTTATTTGTGCGCCATGCCAAGAATCACAGCTCGTCTTGCCATGAATGCAGTCAATGGTTGGATGTACCTGGTAGGTTCAGATAGCTTGGCTATCATTCTCAGTGGAGTACAGTATGTATGTAGTGCTGTGGCTTGGTGTTCTCTGCCACTAATTCCCTCTGGAACATCTTATCACCTGATGACATGTGCTAGATCTAAACATATGCCTTTATTCTTGCTCGGCACACAGTGTAATGGTGAGGCATTTAAGTGCAGTGCAGCTGAATGGAATGGAGACAGACCCACACCTCATGGGCTTGGCAGTGCATGCAGGTTCACATGCAGAGAACCATTAGAAATCTTATTATTATATTCAATTCCCAACTGGACCACCTCCTTGTTTCTACACTCACTGTCCAGTTTTACCCTACAGGAGCGCTATGTAGTTCATCTGTTTCTCTGCATACTTTCTTAGACTCCTTACACCCTGTTCTTCAATGGTCAGGACCCTGCAGGACCACCACAGAGCAGGTATTATGTGAGTGATGGGTCATTCTCAGCACTGCAGTGACACTGACACGGTGGTGGCGTGTTAGTGTGTGTTGCACTGGTATGAGTGGAACAGACACAGCAGTGCTGCTGGAGTGTTAAAACCCTGAGTGTCACTGCCGGACTGAGAACAGTCCACCATCCAGAAATATTCAGCCAACAGCGTCCTGAGGCAGCGTCCGATAAAGGACTTCATTGCTCTGCTCATTCAGCAAGGTTTGCATATTATCTTTTAGTCCCTATTTGGCTTGCTTGGAACCATGAGTGAGCAGGGATGAAACCAGTACCTGGTCTCAGATACCAGGTACCAAGTTTTCCTGATGGAAAAGCAAACAATCAGAGTGTCATACTGTAGGTACCATGCAGTGGAAAAGTGCTGTACTACAAATCTGTCAGTCAGTGCGGCTCAGAGGTGTCCTGTGCCACTTTTTTAGGCTCATGATGAATAAAGATGTAAAGATTTGTGCTCTTTAATGTCATAATTTGTGCTTTTTAATGTCATCAAGCTCTATGCGTTGGTCATTGTCTTCTGATCTCCAGCAATGTTTCAAATGCATCAACACACCAAGGCCTTCCCTCCAGGCAACAGTTCACCCCTTACAGTGATGTGCTTTTCCATTTGGATTGAAGCAAGACTGACAACTGATGAATTATTAATGGAGTCTTTGATGGGTTTTGGAGATGTTTGATGGGTTAATGCACAAAACCCTTTGATGTTCCCCATCAGCAGGGAATACAAAGACATCCTCTTTGCTGTTCAACCAAACAACAATGCTTAAACACAGCATGCTTTTTTAAAAAGACATTCAGAGACCACAAGAGAGGGGATTTCATGTGTGACTGATGTCTGCTGTGAGTATTTGTGCTTGAACAAAGCAATATTTCTCCAATAAACTGCTTTTATGGTTATGGTTTTATTACATCATTATATGTATTGTTGCATAGCACAATTAAAATCGGTCAGTGCTGAAGTTATGACACCTGATGTCATGTGTCATAAGTCACATGATGCTTATAAAAGCCTTTAAAACATTTGACAAAAGCCTTAACTCACTGAGCAATTGATTAGGAACACTATATTATCACTGGGTTGGGCCTTTTTTCAAACAGCTGCCTTTCTCATTGCCGTGGATTTCGCAAGATGTTCAAAGAAGATGTCCTTCAAGATTGAGGTCCACATTGATATATTGGTGTGTCACACAATTTTTGGAGATTTTGCTCTGAATGTCTTCTTCATCTACTGCATCCCAAAGGTGTTAGTGATTTCATAATCTACAACTGGGAAGGACATGTAGAACACTGAACTCATAGGTTGTAGGGGGAAGTCATAACCTGGAAGTAAGAGAAGCAGCCTCGTGACTACTGGAAGACTGCAGGTTCAGGCCCTTGATTTCTGTAAGAATTCAATTTTATTAAATTCATATTCTTCAACTAGGAAGGCCACTGTGGAGCACTGAACCCATGAGCCATTTCTAACACAAATGTCTGTGGTACGTTCGTGAAACCAGTTTGAGCCTTTGGAATGGAAGTACCCCTTAGACCCGTACTTTGGTTATGAAGGGGTGCACATGGTCAGTAATAATACTATAATAGGCTGGGGCATTCATTTACTAACAGATTGGTATTAGCAGCCATTATATGCCAATAAATCATTCCCCACACCAGCCTGGACCACTGGCACAAGGCAGGTTGAGTTCCATGAATGTGCCAAATAACCCAACCATCTCCATCTGTGAGACTACAGCCTTCAGACAGAAGTCAAACCCAATGTGGTTTTCCACTGCCATAGTCCATCAGTCTCAAAGTTGGATGTCATGTTCATTCTGAGATGCTTTGGACAAATTAACCATTGTATAATGTCCCATTTTAAGATATATAGTACATGAGGAACCACTAACAGTATGTGGGAGAATCCTACAAGTTGCAGGAGAGGCGGGATGAGTTAACTCTAGAGGCTGTTCTAGAAATACTCCAATCAGAATGTTGGCTTCGAGAACACATGTTGATGTCTACAGGAGTTGTACAATGAAACTGAAACACCTGTCATTTTATTGTGAGAGGTTTCGTGGCTAAATTGGAGCAGCCTGGTGGCCAATCTTCATTAATTGCACATTGAACCAGTAAGAGCAGAGTGTGAAGGTTCAATCAGCAGGTAAGAGCACAGTTTTGCTCAAAATATTGCAATGTACACAACATTATGGGGGACATACCAGAGTTCAAAAGAGGACAAATTGTTGGTGCACGTCTTGCTGGCGCATCTGTGACCAAGACAGCAAGTCTGTGTGATGTATCAAGAGCCACGGTATCCAGGGTAACGTCAGCACCACCAAGAAGGATCAACCACATCCAACAGGATTAACTGTGGACGCAAGAGGAAGCTGTCTGAAAGGGATGTTGGGGTGCTAACCCGGATTATATCCAAAAAATGTCATTCCCAAGATGAATTGATGCTGTATTGGCCACAAAAATAGGCCCTAGTTCACCATACTAATAAATTATTGTGGTCTAAAACCAGATGTTTCAGTTTCATTGTCCAACCCCTGTATAGTGGCTTAACCCAGCAATTGTCACCAATACTTACTGAGGTGAAATGATATTATTAGTAATATATTATTAATGTCATAATAATTAATATTATTATCAAATGAATGACAAATGACACAGGAGTAAGCCTTTGTAGATGTTTGTCTAGGCTCATGTTAGGTGTCATGTAGCTTTGCGGTGAAATGTTACTGTTTTATCTCTTTACAGTTTACAGTCTTTAGTGCTAACCTTTCTGTTGTCAGTAAATATGGGCTGGTACTCCATTACCCTCGCCACTATTTACCAGCAGCAGTCTGTGCTCAGACTGATGTTCAGTTGAAATGTTGGATTTGTGCTAATATGCATGTTTTGTCGTGGCTTCTCAGATCGGACAGGACCTTTGAAGTTACTATGGCTGCAAGGTGCCCTTTGAGGATCAGCAAGTGCAATTGTAAAGAGCCTTTCACCTCAGTACACCCTAAGAACATTGTTAATGACTGATTTATATGGTAAAGTATTCACTGCGGTGCCTCACCCTTTGTTCTGCTCTAGCACTTTAAGCCACTAAATCAGTAATAATTACTTTTGCTTTTCCAAGAATAGCACCTGACGTCTCTGAACTTCAAAGTATTGAAAGGTTGACTCAAGCAATGGGTTTGAACTTTGCCTTGTTGTTGATGGCCCCTGCTTTGTAGTTTTATTGTGCAAAATAAAACCTGAAGGCTTGACTGGACTGTTGACCGTAGTAAAATTAGCCAACCCTGCCCGTGTACGGAGGTGGAGGAGGAGTGTGCGGAAGGCAGATTTTATTGTCCCAGAGCCACGTGAGGTTGTGGCAACATTGCAAAGATCGCTTGAAGGTCAGTTGGATCAGGCTCACATGAGCAACTGAGCGAAACGGTGATGGCGGCTGGATTAAAATAAGGAACCGGTGTTAAAAAGTAGATAAAACACCTTGCTAGGCCTCTCCACTATGACATATGTTCATGAATATTTATAGGGAGTGGGTTTCCACCATGACCACTCCACACTTTTCCCTAGAAAGTAGCATGGCGTATGCCAGCCCCAGCAATGGCATGCTTGAAAGGTCAGCCACTTAAGGAATCAGAGCTCCTATGGCTCGCACAGGCTGCTGCGCAACAGATGCTCACCACACATATAAATAATCTTATTGGCCACTTGCCACTCTACAGAGCCTGATCATTAGCAGATCTGATAAATCCATCTCAGTTTTGGAAAAACAGCAGTGGTTTTAACCGTTTTAACCATGTGATGCAGTAAAGAACAGAGAATGAGCATTTTTTATGGATCACTACAATCTCTAATGGCTGTATTCAGTGAAGTCACATGGCTCTACCCAAATAGAGGCATCACTCAGCGCTCAGCTGATTCCAATTCAGTTATGCAATCAGCATGATCTCAAAACATATCGTTCACGTGCGGATCTCAGCGTGAGTCATGTGTACAGTAAACTGTAGCAAAACGAAAGAAAGGCTGCCATTGTCACTCAAGCAGAAATGTTGACTCCAAAACTAAATCTGATTTATATAAACATTATGAGGCATTATGGTGCATGACTCACATTTAGTCTTCATATCAGATGAAAGTGGAAACCACCGGAAGATCGGAACCCATGTTTTGTTGGGTAAATAAATAGATAAGGCCATAAAGGACAAGGCCATTGTAGTAGCCACAGTGTAGCTACTACACAATGTAGTAGCCACCTTTAGAGTCCACGCTGTCTTTATTTATAAATGGCTAAAGCAGTAATCCAGACCACCGGGATATAGGAGACCTGTAAGTGTGCATGTATATACAGTATGTGTATAGCACCACAGGGCACAGTTCTAGGCCAGCATGTTTTCAAGAGAAATTCATACATATGATGCTAAAACATCATTTTATGATTGTAAAATGTGAAATAAAAGTATTGTTTGGGTTGTGCATATTGTCACATCTCAAAAATGGAAACTTTACAGAAGAAGACAAACATAGTCTTAAAACATTTCTATTAATAAATTAATCCAGAATTATTTACACAGTGCACAGAGCAGCTATTGGGTTCAAACCATGGAGAAAACTAAAAATGGACAAAAATGGAGATACGTGGCTTTTATTGGACAGCAACAATATACATGAATTACTGACACAGTTAAAGTAAGCAGCGTAAATTATCTACACCTGCATCTCCATCCAAACCGACCCAGAGGTGCAGCGCTAAACCTTGGGTCCTGGGTTGTTTGCCCTTTCCATCCACCCTATTTCATTTTTGGTCCATGGAGGAGTCCCCCAGCAATCTGTTCATTTTTGACTGGAGGGTGGAAGATGGTAGTCCATTCAATGCCTTTGTTAGGGCCCCCTTTTTGCATTGCAGGACCCCTTAACCATCGGGAGCATTGGGTACGTAGGGCCACCATTTTCCACCCACTGATGCACCTGACCTAACCCTAACCTAACACTTACCCTAACCTTAGTAAAATGACACTCTTATCCATTAATGGATGAGTTATCTATTTGGATAAAGAGTGTCCCTAACAGACTGGAGGTCATGGCGCATGCAATCATGTGCATAATGTGTACAGATGTGCAAATGCACACACAGCTTGTTAAGTCCTTTTAGAGAAGTATTGCCAGATCTACAAGCTCACCTGCAAAATCGGTGTGCAAATGTGGCGCAGGATGCCGTACGGAACCTGTACGCTTCCATGGCCAACCACATCTCATTTTGATTCCAGGCTAGAGGCTCAACATGGTACTAGAGCCTCCTTTCCCCAATAAACTCATCCTTTCACGTTAATATCATAAGCACTTAAATATATCATCATAACATTCATACATTGAAAGTTCCATCCCATTCCTACAACTCCTTCTTGATGCTTCATTATTTCTGGAAAAGTTTGGTTGGAAAAGTCTCGTTAAGTCTCGTTTTCAGTCTTGAACTACACCAGTTCTCTGTATCTTCAATAAGAAGTGCAACACTCGCATTTAGTTCTGTGGATTGACCTTGTGGCTGAAAGCCCCACCTCCTTCTCACTCCTGCTCTCCTCTTCCAGAGCAGCAGTCCAGGCCCTTCTTCTCTTCCTGGCAGTGGGGCTAATGAGCAGGAGCAGAGCCCATAGCAGTGGGTGACTAGAGCATGGCGGGCAGAGCTGGGCACAGTGGGTGTCTGGGCAAGCGCCAGGCACGCTGCAGCTAAATATGTCCATTCAGGACTGACAGAAATAGCAGTGACGGGTCAGTCCAGGATAAGTTCTGCACGCTTTCTCTGTCTCTCTCCCTCACTCACTCTCTTGCTTTATTTGTGTCACTCCCAGCTGCTCTCTGAACACCACGGGCCAACCAGGGCATGTGTGTGTAAATGTCTCACCACACCAGCGCTGGCACCAGCCTCCCCCGCACTGGCCCAGTCTCAGACACTCCTCAAACCCCAAAACTCACACACACACACACACAAACTCACACACTCCATGAATCCTCACTGACCCGCCACTGTGTCCTCAGCTGTGCTCTAGATGATGCTTCTCAAATCGCTGAACACTAAACTAAATACTTACTGTATTTGCTGCAACCCGCAACTGGCTTTAAAGCCAACAATTCAATAAACCTGCTGATCTAAAGCAGGTACTGCATGAGATGGACTGAACGACACCAGAATAACCAACAGAACCTCCACAGCAGGCTTGTACTAAATTGATTTTGTGTTACAGCACTAAGAAATGAAAGCATTAACTGAACACATCCACTTTAATTATTGTCTGATATGATATTGTGCAACACGCTACTGCACATACTATATGGACAAAAGTATTGGGACACCTACACGGTACATCATTTGAAGCCCATAAACATTAGTATGGAGCTTGAAGCTCTAACAGCAGGTTAGGAGCGCCACAGTTATTGAGTCAGCAGAGCATTGGCAAAACATTGGCAACTACTCCTCAGCAATCGACACTCCTAAACGCATCCAATTTTCTCTAATAGCCCTCTCAGCTGGTGGTGGGATATCTAGAAGGGGAGAAATTTCACCAACTGACTTCTTGCAATGGTGGCGTCCTATTCTGTGACCCTTTGACTAAGGTGTGTAAAGGCAGATTGCATGGCTTGATGCTTGATTTTATGCACCTGTGGCAATGCGACTGAATAGACTCAATAAATAAAAGGTGTGTCCCAATATTTTTGTCCATAAAGTGTACATAATGTGTAGATCGACTATAAGGTGTCGAGTATAATCCTCTGATATAATGGGACACTCTGGAGCAGCCACATGAGTTAAGACCACCAGGATCAATGGTAAGAATCAGCTGGAAGGTATAAAGCTTTTTGGCACTGGGTTCTGGAGCAGTGGAACTGGGTTCTCTGGAGAGATGGTGCTCCACCAAATCTTGTCCATGAGTTTAGAGTGGAATCAAATCCTCACAGTAATGAGACACCACATTAACTGCACATAAATTAGTGACTGAATATTGACAGTTAACTTGCTCTCTGTCGTATTTGCCCTTTTTACATCTATTTAACTACCTATATTTTATTAATTATTATTATTATTATTATTATTATTATTATTATTATTATTATTATTATTATTATTATTATAAATATGAACCTGTTGGTGCCATGTTTACACCTAATGCCTGTAGGCCAACATTGAGCCATACAGCAGTGTAACTGTGTTGTCTGGAATGATGGAGCTCTGTCTAACACTTTTGGGATGAGTTGAGGATGAAGTGGGGTAGTGATCATCCAACATCCTGTCCTCACTCTTGCTGCTGGATGCAATCAAATCCTCACAGCAATGCTGTCGAATAGAAAACCCTACTCCACCAAAAGCAGCGTCAACTCTTTATAATTCCATTGATTTTGGAAGACTCAATGAATGAGCAGGTGTCCCAATACTTTTGTTGATATAATGTATGTTTGCTGATGGTCTTGAGGCAGTGGTGGTACTCATTTATATATATATATATATATATATATATATATATATATATATATATATATATATATATATACATGTGTTGAGGTCAGTGTGGCATGTGTTAAGTAATGATAACAAAAATAATCCACATCACAAAGCCCAGCAAGTGCAGCCGCCACATCTGGAGCCTGATTGCGACGTGAAGATGTTGGTGTGCCACAAAGGCCAGCACCTTCAAAAGGTTTGTGCCGCCGTTGCAGTTTCCCGGCATCAAAGAGCACTGACCCATTTACCCAGTGCAGAGGTGGACTGCAAACAGAGCGGCCTGTTGGTCAAAAGTTTCGTTCTGTCTCTGTAAATATTGTGAAGCGCTTTTGAAATTCTTCCAGTAAATCAACAGCCTGGATTTTGAAAGTCTCCAGTGAGCCACGCTTATCGGCTGCTCCAGATGACCCGTACCCCTTTGTGTAAACATCATCAACTGTGCTAAGCATGCCAGCACTGATGGTTAAGGGGGGTGGCTTGTGTTGGGCTGTTCTGCACTGTTTTCCTGGACGTGTGACTCATAAATGCTGGACACACTGTCCGTTTAAAGATGTTTAAGCAGCCGTTAAAGTGCAGAACATCCAGTTTAAGGCCATTGTTTAACCAATGGTCATTTAAGCCGAGAAGTGCAGTTATTATTGTAAGTAATCCTTATAGGAAGTGCTGCAGTTGAACTGTTGTAGCAGGGTTATTAAAATGTTCTCGTATGGTCTCATAAAATTCTCCCATTTGATATAAAAATGCATTTTATTTACACCAATCATCCATATCAGCTTCGTTTCTAAACTCACCGGCCCTTCAATCATCTCTGCTGACCCTACTGGAGTAGTTCTTTAATTATGGACTGTAGTCCATCTGTTTCTCTGCACACTGTGAC
>CM067501.1:4374331-4521621 GCA_034509495.1 Acestrorhynchus altus
ATCACCTTATTAGTCATCCTCAAGCGGAGTTGTCACTAATCCACAGCCTTCTTTATCAGCTGGCAAAACAACACCAACAGTTTTGCTTCATTTTGTTTTTCCAGGCCTTCCTGTCGTATCCCCCTTCCGAATATGGTTATGAGCGCATTAGTCACGTCGGTCTGACAAGGATTTTTCAAATGAAAACTGTTTGCTAAAGATTTTTTCCTCTGTCCAAACACCACCACCCCTTTTCCCATCCAGCGTGGGTCCAGCTGTAGCCCGAGTGACCAAAATAAACCGCTGCAGGAGGAGGGTTGAAAACAGGAAAGCGAGAAGGCCTCGGAATCTGCTGGGAGGTGGCGCTGCTGGGGTTTCGGGCCTAGCACTACGAAGGGAAGTGCACGGGAAGCCGCCTACACGGACAGATCTGATTGTTTTGCAGGTTCAGAGGGTTCAGCTGAACCTCTGCTTTTCCAAAACAATAGCCCTGGAGCCTTTTGTTCCACACGGCCTGCTGGCTGGTAGAAAATGGAAAAACAGTGCTGTAGAGTAGTTTATCACCATGTGTACATTGGAACATACACTGGAATACACATTTTTCTTTGTGTTGACCTCTGGGATTTACACCCCCCCACAACGTACACTCTAGCACACCTAATAAAACTAGAATAGCAGCGTAATAGTGAATACATTAGTGATAATAGTGCATTGTTCAAACATACCCCGACGCAATGTCAGTATAGTACTTATGTCAGTATGTGAACTTGTTTGTTATGTAACCACAGATGTATGAATAAAACCACATTAAACAGTCCAGTAGGTCTATTAAGTGTTATCGTGGCATGCAAAAGTTTGGGCACCCCAGTCAAAATAACTGTTTTGTTGAAGATGACCTCTAAAAGGCATAAAGTTAAAGATTATTTAAGTTCCTATATTATTTTTCATTTAAAATAACAAAAAAGCAAAAAGTATGCACCCATGGTTATGACCTAGTAGCGCCCCCTTTGGCAAGTATCACAGCTTGTAAACACTTTTTGCAGCCAAGAGTCCTTTAGTTCTAATTTTGACCAGGGTGCACAAACTTTTGCATGACCCTGTATGTTCATAATAGTGCCACCACTGTTAGCTAGCTAGCATAAGTGGTAATACTCCTTCCCGGAGGCCTTGCCCTCTGTTTGCTCCTTCGGGGTCAGCCAGAAGTTTGTGTGCTGTAGCACTCTTGTTTACGATGGCGAGGCATAAAGGAAAGGATGACGTGAGCTATCAGCTCACTGGCTCGCAGCTCTGTGTAAGCGTGAAGGTGGGGATGGGTTCTTTTCCAAATCAGCTGTGGGGTTATAGAGTTCCCGGCCTGAGCTCCTCTGTCATATGTTCCATAAGAATGATTAGTGACAGGAAATGGCAACTTTAGATTTGAATAGAACAGATCTGATTGGGGCTCGTATGTACTTACATGACCTTCCGTCCGTCCATCAAAAAGTATCCTATAGAGAGCAGCTAAGATTAGGGCTGGGCGTTGAAAATAAAAGCACATATCTCAATATGCTTAAGAAAAACGCCTGAGTGCGTATCTGAAATCTAAAATCTAAAATAATATAACACAAAACAACAAGCCAAGGAATTCCAGTTTGTTTTCCATGGACCAGATTATGGAAAAAGAGATACTGAAAGATGGTCTCCTAGTGTCAGCTTATAGCCTTGTACGGATCCTTGTTGGTGCCATTTTTCTTTTGTCTTTTATTAAATGACATTTGTTAGACTGATGGACTGTTGAACCGAAAGTTATTCCAAGCAGAAGAACATCTGCAAATAAAAGAAGACTGTGTTCTGTCTTCTCAGAACAAGGGATCAGACATTCCATGTCTCCCGCAAGACGCGGGAATCTCCCATAGGAGAGAATGATTCAGAGAGAATGAATAAGCTTACATATCATAGCACCCCCCCCACCAGTCACACATACAGATTACACACACACACACACACACACACACACACACACACACACACACACACACACACACACACACACACACACACACACACGCACACACACACTCCCCACTGTCTGTTTATTTGTTTGTTTTTGTTTTTTTTTTGTGGTCCACCACTCTGGAGGACCTGAAGAACTTTATTAGAAGAACAAGAACAAAAAAATATTTCATGAATCATGTATGTGATTATTCCAAAAATAATAAACAGGCTGACAAACATCCCCATAAAACAAACAAGAAAACAAAAAGATACACTGCAATATATAGAACATCAAAAACTAAACTTCCAGAAAAATTAATGAATACAGTAAAACTTATTAATAGAGTTCTATCGATATACAGAATTACAATGTTAAGTAATTAGTAATAACTATGTTAAAAAGCTATGATTTGGTGCCTGTGTGAGTGTGCGTTTGAGGGCATGGGTGTGGATATGTGTGAGTTGTGCTCCGGTCGTTTGATTATTATTTTATACTGTTTTTGGGACAGGATGAGGCAGATTCAGTTCAGGGGGATATTGTTGAATAAAGATAATTAGTATTGACCAGGGTGGACTCAATATGCAGGGCTTGTTTTGGAGAGAAGCCAAAAAATGTTCCATTGATAAGTAATGAGTACGTTTTTGCAGTGGGTTATGTTAGTGGGATGTTATTGATTTACAATTCTTCAGAATTGTTTTCTTGGCAAGATGTGTTTGGATATTTTCCTTTGTAAAACGAACTGCTCGTGTGTGTTCTAATAGACAGAGCGATGGGGATAGTGGTATTTGTTGTTTAATGGGTGCATATTGTCCGAAGACATGGATGTAGTTATGTTGGATGTTGGTTAAGCAGTCAGAGCAATTCTGTGAGTCTGTGAAACCCATTTTAACCCTTAGAAGCCTTGCCCAGTTTTGTAGGATGGTTTCATAGTTTGACACACTTTTATTTGCCAAATTAAAAAAAATAATAAAAAATGTATAGGAGACTCTCACACATTCAATGTTGTTGTTCTCAGGAGGTCCAAGACTCCTCAAATTTGTCTTTATTTTAGATTTAAAAATTAATAGAATTGAAGTATTAGTACATAATTTGACCCTGTTTTTGGTCAAAACTTTTACAAAAATATATAAAAAATATTTTATATCTCAAAAACCCTTTTGGAAATTGATCATACAGAGTGTTTTTGAGCTGGAAATGCAAATAATTTGATGAGTTGTTTGTAATGATTATACGGACAAGGATATTTATAATAATATACGAATATTTGAAATAATAGTTATTACTATGTTATGCAATATAGTCATTGAAAAGTCCTTCATTATTTTTTATTATTTTACGTTAAGAATACAGCCATGTAAAGTGGATCTCAGGATCTAAGAGTAAAGGATCAGTGATCACCATGCAGTCACAGTTGCTTTTTACTCTTTGGCCGGATTTGACTAGTTAGGTAGACATTTGACATTTTGACGTTGGTGGAAAGCCTGATATCCAGTTGCTGTTACATGACACGTCATTAACTCTACAATATTGTGATCCCTGTTTAGCACGTTTATGTCATTCCGAATGTGAGAAAACAACCTCCAAAGGTCTTGTTTTGATCTGTGGAGGAAAGACCATAACAGGCCTCCTACAATCAACACTGCAGATTGAAGAGGTGAGGTAACCAGCTCCATTAACAATATTGAAACAATTGTTGAGGAAGAGGGGGCTGGAAGGCTGGTGGGGGTGGTGGGAGGGTGTAGGAGATGAGGTGATAAGTGCCATCTGTGCATTACGGGTACGTTACGCCTGTCCAGCTTGCTGCTATTGAACGGTGTTTGGAGATGCTAGCAGCTTGTCTTGTATAAGGTGTTTGAACTTGGGCTCGTGCTGTTGTCAGAGCAAATAAATGAAACGTTCGGGACAACCCTCGCTCCGGCTTCTCCAATGGCAAGGCCCATTCCTGACTCTTCAACATGGGGGAGGCAAAAACATCTGGCACATGTGTACCTCCTACTACACACCGGAGAGCACCAGGAAGGATGTTGGAGAACAAACAGAGAGAGAGAGCAAACTGCAAACAAGTGAACACTTCCACACGTGTGAGGATATCCCCCTCTGAGGAGTTCCGTGGTCTGCTCTGAGAACGGATAGTTGTTCAGGTTCTCTAGCCACACGTGTGGCTGTTATTCACAGACTTTCATGCCAAACTCTTCTAACACAACAAGTCCTTCGTTTATTGCAGTTCCAGTGAAAATGGCCATGACGAACCAGAGTCTAATCCACAGGTGTTTCTGTCCATCTTTCTACTATGAGAAGATAACTCAACACTGTAGGTATGAAAGGATGTGGACCTGTTCAAAGAAGAACATCTGCAAATCAAAGAAAGAGATGATGGTCTTCTCCAGGAAGACGCGGGACTCTCCCACAGGAGAGAATGATTCTGAGAGAATGAACGAGCTTACAGACGTCACACCCTACCAGTCGCACATACGGAACACCACACACCCAAGGTTGCACTTACAGATGGCCACCCATCGTGTGCTGAACACACATTGTCCACCCCCTCATCACCCCAACTTCTCATGTACATGTGCCCTGCAGAAAATGTTCCTCCTGGAAAGTAATAGTAATTATACGTTTTTTGACCCACTGTGTTGTGCACACACTGGAATTAGACCTCTGTATTTAACCCATCCACCCACAGTGACACACATACACACTAGTGAATTCACACACTAGGGGGCAGTGAGCACACGTGCCCGGAGCGGTGGGCTGCCCTATCCTCAGCACCCGGGGAGCAGCTCAAGGGAACTTTACTCATGTCCTGCCAGTTCAGGGATTCGAACTTGTGACCTTCCAGTCACAAGGCTGGTTCCCTAACCACCAGACCATGGCTCCAAAAAGAGTGGGAGCTCTAATTTGGAAGCTCACTAGTGGGTTTCTAATAAAGGTAAGTGTGTTTTTAGGTTTTGACAAAAATGAAATAAATGAAAGGTTGTCTCTCACATGTTCACAGCACTACCCTTTAAATAATGAAAGAATTTAAACTATCGTGAGTATAGTTTACTAGGAGTTCTGTTTAGCAGCTGGTGCACACTACACTACACTAATAAAACTCTGTTTTGGGCATTATTGTGCTACAAATAATCCTGTCTGCTTTTCCCAGAGCTCTGATGACTTTATAAGCCTAGCAGTTGGTTTACTATGGCAGTAATTGATATGTAATTACATAACTATATAATTAGACACAATTACAAAACAAATTGCATCTGTTTTCAGCTGTTTTTGAATATGAGTGAGGTCTGTTTCACGTCTGGATTGCAGTTAGAGTGTGTGGAGTGTGTTTGTGTGTGCGTGTGTGTGTGTGTGGGGGGGGGGGGGGGTTTTATGACATTGAGGGTGTAGGTGGGTTAAAAAAGGAATACAACACAACCTAATATCAGCTAGGGAGAAGAGAGTGTTGGAACAGATGAGTGGGATGGTGCTCACTGGAGATATTCACAGCCAATAAGATGTTCACGTGGAATCAGCCTCTGAGCACTGCCATACTGATGGATTTGAGTATGCGTGTGGGTGAGTGTTTGTGCACATGGGTGTGTGTGTGTGGGTGTGTGTGTGTGTGTGTGTGTGTGTGTGTGTGTGTGTGTGTGTGTGAAGCGTATGGCAGCGATTGGCATTCTTCACCATTGCGAGTCAGTTTTGATATATCTTCACTGAAGCATAAGGGCTTAAGGGTCTGAAGAATGAAGATACTCAGTATTAATCCTGAGACCCAGGAGTGATGAAGATATCTACACAAGCGTAAAGCCTGAAGGCTCCCTGTGGGTTTGACTCCAGAATAAAGCCTTTCATTGGTTGACTGGAACCTTTGCCTCACAATCAAAAACATGAAGGTGCCTCAAATGGCTCTTTGAAAATGGTATTTCGTGGCTTTCCAAACCCATCCTTGTACACCATGTCCAAATGTTTGTGGACACCCCTTCTAATGAATGCATTCAACTACCTGAAGTTGCACACATTGCTCACACAGCTTGTCTAGTCTCTGTAGAGAAATACTGCCAATAGAATAGGACTCTCTGCAACAGCTAAATATGAACCTATTGGCACCATGCCTAATGCTAGGTGTGCAGCACTGAACTGATGTGATACAAGACTTGTGCTATCGAACCATTTTGGATCGCACGGTGCTCAAATTTCAGAATAAAAGCATTGAGAAGGGATAATATTGACAAATGGGTAAATAACAAAAATAATAAAGGACTTTCAGATTTGGTTTTTAATTTAATTGAACCACTGTCAAGTATTTTGATTAACTTATTATTATAAATCTAATCATTACAAATAACTCATCAAAAACAAATGGATGATGAATTTGTGTTTTTAGTCCATATAAGCTAAAATAGTTTTTGGTCAATACGATCAAATATTTAAATTCTCTTAATCAAATCAAGACAAAATTGAGAAGCCTAAGATCTCCTGAAAATAACAATATCTGGCATGTGTCTCATGAACATAAGTACTATTCTATAACTAATTTTCAAATTGTTTTGTACGTCAAACTACATAAACATCCTGCAAAATTAAATTAATACTTTCTTCCACTGAAACACTGTTTACAGTGTAACAAAAGTAGATATATTCCATGGCAGTGGTTTCTTCCATTAGCTAATTATTAAGCCTCTCATGATCTTGATTAGATGAGTAGAAGAACCAGTGCAGGGCAAGTACAGAGTCCTCATGACTGCCATTCACAACCACGACTTCTTCAAAGAACCATCAAGAAACTATTTTGAAGAGTTTAGAAAGGAGAATGTCTGTAGAGGATTTTTTTCTGCTCTCCATCTGTAGCTCATGAATTGATCTAGAGAATAAAGCTTGTGGTACTCTAGGCCTTTTGTGTGTGAGAGACATGTTGCGTTGCTTCAGGTCTGTCATCTACAGGCAGTGATTGTGTGTGTGTGCGTGCGTGCGTGTGTGTGTGTGTGTGTGTGTGTGTGTGTGTGTGTGTGTTTGCACTGGGGGAAGGAATAGTGACACTTCCCAGCAGCAGCAGCAGCAGCAGCAGGCAGTCCAGGGTGACACAAATCAATATGGCATTAGAGCACATCACAGCTGCCTTCTGCAGCATCAGACAGCACACATAATACAATCTTCACCCCTGCAACTTCTCTATGCTCTCTGAAAGAGAGAGAGCGAGAGAGAGAGAGAGAGAGAGAGAGAGAGAGAGAGAGAGAGAGAGAGAGAGAGAGTGCATGAGGGGTATGGAAGAATTCTCATTATTTTAAGTCAAAGCGATACAGATTAAATGCAGTTGTCTAAAATGTCTTGGCTTTTGTCTCTTGATGCAATCAAATCCTTGCAACAATGCTCCATAATCTAGTAGAAAGTCTGTCCTGGACAGTAGATAGTGTTACTGCAACCAAAGCAGGATCAACTCTTTTATCAGCCATTCAGCACAGTATATGACCCAATAATTAGTGTCCCAATACTTTTGTCCAAGTAGTTTATAATGTATATGTAATCCATGGCATAGTATCGAGCTCTTGGCAGCAGTATGTGTGGACGAGTGTCCTACTGGTGGAAAAGGTAGGACCACTGGTTGCAGCACCTCATTAACGTAACACTGGTCTGTTAAAGTAGCACCCACACTATGACACAAGGCCTTCTGGACGTGCAATAACCAGTTGTGGATCATGGTCATCTCCACCAAGACAAAAGCAGGACTCGTCACAGAAGATGACTCGATCACTGTTTTTTGATGACGAGCGAATGTCTTTAAAGTGGTCTTTAATGGAATAAATCTGAAATTGCCATTTCTATAATTGTGTGTGTGTGTGTGTGTGTGTGTGTGTGTGTGTGTGTGTGTGTGTATTGATGGCACTGATAAAGTGCATCCATGGTGCAAGGTTGCTGAACATCTGTTACACCCCCATTCCCACCAACCCCCCAAAACACACCGCCGCCCACTCTATCAGTACCTACACAAAGCATCTATAATGGATGAGAAATAACGAACTGGGAGCAGAGCTGTGAACTGAGCAGAAGAATTCCTCTAAGCTGGAAGAGTATTAGTTTAGTCTGGGGAGCTGATGTCCTCACGTTGACTCCATGTCTTCCTTCTAGCTCTCTTTAAAAGGCTTGAGTTGGAGGAAACGCTCCCCGGAGTGCAGGAGCCGGTACGGGTAGTATAGAAAGGAGTGAGGCCCCCAGGCAGTGGATACAAGCTTTTTAAGTGTATTTCCGTTCCACTTTGCGCTTTGCAGCACCATCTGTGATTCGCAGCTAATGAGGGTTAGGATGAGGCCTTGCTCGTGTGTTTTGGGTGAGCAGCTGCTTTTGTCTCAGAATCGACTCTGTGATATACTGTACATGGTGAAATTCCATGCTCCGACCAACTGATGAAGCCTACCGTTCGGTTTGGCTTGATGTAAGATAGTGTAGATTTGAACACGTTGATCTGAAGGTGATGTACCTTCTCGATACATTTCAAATACTGTAAAATGACAAATGGTTACACCATCAATTACTGGAATGTTCCTGCTTCAATAAGGTGAGATTGCTTTGAGTAGGAGGTTGCTATAAGGTTACTATAATGCTATAGTGGTTGTAAGGTGGCTATGACGGTGTTGCTTGGCAGTTTCTATTCTACTGCCTAGGGTATCCCAAGACATTGCTAGGATGTTGCACAGTGGTTACTAGGTGGTTGCTATGGGGTTGCTAGGAGGTTGCTATGGCCTTTTGATTTCAATGGTATCTCAGATGGTTGCTATGTCTTTGCTAGGTGGTTGAAGTGATATCCCAAGGGGTTGCTCAATGGCTACTAGCTGGTTGCTATGGGGTGTTCTATTATTGCAAGGTGTTTGCTGTGGTGTTGCTCTGTGTTTGTTAGGAGGTGGTTAGTTAATTTGTACGGTATTACAGGTGGTTGCTTTGGTATTTGGATTTATCATGGGTGGTTGCTATGCCTTTGCTGATTGGTTGACAGGTGGTTGATATTATATCCCAAATAGTTACTATGGTTTTGTTGAAGGTAAGAGGTTGTTTTGCAAAGAGTTTACTTTGGTGGTGCAAAGGTTGCAATCCCAGGTGGTTGCTATGTGGTTGCTAGATGGGTGCTGTAGTGTTGCATGGTGGTCGCTATGGTGTTGCTATGTGGTTACTAAGATGTTGCTGCATTGGAATGTGTAACCAATGATAATAAAAATTGAATATTTGTATTAATACAAATATACTAATAAATGTACTAATAATATTAGTAATTAATATACCAATAATTTAAGTAAATATTACCCAAAATTAACAAGTTGATATGAATATGCTGTACGTAATAAAAGCATTGTGGTTTATCAGTTTACTCACAATCATTTCATAACATTAAATGTCAGATTAATTAAAAAAAAAACTTAAACGAAGGGTTTGAAACCTGCATATCTTCAGTCCCGCAGCTTCATTTACTCTCATAGCATTGATTGAAAATCCAGCACATATGCACTGTTCTTTTCCAGCAATCTCAACGTGAAGCATAGGGTTTGTTTAATCTAAATTAATGACACACTGTGCTCAACTAAATCTTTCTAATGCCGGAGTTGACTAAGCCTGGATTACCCATTTGGGACAGATGTCATGCTCTTTTCTTCTCCTGGAGATACTGAGGCCTTCTGCTCGGACTCAGACCCAGCGGGCCAGCAGCTGGTCATCAAGCAATGACTGCGCTCTGCTAGAGTCAATCACTAGAGTCACTGGAGTAACAGGCACCATTTACAATCATAGGCTTAGCTGTAACCCAGGCTGATATTCGTGGAGAGGAGGACGCGTGCTGATTTGGGATCAAATTGCACCTCGTTCACACATAAATCAGCCTGTTTTTATGGGGACAGACAAAATAATGAAAATGCCAGGCAATATGTGGTGCATATGGATAAATCTGCAGCGATACATCTTTTGTCTTCGGAACATAAATCCTTTAGAAAACACTGGTCTGCATATTTTAAATCAAGCAAATGGGAAAAATTGAAGCACTCTTCATTAAGAATAGGTATTGACTACATTGACTACACTGAACAGCTCAGGGCAAGGAATGTTTTAAAGCATTTCCGTTGAATATGGAGCAAAAGAAGTGGACCTGCTGGGTCGCTGGTAGTGTTTGGCTCCTTTGCGTTAAGGCCTGAATTCTGAAGTCCTATGAGAATCCTCGGGGAAGGTGTCTAACACCACATATGTATGTCAAAATGCAAACTGCAAATCACAAGGACAAGAGTGTCAAATAAATTCACACTTAATGTCCAAATGTTTGTGGACACTCCTTAAAATTTAATATATCCAGTTATCTTAAGTTGTACCCCTTGCTGACACAGATGTACAAATGTGTCTAGTCCCTATCAAGAGAATAAGACTCTCTGCAGCCTAATGCCTATTGCCAGGGTTGGGCTAGAGGGGTATAGAGCCCCCAGCATTGAGATATGGAACAGTGGAACTGGTGCTCCATCCAGTACTTTTGGGAAGAGTTGGGAATGAGGTGGGGTGGTGATCTTCACTAACATCTTGCCACTAAAAGCAATCAAACTCTCACAGCAATGCTCCACAGTGTGATAGAAAGTCTTCCCTGGACAGTAAAGATCCTTATTGCAACAAAAGCAGAAAAAAAACACTTTTAATACCCTTGATTTCAGAAGAAATCACGACACCATTGCAGTCTTTAACATCCCCGACATTAAAGTTATGGGCATTCGCTGCAAACGTCTGTGTGCATGTAGTCCTGCGTTGTGCGACCATCTGCCAACAGGATGACTCATGGAAGGCATCACTGTTCATGAAGGTCCTCAATCAGGGCTGTTGGGTCTCAATGGTTTGTGTCAGTCTCCCAGATCCTTCATGTCACTGATACATGCCTTCCTCGATCCACTGCTACAAATAGCTTATTATGGTCGTATCCATTCAACCAGTCTGGCGGGCAATACGTAGATAAGACCAAATCCTTTGATCCTACAGTGTCTCCCTTCTCAAACTCTTCTAACTGCTCAAACTACTTTACAACTCTCCTCTGAGGCATACTTCACTTGCAAATGATGCTACCAGCAAATCAGCATCAGTCAAGATGCAAAGCACATGCAATGGGACAATTTTATGTAGTCTGTCAGGTACAACGATAAGGCCTGTCCTTCCTTACATCACAGGCCGAGTGTGAAACTTCAATCATTTGCATGTCTCCCAAATTCAAACCAACCCATCAAGTTGCATTCCAAACTTCTGCAACTATTTTGTCTATAATGAGTGCATTAATGTTCATTACTCCATCAAAAAATTAATGCATTAATTATCCCTTGTGTTGTCTTAATGGTCAAAAATGACCCAACACCACGTTTAATTGCAGAGAAAACCTTAATGATCTGTTTTTTTCAACATTGTTAACCAAATAATAACCGCAGTTTGGGAACCAGCCTTGTGAAGGTTTGAAGGTTGCTCATTCAAATTCCTGGACTGCCAGGACATGACTGAAGTGCCCTTGAGCAAGGCACTGAACGCCCCAGCTGCTCCCCAGGCATTGTGAGTAGGGCTGCCCACCACTCCGGGCACGTGTGCTCACTGCCCCCTAGTGTGTGTCGGTGTGTGTGGAAGGGTGAAATGAGCACCTTGACCTTTACTCCTTACTTAAAACTCTCTGCTTCCCTTGAATACCCTCAAACTCTGGCCTACATGAAGCCTCCCAGCCACAACAACCTAACCCCAGCATCCAAAATATGGTCACCTTTCGCTATTCCAAGCCGGACCCAAGAATAGGGTTGGCTAAATATGTGGGTTATTCATTGGTTAATGGAATTCTATTGATGTCGTATACTTTGTACATGCATATTGAACGCCAACAAGGATAAAATGTTACCTAATTTGAACGAAAACACGGATTTCGGCCCCTCAAGGCTTCAAAACAACATTCCTATAATGAGAACTGTTAGATATATTGATGAGATTTAAAATGGTTTCACTTGCCCGAACGGTTCTCGCAGTGTCTACCCTTCTTTTTCATCGTGTATTTCTATTATTGCACTTGTCAGCTGCTGCGGTCGTACCTGCAGGTTGGCTAGTGGCAATCTTCTCACTACAGCAAGAATGTATTACTTTCACTCCTACTGTCACCAGTCAGCCACGTGGAAAGCCTTGTACACCACCATTGCTCTTTTTAGCATTGTTCTCGCGGCAGTTTCCATTACCATAACTTTACGCTGTGCTGCTAATCTATGGCTCGCCATTGTTTGCTGGTGAACGATGATTATTACCATCTCAAAAGAGCTCGCCTGTACAAGGTCTCATGTAAAACAATTTAATGAACCAGCAGCAGCAATTAGCAACAGCGCTGTAATCTCCCCATGAGATGGCCCCATTTGGATCATTGAATTAATGAAATTAATTGTGTGATTTGCTCTTGTTTAGCCCCCCCCCGTCCATGCCGTAATAGCGGGGGCCTGCTCTGTACATTCATTCAGACAGCGGCACACACGAGGCAGGAGGGAACGTTCCTTCAGCCACTCTGCTGCGCAATAAACACAGAAGAGACATTAGAGCCCTTTTCTACATACGGTGACGGGTGTAATCTCTGTGGGCCCATACACACCACCCCTGGCAGGCATGGCCGAGGACTGACAGAGCGAGAGAGAGAGAGAGAGAGTAAGAAAGCGCCACACTGCACCTCCAGGAGCCATTCAGAGGTGCAAAATGCCAAGATACAAATTGACAGAGGACGCCAACGTGTGGAAGAAAGGACCTTGGGGAAGCTTATGTGCATGATGGCTGAATAAATTGTCTGCTTTACTGGAGTGCGACATTCGTTACACATGTTTCAGGGGTCGGGAGTCTCCTCTGAGGCCGTACTTGGAGCAGGCCGTTATTGGGTCCGTCATGGAACACAGATTTAAAAGACTGATAGGGCCTATAACACTAAAAGCACTTAGATGTATACAGACTTAGGAGTTGGCCCATCTTGGGGCTGTTTGTCTTTAGCCTGCTTAATATATTTAGTGGGTCATTTTTGCTAACAATAAAAATTGCCTAGAGAGATATTCTTGAAAATACGGTTTGTTTCCTTAACGTTTGTGGATTTAGGTTTATAGCTGGTGAAACAGATTTATATGCATTTTTTTTAGCAATAATAATGTATATAGGGACGTCCGATCAAATGATTTTGCCCATTGATCCGATCTGAGTCTCTCAATGCTGAGTATCAGTTCTGAAATCATAGTTTAGATAAGATGTCCAACTGATTCATTTTTAGAACCTGAGATCTGCACTTACTAGCACATGGCAGTTTCTTGAATTCATTTGTCAGGATCAGAGTAACAGAATAATACAGAATTGTATTATTGCAAATATCTATGTCAATGTAATCATTACAAATTATTAATTCTTGCATTTTCAACTCAGAAACACTCTGGGTGATCAATTTTCATCAGGGCTTCTCAAATTTAAAGTGTCTTTTAGTCCCTTTTTTATTTACCAGCTGAGATGTTCTTGATGGCTGCCATGGCTGGGAATAATTGCATTAAAATAATGCATTATTGAGCAGATGGTGCTCTGAGCACCAGGGTTAAAACAAACCCTCAAAACTGGATCAGGACCGAATACTCAATTCTAAAAACATATCAAGATCAGCCCCAAACACTAGTTGTATTTCTGCCACAATGTGCATCCAGAGGCTGCTTATATTACAGAGGTGGGTCAGATTAGTGTTAGAAGACTCTTATTGGTGCAGCACAGCTGCCCAGATTGGGTATTGAACCCCAGATGCCCATATGGCACGGTGTCCCACTGGTGGTGTTATCTGCTGCGCCACACCAACCACGAAAGAAAGACAAGTAAAACAACTAAACTGGACAGAAGCAAAGAAAAACACACACTGACCGTACGCAAATACTCACACAAGATCAGATATGGACCCGCTAAACCACAGGACTGCTTATACACAGACAAGACGAGATACACCTGAGGAGGATTAGAAGAAACAGGGCACACCTGGGAAGACCAAGGAATAGACAGGGCAGAGATGTGAACCAAGACAAAACAGAACCATGTGCTGAACAAGAATCACAGAAGGATGTTCCAGAATGAAGGAACCTTCATCTACAGCTGAGAAATGTTTGAATTATATTGGAGGACACGGCTGATGGAGAAGATGACAAGACACCCGTTTCACCATTTGTGTTGGACGAAGATTAAACTGTGCCTCGCGTTTAACCCATCTATGCAATGAACATACACCCTGGACACCACACACGGCACTGTGGCCCCCATTGAGCAGTTTAGGGGTTGGTTGTCTTGCTCAAGGGCACTTTAGTCACAACCGGACAGTTCGGGGACATTAATCGGAGACCTTTCGGCCACGAAACAGCTTCTCTTACATCCAAGCCACGGCTATGTCCTTCTGAGACAAACACTGACAGAGACAAAGGACCTTAAATACAAACTGACGAGGATAGGAAACACCTGACAGATCACAGGGGCAGGAAGACAAATGAGACAAGGCAGTAAACACTAAAGGAAGGGAGGAGACGGAACCAAAACAAAACGAGGACAGGAAAGGAAATACAAGGAAGCATGACAGGACAGAAGCCCACTTTTTGTATTTTATACTTTCAGACATTTCCAAGACAAGAATGTCCTGCGTAAGAAAAGAAATGGACATAAGCCACCTGCTCAAGACTAGAAAAATGACCCTGGTATGGCAACGTTCAACCTATTTCTGACCTAGTTTTATTGGTTGAAAGTGTGTACACACAGAAAGTGTGGTAAGATATAGTAAAAATAGAGCTCATATACTGTGAGTACCTTCTACTGTATGTACTAACATGCATTTTAGTTCTGTATACATAATGCATGTTCTCATTCTTGCTGGAAGTAGTGTAGAGTGAGTGTGGGTCTCGTTCAGAATGCATTTTGTTTCAGTACGCACTTATTATTGGGGAGCCGGGACCAGCCTCCTTATGTCACTAAAGGTTTTGCCACTGAATGCAATCAAATCCTCACAGCCATGCTCTAGTCCAGAACATTCTGTGGACATTGGAGACAGTTTCAAGCAAGAAAAAACTATACCCTTGATTTCAGAAGAAGAATGAATGGACAAGTGTCCCAGTAGTTGTATAATGTGATGTCTGGACAAGTTATAAAACAGCCATATAAGTGTTGTGGGTTAACAGTTTCTCGGGTAGTTCCAGAGTGCTCGGCCCCCATTGGCTGCTTCCTCTCGTTGGCTTCCTCTCGACATCTCCTTGCATTGATCTGTGTCTGGGGACCGCTTCATAAATCCACTGATGCCGACAAGAAAGCAAATTGCATTCGGCCACCCCTGCACAAACACCGCTGGGTAATCTTAAATCAATGGGCCAAATATTACAACCGCTGAGCACGCTCCCTTCTCCCCTTAACGTTGACACCTTGTATGTCCGATCTCCTGTGTATCATGGTGACATTAAATTTTGTGCGTGCGTTGTGTGTCCATATGGACTGTGTGTGTGTGGCCATGGGCTTGTGTGTGTGTTTGCGAAGGGTGCAGACGGTGACCAGCCCTTTGACTTTACCCACGAAATTTACAGTATTACTCATAAGTGAGGTTTATGTGTGTTGACAATCTATCCACTTGTAGCCAACGCCCAGTACCCTGCAGCACATCATCACTCAGTCCACCGTGTGTGTGTGTGTGTGTGTGTGTGTGTGTGTGTGTGTGTGTGTGTGTGTGTGTGTGTGTGTTGGAGGGGCTCTGTGGACTGCGCTATGAACAGCTAAATCCAGCCAGCGTGTCACACTCTGCTGATTTAGGAACTAGAGCATGGTCACTCTTCTGAAGCTCAGCTCAGCTCAGCCTGCCTCCAGAAAGCCACTGTCTCTGGCTCAGCTTGGCCCCTGGAAGGGACGGGCTTATCAGTGGTCCATCCGCGAATGCATTCTTTCATAACCACTGTTGCGAGGATACGGTAGATCATAAACGGAAAAACATGACACTTTGAATTGACATCATTTAAATGATGGCAAGTGGTTGTAAAATGTCACATGTGCGAAATAAACTGGTGAACGTAAAGAAAGTGTTTGTGTAACTGATGTAAGAAATAGTATTCATTGGTAAACACTTGCCAACAACACAGTCCAGCTGCACAGCACTAAAAATAGACGAGTCTTTCATTCTACACTGAGGTTATATTTAGGGCCCGGTTTAGGTTTAGAATCCTTCTACATTACACAACGTTAGGATTAACGCTTGATATTTTTACACTGACATTACAATACATTCAGAATTCAACTATGATTAAGGTTAGGGTTAGAGTAAGGGTTAGGTTTAGGTTTATGGTTAAGGTTAGGGTTAGAGTAAGGGTTAGGTTTAGGTTTAGGTTATGTTGATATTGTTTACAGTTCTGAACATGTTGTCAGAAGCTGTTTAAATCCATCAGCTTTTGTTATTACCAGTGATAAGAGCCAACATCGAAGGGTTAACGGGTTTGTCTCTCATTCCAGAAGTGAGTAGTAGCTAATGAGCAGATAATTTGTGTCACTAGTTTCCATTATGGCATCCTTCATGTTCTGGTGTCAGTGTTGGCACTGCTGGGTTGTGGCTGGGTGCTACTACACTGCCAGGCTACAACAAACTCAGTGCCCTTTCACCCCCCCCTTCTCTCTCTCTCTCTCTCTCTCTCTCTCTCTCTCTCTCTCTCTCTCTCTCCTACACATCTCAATGATCTCATGTCGGAAATCAAGGTTTCTTCATGGAGCCCACCTCACCCACTCGCCCAGTGTTAGAGAGAGAGAGAGAGAGAGAGAGAGAGAGAGAGAGGTAAATAATACACTATTATCCTTTTATTACATTGTATTGTTCAATCATTAGTACATCATTAACTAATGAACTAAATCAAGTAGCACAATCATCTTTGCAGCCATCTGCTTCTTTCTATAGCTCTGCTGTTTGCAGTTTAGTGGTACCCGAGCAGTGGCCCGAGCAGTGGCCCGTCTAATGAGAGCTGAAGTGTCTGTGCCACCTTGACATCCCAACAAGATCTCAAGATCATGTGCATATATCAGTGAAATGCAAAGCTAGGGGTTTCAGGTCCATCAAGTCATAATCCACCCCTGGATTATGTTTTTCCAACTAAACTTCATTGTGAGCATGTGACCATGGCGAAGATGGAATTTCTAGGTCATTAGGTAGGGTGAAATAGGCATGTCAGGAATGTTCCTCCGCCCAAAATTCCATGCATTCCACTGTTGCAAAATCGTTTTTTCCAGGTATCCAGTGAGTGGTTGGTTTGGTCAGTTTGCAGAGGGCATGGTGATCTTAATGTGTGACCCGGGAAGGTGGAGCAGCAATCTGTATGTCAAGTGGCGCCAGTGCACTGAAAGCTCATTCATTCAAACTGAATCATGTTCTCATGCTGGTCCATTTCATCTCTGAGAGGCTGTATATGATTTAGGGGAGTCAGGGAGATGCTATCAATACATGGGAGAGTCCCGTGTCTTCCAGGAGATGTGAGATATCTGACCGTGCTTGTGCTCTAGGTTTGTGCACTACATTTGGTTGAATGTCATTTCTTGACAGCATTTTGTTTTTCATGTCTTTTCCATAAGATGCTACAGTTGTTGGATGGTAAGGATAGGGTGCACTAGGACTGACTGTGATGTCAGTATTATGACATCACTGGGCTTCGCAAAAGCCGTTTGACATTTATTTTCTGCTCACTGTGTTTTCTCCCAAAAACAGGAGTCCTGTTGCTTAGTGCCAGACCCAAAGTCAGTCTGCCTGGTGCCTAGATGTCTAGCTTGCCCGCAAAGGAACAAGACGCGATTCTCACCCATCAGGTCCCCGTCTGGCCCGAGAAACAAGGCCCCTCATCCATCACACACTCTCGTAGCCATGGGTTCTTGGGACAGGACAGGGATTGTTCACAGTGCCCCTGTCCACACTTACTACCCTGTTGGTGTTTTTTTCTTTATTTCTTTTTTTTTACTCTGGTACTTTCACTTCACAGTGGTCCTATTTATAGAGTCCCATCTGAGCTCATAGAAAATGTAAAGTAGGAGACCAAATGTTTCAGATGAAGGATGGGATCACGTTGTTAGACATTTCTCAGTCCACGCTGAAATAAAAAAGGGGGACAAAGCAGACCACTTACTCTCACATTCAAATCCATTAACATGCAGTTTTTTTTGGAAGAGAAGAAGCTCAGTTTCCTTTTTTCATCACATTGGAGAGCATTTGAATAAATGTAGGTGGCACCCCGCTGAGTCGGACCTGGGCAGCTTCAGCTGGCCACTACGACATGTTGTGTAAGGTGATCACATGGATATGTGGAGAGTCCACTTCAGAAGAGGACAGATATGGAAAGAACAAATGAGGCCAGCAGGTAATAAAACGGTGTTACGCTTGTGCAGCTGCCATTTATCAACGTGTTCAGGCTCTTGTCATTTCAAGACTTGACTACTGAAACTCCCTTCTAGCTGGCCTTCCTATGTGGACCATCAGGTCCTTGCAGCTCATCCAAAATGCAGTGGCGAGATTCAAAACTATGATGCTGGCCTATAGAGACAAAAATGGACCAGCACCTCCATACATGATGGCAATGGTCAAAACATCTCTCTATTTTCTGAAACTGTTGTTGACACTGTGCTAGATGAAAATGATTGACTAAACTATTTTATATAATGAAAAAAAAAAATCACCTATTTGATCTTTATTGTAGCTATAGATGATATAACGAAACACATGAAATATCTTTTAAAAATCATTTCCAAAAATGCAATTAATTAATGTATTATAATTAATAAAGGATTAATAATGAAGAGCTCTGCAGGCATGGTTGCATTAAAGCAGCCATGACAAACCATGACACTTCCACCCCCATGCTTCACAGTTGGTATGAGGTTCTTGTGCCCAAATGCAGGGTTTGGATTGCACCTGCTCTCTGTTTTGTCTTCAGCTACTGTGTCCAAATAATTAAACTGTGGATTCAACGTCCTGCTCTTTTTCGGGCAGACTTTAGTCTCCCCTAGATTGTCATTGACAGCAAGGGTTCCCTCCTTGCTCAGCTCCCATGAAAATCAAACTTGTGCAGCTTATGTTTCACGGTAGATGCATGCGTGTATTCACATATTGATTTATCACTTCCTGTGAAGATCAAATGTCCATAAGCTTAAATATGTCAAGAAAGACAAAGGTTTTCATGGCGTGTCTTAACTTTTTCACAAGGCTGTATATCAGGCTTGAAAAGGTCACAGAGACCTTTATTTTGGAAAATAAAGATAAACATTACAAACAACTGCAAGAACAAAAATAATGTCTTATATAAAACAGTTTTTCTATTGTCGACACATTATTGACTAAAATACTTTATATAATGAAATGTAAATGAATGTATTGGACTTAAAGTGATGTTTTACTTAATACTGCTTAACCAACCTTGGACCACCCAGAAAATGGTGAGCACAAAGCCAGCACACCACCAGCTTTGCCATCAGCAGGCCAACAGTGGGTTGATGTCTTCTTGCTGTCAGAACAAATAATAATAACATATGATTAATGCAGTCAACCTTAGTTACGCAGCTACCAAATGCCTTTATCACACATTTGGTGCAGCTTATTCAGGTATTACAGCTTAAAAATGCTAAATATATACATTTTTCTGCTGTTACTGCAGATAGTTGGTTTTCATGAGCTCAGCTCTCTAATATGATCTTCCTCGACGCCTCACTTTTTCTGGCTCCATATGACACTCTGAGCGGCAACCAGAGAACCAGATTATAACTCTCAGTATGAGTCACAAAGACCTTGGTTTCACCATACTTTCAGAGCTCTGTATGTGGTACCTCTTGACCTGCTTAAAATTGGGACATAGTGTTGCGTTTCCCGTGCACACAAACGAGCCAGAAGGGAGCGTTTCCTCATTCGACTGTTCGAGGCCTCTTTAGTGACTCGATAGTACAGTACAGTAATGGTGGTCAGGTTGACCGTAACCCCTCCTCACATCTGGAGAAGCAGTCACTTTATGGAGCCCAAACCCTTCATCTGGGACCAATTTCCACCTCACACAACAGCTGGCCACTGACTTTCATGTGCAGAAGCCTCAGCGAGGAATTCGGAGGACCCCGTCCATCTTAAAGTCCACGGCGGCCTAATTACAGAGTCAGGACGCTACCATAACTCGGAAGAAAATGTTAGTGGCCTTTCTCTGCAAGTTGTGGCAAATGTGTGTATTACACGACCACTCAGCCACTCCTGCTTTTTTCCTCCCTCATTTTCTGGCAGGCCGAAAACCCATCATTAGGATGTCAGCATGACACACGCACACACACACACACACACGACACACAAGCATGCTATTCATTGCACACACACACACACATCAACACGCACTTTTCCTCACATTCAGACAAAAGAAAGAACAATGCAGTGTCTATGTGTCTGGAGTTGAACAGTGGGGTTTTCATTTGTGTGCTCTCAGGCCATATTGCCTATTAACCTTAACTGGAAGCTAATGGAAGTGTCAACATTGTAAATGTCAGTGCTGCTTTAACCATGATTGATATCTGATCGTTTTCGCTGTGCATTTTTCGCAAACGATGGTTTACTGACCAATAGTCCGTACGGGACGTGATTGGTAGAGTGTACGGGTGTGGGATCGTCTACAAGGGTCTCGGTCCAGGTCTTTAAGTATATGGGTGATCGCCATAAAGGTAGGGTTAAGTTAGAGCACAGTCCAACATATCGTTTAAAAAAGGGCACGATTAATATGTAATAAAAGGAAGGGAGGGAGTGGGGGGTTCATTTCAGCCTCAAAGGGTGCTGCAGTATGGGGTGGCTATGGGCAGATTTTCACGAAGATTGTACTGGGAATGAAGGACAGTAATGAAGTATAACTACATCAGTTCTGTACTTTAGTGGATTTGTGACGTATCTGTACTTCACATTTGTCACTTGATACTTCTGATATTTCTACTCCTTGCATTTCACAAGAGAATTCTATGCTTTTTACTGCACTTTTAAAAGCTGTTACTGTTACCCGCAACATTGGCCCAGGGTTCTAAAAGTGAAGTACTCTTAAGTATAAAATGTGAAACATACCAACTTTTAGCAGCATTTGTAAATGGAATATTTGATATTTTACTTAAGTATAAGACATACAGTCCATGCTTCTGTCACATCTGGCGAAGCTTTACTAGTACCATCAAATCAGCTGAATAGTTTATGGGTTTCATTTAGTGGAGTTCACCTTTAGAGCCCAAGACTGATTCTGTGTGATGCTCTTCTTGTAGTTTGATGTTACTGTTAGATACACTGTTAACATTTTTAGTGTTCGTCTTCATTTGAGATGTAATTATTAACAGAATTATTGTGTGTATTACGAGAGTTATTTGTATGAATTTGACCATATTTTGATTAAAACTACATGGACTAATATGGACTTTATAATAACTTTATAATATAATAAACTAGATCATTATAATAACTGATCGTCTGAAATGCAATAAGTCGATGAGCAGTTTTTAATGATTAAATTGACAATGATAGTAATAATAATAATTTCTTCACACTACATGCTCACCCTGCATGCAGACTCTGACTGATCAGTGAGAGGGGCGGGGCTAATGACCTTACTGACCCAGGTTTTGGGTTATAGAGGAAACTGGAAAGGGAGGGGCTCTCACAGACTGAGAGGCTGAAAGTAAGTTAAACATATTTGGTTCAATCTGAAAAATGATGTCATGTTGTTTGAACTGAATGAGGTAAATGTGAGTATCGCTCTCTATAAGAGAAAATATATCCACTCTAAACACTGGATGAGGAATGTTTGTGGACATATTATGAAGGATTATAAGATTCTGTGCTCGAAAATATTCAGGGCTATGGCCTTGGAAGCCCAGGCCAGGCGACGCCACTGATCCAGACCTCAACTTGTCCTCAGCCCTTCCTGTTATTCTTAACTGCATTATGAACAGAAGAAAAGACCTCATGAAAACAAGTCACTATCTTCTTGCAGTCTTCTCCTGCCTTCACTATTTTACCCATATTACTCTAGAATGTGATGCTGAGATTTTCGTTGGGAGTGACGAGGATGGACAAGATTAGAAATGAGCAGATCAGAGGGACAGTGAAGGTGGAGCAGTTTGGAGGGAAAGCCAGAGAGGCCAGGTTGAGATGGTTTGGACATAGTGGATGTATCGGACAAAGAATGTTGGAGGTGGAGCTGCCGGGCAGAACGAGAAGAGGAAGACCTCAGAGAAGGTTTATGGATGTAGTGAAGGTGGACATGGAGATGGTTGGTGTAACAGTAGAGGAGGCAGGGGAGAGGGCAAGATGGAGGCAGATGATCCGCTGTGGTAACCCCTGAAGGGAGCAGCCGAAAGAAGAAGAAGACTAGTCTGGAATGCATTTGAGAACATGTGAATGATCTGGGTACTGTCACTGAGAGGACGATGACGTCACACCGTCACACCGTCACACCGGCAGTGTGACCAGGCCTCTAAATCTTAACTTCTTAGCCTACTTCCCTCCTAATTATAGCCGCTGGACAGTTCAACTAAGAATCAGGGGGAGTACGAGTATGGAATTAATATTAAGCAGCTTAGCTTGTGCAACTGTGTGTACGTTCAGCAATCTGACATACCTGACAGCTCAGATGGATTATCAAGCTAAAGCAAACATTCCTTCTTTCCTCGTGTGGAGTGAGAGAGAGTGAGAGACTGAGAGAAGATGAGCGAGGGATGAATGGTGAATTGGGCTTTATTTAGTAGAGGAGGTGGGCGTATTTTGGCCGGTGAGCAAGTAAATTGTTACTCCACTGCCTCGTAGGGCTTCAGTAGCAGTGCTTTATGTAATAACTGAAGCAGGGGGACGGAGAGCGAGCGAGGAGCCGTTCACGTGGGCTTTTTTATGTTTATGCAATCTGCTCGCAGATTCATTATGAGCGCATTACTACAGAGCTGAATGGGCGATGAGCTATTTTGTTTGTTGCTTTTTTCAAGTTATGCAATTACGAAACACCTAATGCACTTTTGTCTCTCACAGGAACAGGTGCAGGACGGACGGAAATGATCTTTAAAATCTGCGCCCCCACACTGATCACAGAGATAATGTCGACGCGGCACGAGCTACGCAATAAACAAAAATAAATAACAGATGCACAACATGGACCATTCATCCGTCAGAAATCTGAAATCAAGCATTGAAAAGAGTTTATCCTGCCTTTGTTGGAGTAACAATTGTGAAGCGTGGCTGTGAGGATTTAATTGCATTCAGCAGTAAGAGCATTAGTGAGGTCAGAAGGTTGGATGATAACCCCACCTCATCTCCACCAACTCCACAACTCATCACAAACGTTCCACATGGAGCTCCATCATTCCAGAGAACACAGCTCCATTGCTCTACATCTCAATAATGGAGGACTTTATACCCCTCAAGCCCACGCCTGGCATTAGGAACGGTGCCAACAGGTTCATGTTTGTCTGCTCCAGAGAGGCATATTCTGGTGGCAGTACTTCTCTACAGGGCTAGACAAGTTGTGTGTGCATTTGCACATCTGTGTCAGCGATAGGAGTGACTTAAAGAATACCCCATGGATTATCAGTGAGTAATTCAGCTCAGAAAACCATAAACATCCACTTCAGTCCAACTGAATTAAATCCCAGTTTAAATGCCAAAGGAGTCTCCAGTGCATGTTTACTGCTCCGTCCATGTGTACCTGCTCAACCTGCACACGGACTCTGACTGATTAGCAAGAGGGGAGGAGGGCCAATGATGTCACTGACACAGAGATTGAGTTATAGATGAAAGTGATTAGGGAGGGGCTATTTGCTCTCTTTCTTTGGTCAAACGTTCCAATTTCAGAATAAAGGTCCAGAGAATGGGTGATTCTGATACACAAAGAAATACTACAAAATAACATTTTTTAGGACATTAAGGTTCCTGTAATTTCATTTGGACCAATATCAACGATTTGAATGTCTGACATACGAAGTTTAATTTCATAATAATATTTAAATTAGCTTATTCTTTTAATTTCAAATGAAGACACATTTGAGTAGCCCATGATATTCTGAGAATTACAGTATATGACGTGTGTCTATTATACAATACTGAGGTTTTGCTGAATAAAATTATGTCAAACTTCAAAAACATCCCACAAAATTAACCTATATGTTGGTGTTGATTATCTTTCTAGATTTGAAATGGAACAGACAGCATTTTCTACAAAATATGCATCACTGTCTATTTATTTGTGAACTGCACTGGTGCAGCAGTAGTGCACTGCAGTGGTGTGGCCTATAGACAGGCTCTGCAATGCCCTGCTGAAATGCTGTGGCAGCACTGCATGCAGTAAGCGTGCACTCACTGACACAGATCAAAGAAACCCAGTGTGTGTGTGCGTGTGTGTGTGTGTGTGTGTGTGTGTGTGTGTGTGTGTGTGTGTGTGTGTGTGAGAGAGAGAGAGAGAGAGTTTGAGCGTTTTCCAGCATTATGGCCTTATTAGTGATCAGGGCAGTACTATTTCAGACTGCTGTACACAGTGAGGATGCTGTGTAAAAGGTAGTATATTACTCTAGGCGTGGGCAGCATTACTGGGCATAGTGGTACTGAGAAGACTCTCACTCACACAGCCCCAAGAAAGTGATCAAAGCATCATATGCTGCATTGTGTGTGTGTGTGTGTGTGTGTGTGTGTGTGCGTGTGTGTGTGTGTAGTCTAGTGCACTGTAGCACGTCTATTGCTGCATATACTGTAGTGTGTGTATGCAAATTCAGGCTTACATGCATAGAGAGGATTGCTGTGTGTGTGTGGTAAGCATAAGCACATGTTTGGTGTGAAAAGTGTGTGTGTGTGTGTCTGTTTAAGAGTCACATGAATGCAGGTAAACTCAAAACATTTGCCCATATATGTTAGGGCATGCACAGAAAGACTGTCTGTATATCTGTGAATGTATATGTGTGTATGTGGTGTGTGTGTAGTAAGTGTTCCTGCAGCAGTACAGTGTGTGTCTGTGTGTGTGTGTGTGTGTGTGTGTGTGTGTGTGTGTGTGTGTGTGTGTGTGTGTGTGTGAGGTGGAGAGCTGGGCTGCGGTGCTGAGCATGTGCCATTTGACCCCATTTCACCCAGCCTTGCTCACACTGCAGCCACAGCAGCAGCAGTGAAACAGCACAGCTTATTAATGTAACAGATCCTGCTGTTTTGCAAGCCCCAGCTCTTGTGCTCTCTCTCTCTCACACACACACACACACACACACACACACACACACACACACACACACACACACACAACACCTGGGCTAACACATGCCTGTAGGGAAGAAGAAGGAAAGGAGGAAGAAGGTGGGAAAGGAGGTTAGGGTGTTGGGGGCTTGCTGCCGCAGTGTACACACACACACACACAGCGTCACTTACACCTGGCCTTCCAGACACTTTTTAGACCAAACTAGAGGGTGTTAGTCTATTCCCAGGCTAATGCCTTTCCTCTCTTTTCCCCGCCAAAAAGCTGCTTCAAAACACTTTTGCCCTGTCTGCAGCATTCTTAAGAATTTTATTCACTTGCCTGTGCCGAGGAGTAGAAGTGTGTCTGCGTTATATTTGTGGGTGTGTTTACCGTCTAGCAAATCTGTGGGAGCGTCGAGACACACACCCTTGGTGCCTCCATGCCAGTCCTACTGAAACTACAAGAACTGCAGTATACTGTATTCCAAGATTCCAAGATTTTGGAATATGCTGTAAATATACAGGCTTTTCATTTTCACAGAGGACACTGTGCCGTAGTGCGCTGCTTAGGTGGTAATTTTAAAGCATAGTGGGAGAACATCCAAAATGAAGGTCCGGCTTTATTGGTCTATTCCATTGGCGAAAGTTTGAGATAATGTAAAAAGACAATCACGGTTACATTATGCTCTAGCAAAAAAAAAAAAGGTGCATTCGGAGGTGGTCAGTGACACATATGACCACATTGTTTCTGACAGCAAAGCGTGTCACTGCCCTGCTGGTACAGCTGCACAAGACCACATCGTCAGTTGTGCTGGTAATGTTCTAGGATTGTTGGAGGCACTGCTTACACATCTTATATTCTGCTTTTGGGTTGAATTCTAGGACAAAGAATGTTGGAGATGGAGGTGCCGGGCAGAAGGAGAAGAGGAAGACCCTGAGAAGGTTTATGGATGCAGTGAAGGTGGACATGGAGATGGTTGCTGTAACAGTAGAGGAGGCAGGGATAGGCAAGATGGAGGCAGATGATCCGCTGTGGCACTCCCCTAAAGGAGCAGCCGAAAAGAAGAAGAAGAAGACGGCGATTGAATTTGCTAGAACAGCCAGATTTTAGCCATAGCTACACTTGCAAAATTGGTTTTCCGCCACAGTGGAACAGCGCCAGATTTCTAATTGCTTCTGAATCCTTCCTTCTAGAAGAGCTTGAGGTTCTTTTGGATCTGACCATGGTGATGCCACTACTTCAACAATCAAGAGCAAACCAAACCAATGTCTGAAGTTTAAATAAAAGCTCCTCCAAAATCCTTCTAACCATGTTCTAATAATTGTCTTCATCTTCACATCTTCAGCAATACGTGAGCAAGTTCAACTTTTCCAACAAAAACAATGTCCTCAGCACGTGCATTTATAAAAACTTTTGCACCCAACGAACGTCCCTTGCACATCTGGAGGCCAATGAGGGGCAGGTTTGGGAGGGCTACTCTTCTCTATCTCTTTTCTGAATTGGGACTGGATCCCCTTGGCGCAGAAGCTGAGTTATGTGATATAGGAGAGCAGGCGTGTGTGTGTGTGTGTGTGTGTGTGTGTGGTTGCTGGTGCAGTGCCGCAGGGAGCGGATGTAATGAGCGGTATGGAGTGTGGCACTCTGCTCCCTGTGTGGTTTAGATGGGGGCTTTCTGTCTCTGCTCATCACGACAAGGAACTCATTGATCTAAATAAGGAGCTGCGCCCCTCCTCCTCCTCCCTCCTCCTTCTCAAAAGGAGAAAAAAGGCTGCTCACTAGGCCCCCCTGCTGGCTGTCTTGGCTATGGCAGGCCCACCTCCCTTGAGGACAGCACACAGAGGCCCAGTGTGTGCCCAGGTCCAGCAAAACAAAACAGTGTGCTTTTTTCTTCCCCAGGCCCTGAAGTTGGCACTCTCGAACACCCTGATCTGTGTAACCTCAAATCTACTGGGTTTATTTTTTCCCAATGGCCTCCTTCTCAGACGGACACAGCTAAGCCTATTCTATTCATCCCACAGAACAGAGAATTAAGTCAGCCTTGCTTAGCTCCATGTGCACCATTCAGATCTTTTTCGCAGTGGCACTTTGTCCAAGCTTGCAAATTGTGATTCAACGGAACCCGGGCCAGAGAACGCCGTCGACCACCACTAGGCTGCTTCCAAGGAGGCCCCAGAAATTTCCAGCAGGAGGGTGCTCAATGATTTTGGCTTCAAACAGGATTCCTTAGTGATAAAGAAGCAGTAAACGGTCCGCCCTGGATGAACCCCAAGCAGCAGCAGGATTATGGTGGTGACACACGTTGGCCGTGATGAACTCTGTCTTTTTGTTTTTTGTCACCACGTGGCTCCCCTGTGCCACTGATTTCCAAAAGGTCTGTCCACTACCGAGCCCTGGATTAAGATGAGACAGATGTCAAGAATTAGACCGAAAGTTAAATGGAGAGAGGATGGAGAGAGAGTTAAGAAGGGAAAATAAAGAGGATAGTGGATAAACACTTCAGTTCGAAAGCATAGAATCTGTATTTGAAAGTATGCAATCGCTATGTTCAATGAAAGGAAATGCACAGACCTTGCAGAGCCTTACTCAGATCTAATGTTGTAAATAATTAATACCTTAAAGCCACATTATGCAGGATTTCAATTCAAAAATATCTTCATGATATTTTCATTGGTTGTCTTCGAACCTGGCCTGGTGCCTCGTCTGCCCTGCACATTTATTGGAGTACCTGCTCGAAACCCACTTGATTTAACTAATAAACTCAACAGACCATCCCCTTCAGAGTTGCAGGTGTGTTAAAGCAAGGAAAACACTAAAATGTGCAGAGCAGGGGGCACCAGAGCGAGTTTGAGATACACAGGCCTAGGCATTGCAAACAATCCTGTAAATGTATGAAATATGCTCCACACCAGGCATGGGGTTAGAGTGCATAGTTTCTCCCCAGCACTGTTCTTTACTGGCCAAGGAAAGTACCCTAATAGGTTTGGAGCGCTGCTGTGGGGAGGAAATGATTGCATTCAGTGACACTCTAGTGTTGCGGGGAGGTTAGGTTGCTGGACATTCACCACTCCAATACATCGCTGACTCACCAGCTCATCTCAAACATACTGGATGAAGTAATACATTATTTTTAATGTATTAGCTATTATTGAACAAAATAAACATGATATAGTATAATATGACAAGTGATTCAGATGTTTGGAACTGTAATCCATTTTTCCTGTTTTCCGCTAATATGCAAACATCTGTGACATGCATTGACCTGCAGATTACCTGCATTCCAGACATGCTTCCTTTTCTGGCCTTAAGGACTTTCACTAGCTGCCAGGTGAAGTACTGGTGATAAGCCCATTTTAATTGAGATGATGTGCACTGCAGCCAGCTGCAGACACTGCACATGTACACACCCAGAGTGTTATGCATGTAAGTGTATGATGTGATGGATTTACTCTCAGTGTCCTCAGGCTGGTCCTGTCCTGACCCACTGCCATTGATATTCAAAGTTAGTTGTTGACCGCTTGTAGCTAAATAAGCATTCCTCAGATGTCTGGTGTATTAGGTGATTCTCCACTATTAACACACAGGAGCATACGCCACATATCTATACAGCGATGGCTTTTTACTTTAGGATGCCAACAGAGACATAAGAATGAGTGGTGGCCGGATGGAAACATTCTGGCAATAGAAGGACCCTGAATCAAGCTGAGATGGGTGGCTGGCAGCTTTTTGCACTCAGTCGATTTGTTATATAACCTATTATAAGCCTTCCAAGATGCTGACGCCAAGAAGGTGAGGGGTCTGAGAGGGTTGTGTGTGTGTAAAAGCTAGTCTGCATTTAGAGCGCCAATTACATGTTAATATTGTAGGAATAATGGTCCAGCAGGGAAAGCACCGAGGGCCTGGTTGTTGGGTTCCATCGCCACCTAGTGTTCAGAGGTCAGGCGAGACTGGGGGTTCTCCAGGCTCTCCTACCTCCCCAGTACTATAGTAGATGATTTGGCGATGCTAAACTGTGGCGCAGAGTAAAAGGAGTGAACGGCTGTGTGGACACTACACGGACTGGTGACCTGTCTGTGTGGAGGATTATTGCCTTGTGGCTATTGTTTCCTAGTGGACCTGGACCACTACATCCCTGGAGCAAGAAGATGGATTACTGTGTTCCTGAAGCACATCGTGAAACACACATATAAAGAACCATCTGTAAGAGGTGTTCCCAGATATGAAGGAACTGGCTTAATCCAGGCAAAAGCACTGTGTATATATTCAAATGGTTCTTGAATTGTCCTGGTTCTAAATAGAACCACTGTCTTCACAAAACATCCCTAAAGAATGCATTTTCAACAGTGCAGAGATGTACAGCATTGCCACTTTAATGCCAATTCACCAAACTTCTTCTTCTCCCTTTAGGGGTCGTCACGGATCATCTGCCCATCTGGCCTATCTCATGCCTCCTCTACTGTTACAATGCCAGTACACCAAACACCAGTGGAAATTAGTGTTATTGTCTGTAGAAGTTTAGGGATCAAAATCATTGAACAAGGCAGCAGGTTTGTAATTGATTCCTGCTGTATTGTGATATTCACTTCATTATATAACAAAAAGAAAAACCCAGTTTCAATTGCCGAGGTCAATGACACCAAGGGCCTTTATGACCTCCGGCCCTCTCCCAGTGGGTATTGCACTGCAACCCCAACTCTGACCTTGCGGGTGGTGGGTTCACATGGTCATCCCCCTGTTAGGTGTAGGAGATGCTTGTAGCAAGTTGAGCATGTTGAGAAGAACCAGCTGAGGTGGTTCAGATGAGATAAAGAATGCCCCCAGTCACTACCCATTAGAGGCAGTATCAGGCACAACCAGGAGACCCAGGGAAGACCCAGACCCAATGCAGATACAGTTCTACCAGAAGATAACTAGGAGTATGCAGGAACATTTTATTCTGAAGGTTAATGAGTTAATGAGTTGGAGTTAGCCACCAGACATGCCAAGCATGGAAAGCAGGGGTGGAGCCAACCCCCTGGGCAACCAAAGTGGTGGTGGTGCAGAGGAAGGAGGGAAAGGCAAGATATCAGCATCTTAAAAGAGCAAAAGGAAAGGAAAGCAAAAGCTCTTTAAAGATTTGTGGCCAAGTAATTGGTTGAGCAGCAATGAAGGAGGAGTGGCTTTTGAGCCCTGGTAGAACTTACAAAGCTTTCATATCCAGCTGGCCTGGGAGCACCTGGAGACAAGGAAGCCTGTGTTCTTTCATGATAGGAATGACTGTGATGCAAATGTTTGTGCACAATATAAATATACCCTGGAAACACACGAGGTACCACAGCAACCACTTGGCAACACTGTACCAACCATTTGAGATACCGGGCATCAACTATCTAGAACACCTATGCAAGCACCTAGCAACATCATAGCAAGTACTCAGTGATACCATAGCAACCACCTAGCAACCACTGTGTGGTATCTGCATGGAGGTGGGGAAATATGCTAAATTATTCTGGGCATTTTCCAAAATGCACTTTTCCAGTTAAAGGCCTGCAACATTCTTTCTTATGGAGTTTTTGTTTTCAGTAAACCACAAAAGATTGTGCACTACTGGGTGATTTTTTCCCAAGCACGACTGTTCTAGGCCCTGCGTGATGCCCAGGACATTATATTTATTGGGGTGACATAATTACCATTGGGTAATTTTAACTTTTTAAAAGTTCACCCCACTCCATGCCTTTGTCATACCTATGAAGCAGAAGAGGGACCGTGTATGCGTGTGTGTTTATCTGTTACCTGCTTTTCTCCTACAGGCTTTCTGGAAACCAATGTGTTGTGTAATAACACATTAAAACACTTAACGCGGGCATTCCGGGTCTGTCTGGCCCGTGGATTTCGATTTGCATGGTAGGCTAATACCCCCCAGCACACACACTGCTCACACACATGCAGACCAGACACTCAGATCTGCACACTAACCAAAACAAGGCATAGGCAGACACTGGAGCGGGGGTCGTCATGGCAACCGCCTCGCTCCGCTGAGGGCATTCCACCAGAATTCCAAACACGGAGGCAGCCTGTCGCTGTAATACTGGGAAACACCTGCCTGCAGAGTATTTACACACAGACACAGACACAGACACACACACACACACACAAACACACTTGTGTACAAGATGTTCAAGCATCTTTAAATGGTCTGGTGAATCACTCCACACTCCACAATCCCTCATCCCCAGCTCCTGTCAGCTGTGCTCATGTCCAGCATCATTTCTGATCAGTAATCCATCCATCGCCGCTTGGTATTTCTGCTTAGTTGCTGGAAATGGTGGGTGTGTTGAATTCAGACCTTCTGTGAGTGCTCACTGACATTTGATGGCCCTGCTGTGCTCATCATCTTCTTCATTTTTCCGTAGTGGTCACTGCTTTCAAATCAGCCGTGGTTCTAGGTAGCTGCCTGGCCACTCTTTTAATTCTACTGGACTTCTATGGCTGCCTGGCTCTGTGGCTCAGCCCCAATCTTACCAAGTTTCCTGGAACAAACACAGTCTGTAGTGACCAGCAGACCCTCTTGAGAATGTGTCAAGGTTCTCATCAGTATGACTGTAAGCTGGTTATTCCTGCTGGAAAGTCTCATAGTTCCTATATTGTGGCGCTCTGGGCAATCTGGAAGATATTCACATTGTTGTTGTCTTTCAGAAATCCTGATATTTATTTTTCCCTGTCACATTATGATGGCAGTTAAATTCAGGCCTTCAAAATGTTTTGATGAATTCTGCACATCATGACAATATGTTTGGTGATAAAGATTACTTAAACTCATTATAAGTACTTTGATCCAGGTGTGTGGTATTTAGTGCTACTCAAATTGAAGAGGTTGGACAATCCAATCCTGAGGAAATCCTATTACAGCTGGACAGTTGCTTTGCATGCACAAGGCCTTGTGGCCAAGTCCTATAAAATTCCCAGGAAAACTCATGTGTGAACATACATACTACCACTGTCTCTCCAAAATGGCAGCCATGCAGGTGAGGATAAAGCTTGCCACCTTATGAGCAAGGTAATTGGCCTTTTTGTTGAAGGATGACTCCTCATCCCATAAGGTAAGCTGACAGATCTTTTTGTTGAAGTATAGAGCTTCATCCCATAAGCAGTAAGATGATTGGCTCTTTGTGCTGAAGGGTGGGACTTTATCCCATAAGCAGTAAGCTGATTGGCTCTTTGTGTTGAAGGGTGACTTATCCCATAAGCAGTAAGCTGATTGGCTCTTTTTGTTGAAGTGTGAGACTTCATCCATTACCAGAAAGCTGATTGGCTCTTTTTGTTGAAGGGTGGGACTTTATCCCATAAGCAGTAAGCTGATTGGTCCTTTTGTTGAAGGGTGGGACTTATCCATAACCAGTAAGCTGATTGGCCTTTTTGTTGTAGTATAGAGCTCATCTCATGAGCAGTGCAAGATGATTGCCTCTGTGCTGAAGGGTGGGACTTTATCCCATAAGCAGTAAGCTGATTGGCTCTTTTTGGTGAAGGACAGGACAATCTGTAAACAACTGCTATGGTAGTAGGAGAGAGAGAAAATTTAAGGAGACTTTCATTCTTGATATATTATTTTTAACCAAATAACTTCTATGGTTTTACATTTTTTCAAAATAGAGAAATGTTCCTAAAAACAATGAATATGTATATATGAATTGAACAATGAATTGAGGCTATAACTTGCAAAGTATCGCTTTAGTGTGTGTACTAATGTAGTAATGTGTACATGCTATGTAAGCTATAGACTGAGTAGCTGATGTTGTTATATTATGGATCAGCCAAAACAATGCTTTTTCTACCACATTATTTTACAGTAGCATTAGAAGGTCTAGCCTTCACTCTCTCCATGCCCTTCAGTTTCCCAGGTACCCTTGTACTTTTGGAAGCATTGACCAATGCATATGATGTTTTGGAGATGAGTTGACCCAGTTATGTAGCTATCTGAGTTTGGTTCATGTCAAAGTTGTCTAAGATCCTCATTCTTGTCCATTTTTCCTGTTTCAACACATCACCTTCCAAGCAGTTTACTGTTTAATATGTAAGATCCTCCACTCCTGACAGAAGCCATACAGTGAGCAGATAATCAATGTTATTCACTGGTTTGGTCTAATCTATTGAAATATTGACTTTTCTTTCATCTTTTCATTTCTGAAAACTGATGCTGAGAATGCAAACGTGGTGTATCGCCTGAAAACCCACCAAGGTTGCAAAATTAGATCCATTATTCTGAACTGAATTAAAATAAACAAGGAAATGAAATCATTGGAGAGATATGCTTGCACACAAGCCTTCAACTCGAGTAGTCAATGATGTTCCTGCAGACGCTGTCACTCTTTATCCTCTTGTCTGCTTCATCACCAAGCAGGTGGAGTTTGGGATGAGTAGGAGAGGAAGAGGTCATGACAGAGGACGAGGAAGGAAAGGTTAAGGGATGAGGATAAAGACGGGGGTTAGAAGGTGAAGATTGCGGAAATGTGAGGAAAGTGGTGCAGAGGACAGCATGCGACAGATGAAAGGAAAGACTTAAATAAAGGATCCACATTATTGGTGGTTCTCCTGTCCATAGATGCTCAAATTATGTTTTAATGCAACTCGGTTAATTATTAGCAGCTGGGAAAGAATGGATGCTGAATCAGAAATTTTAAAGAAAGAAAAGAAAGAAAAAGAAAGAAAAGAAAGAAAAGAAAAGAAAAAGAAACAACAAGAGGGAAGAGAAGATAAAGGAGAGGAAGAGAAGAGAAGAGAAGAGAAGAGAAGAGAAGAGAACAGAACAGAACAGAAGAGAAGAGAAGAGAAGAGAAGAGAAGAGAAGAGAAGAGAAGAGAAGAGAAGAGATGAGATGAGATGTAGTAAGAAGGAACGAAGGATGAAGAGGAGAGGAGAAGAAGGATGTCATGGAGGGAGGGTGTGTGGTGTGGGGTTTGGGGGGGGTCTTATTGTCTGGATCAGAAAAGCCGAGCTGATGTGAGCAGCATTTCCATTGGTGAAGTGGGAGGATTTTCCATGAAAGGAGCAGGAGAGCCCAGCACTGTGTGTGTGTGTGTGTGTGTGTGTGTGTGTGTGTGTGTGGTGTGTGTGTGTGTGTGTGTGTGTGTGTGTGTGTGTGTGTGTGTGTGTGTGTGTGTGAGAGAGAGAGAGAGAGAGTATACAGACCCTGTACTCCCACAGAATCCCCTGCAGAAATGCTTTGCGCATGTTAAACAGAAGGAATGATCTATCTGTCTGTCTCTCTGTCCTCTCTCTCTCTCTCTCTCTCTCTCTCTCTCTCACACACACACACACACTATACCAACCTATGTGGAAGGGAGCACAGATATATTTGGAAGAGAGTAAAATGGCGAAGGGATGGGGGGACTAGTGTGCAGGGGTGAGTGAGGGGAAGCCCGCAGTGCAACACACTGAATAATTCATCACCTGTCTAAAGAGAGAGAGAGAGAGAGAGAGAGAGAGAGAGAGAGAGAGAGAGAGAGAGAGAGAGAACAGAGGAGTGTGGCAATGGAAGCCCTCTTCACCTTACTCCTCCACAGTCACGTTCACACCATCTCTGTGCACCTTCTGAGAAACACTGTGTCCTTTAATTTCCCTTAAACATCACTGACCTTCAACCTTCACCTCATTATTTCTTCTGACATTTAGGAAGACCACCATTAGACCCCTAACATCCTCACTCACTTTCAACTGTTCACATCTCTAACAGCTTCCACAACAGCTGGTGACACACACTCAGAGGCCACAAACGACCTTTGAACAATGCCACAGAAGAACCACTTCTGGTGCCCTGAAGAACCATTTTTGACGTGTGAAAGTAAAGAACCCTGTAATGGTCTCAGCAGTGAACGGATTCTCCCCAAAACATACATTTAGAGATTACAGTTGCCACTATGGGGGGTTATGACATCATTTTGGGAGATGGGTAATGCAACGATCTCCACCACTCTTCATCATTGCATCATACAACTTTGTGCCCTCCCCCTCCCCATCTCCTACCACAGTGTTTAAACACTCCAGCAGCACTGCTGTGTCTGATCCACACATACCAGTGCAACACAAATTAACACACCATGTCAGTGTCACTGCAGTGCTGAGAATGACCCGCCACTCACATAATACCTACTCTGTGGTGGTCCTGCTGGGTCCTGACCACTGAAGATAATAAAGTATGCAGAGATAACTGATGAACAACAGTCTGTTATTATAGATCTACAAAGTGCTCGTGTATGGTCAGAGGAGCTGGTCAAACAGACAGTGAGTGTGGTCATAATGCTATAGCTGATCGATGTATAATGGGGATCTGGGCAGTAGAATCACTTCGATCTACAATGTATTGGGAGTGTAAGGGGTTAAGGTTGTGGAATGCAATGCATTGCTCATTCCATTTTCTGTCTTTTTACGTGGCGCACTCAGCATTTCCCTGCCGTTCCAGTTGAACTCATCCTTTTGGACAAAAATCATGGGTATTACCCAAGAGCAGGTGGAAAGTTAAATTCTGGCCCTGGAACTAGTGATGTGGGAATAATTCCCCAGCAGAAATCCACTCAGCTCCAAAGGGAGCACATGAAAAGTCGGCCGGGACAGGGAATAGCGTATTGAAGACCCCAGCACATGCAAACCACCAAGTCCCCGTTCTGTGTTATTCAATGTTGGGTTTGACATCAACCCGATGTTTTTTTATTTATCCCTCGTGTTGGGGAGAGAGAGAGAGAGTGAGAGAGAGAGAGAATGTGTGAACATATGACCTCATTTACATTCCCTGAGACAAAGCCAGCTCAGTTAGTGTATTTTTGTTTCTAAAGGTCTCTGGGGGTCCAACCCCTTTAATTGTCCAAACTCTTTAATAAAATATCATATATTACATTTAGCAAGTTCTGATCCGGTTTCTGGAACTAAACGATAAAATACAAGTTATAAAATTGTTTTTGTGATGAATTTGCTACTTTGGGATTTTAACTTTTAAATATTTACAGGATACATAAGGTGACATCACCACATTCAGAAAAAAACACCCATGAGCTGCTTAATTAATATTACAAATTATGTTTGTTTGGTCAAAGCTCTGGACTCAATACTGGGTCTGGACTCAGCCTGGGTCTGGACTCAATACTGGACTTATGGGTAAAGGGTTTTCTCTGCAATTAAATATGGTGGCAGGTCATTTTTGACATTTAAGACAACACAAGGGTTAACTCTCAAATTCAGCAGCACCTTCCTGTTCATCGGCATCCAGTGTCTCCTGGGGAAGCTATACAACATACTGTATCTGGGGAGTGAATATCATAGGACTACAATCAGCATACCACCTCCAAAGTCCTGGTAGAAAGAAGCGTATATAGAGAATATCTTGGAATAAGAGTACAAGGATATGAATTGGAGATAGCGAGGTCGGATCCTCCAACAAGCCCCCTTTGCAAATCAGGAGACCCCATTCTGTCTCTCTCTCTTTCTACCCCCTGGGATTCTTTCGCTCTCTGTGTGAAATTCAGGGATTCTGCTGTCTCTTGAAACAAAAGCTGGTTTAACCAACCAATCCAAGTAACCATATGTTAACATCCCCCGACAGGTCCCGGGGGTCGAGCAGCCACTGCCAGTGGACGGCAGGAATCCTATAAAGCAGATAGCTGTGCTACAGCTGTGCAAAGGACTCTTCTTCCAACATATTAGAAAATATCATAAAGAGTAAAAAGTCATATAAAGTTCTAATATTAATTAAGAGCTCAACCATGTTTGAGACACAATGTTTTGGCTGTAAGCTCTAACCCATTACATAAGTGTTACTTTGTCCTTGTCCCCGACCCAGACTTTGAAACAGCTTTGAAACTATAATAAGATCTATAATAAGTTCACTTACAAATTATTGCATTATGTACTTTATGTAGGTTTGTAACTTATTATATATATTACTATATATATATATATATTAATTTTTATATATATATATATATATATATATATATATATATATATATATATATATATATATATATATATATATAATTATTAATGAACTAAATAGGTCCAAATGACTAAATGCATTTATAGATCCACATACATAACCACATAATTATAACCTTCAGTATATATACTATATGGTACCTGAATTTGTCAAAATCAAGAATATTATGAAGAGTCTATCCTACTTTTATTTGAGTATGGTCTCTCTACTGTCCAGGGAAGGGTTTATACTAGATTTAGAGATTGAGGGAGAAGTGTGGGCTGCATACAGACCCTTAGGCTTGGAAACCTCAATATGGTGTATATATATCAATGTAACTAAAATATATTGCATCAAAATATTTTAGTTAATCATGAAAAAATAGACAAAATCTCGACTGCAGAAATATTGTCTATTGGTGGGTATTCACTTACAATAAACATTTCTGCTAGGTTTCTACAGAACAGACAGGCCACACTATTTTGTAGGGATTTCCTTTAAAACCCTTTGAGCCCCACCTACACAAGTTGTGTGTTTTAGTGCGTTTTTGTCATTGCCTCTTTTTTTGTAATAACACAGTAATTACACATGGCATATGATGATATCTTTATGAAGGCCTTTGGCTTCTTAAATATGTAATTACTTGATGTGTCCAGACTATCTGAACTTTAATATTTTGATGAAAGTGATGAAGCTGTTGTAAAAAATTGTAAGCGATTTTTTTACTTATTTTTGAATGTGGAGACTTCACATTCAAGACAAAAAAGTTGCAGATTGGTGGCTATAAGTTGAGAATAAAAAAAATACATATACATATATATATATATATATATATATGTATATATATAGTTATATAATATAACTTATTACTGTTACAAAATGTATTCAAAAATTCTGTCGGACTTTTGGATCCATGCCAATCTGTAAAACTGCTGCACTACAAGATAATCATTCCTGTTAGAGTAGGTTCTGCAGTTTATAAGCATGTGTGATTTGTGCTGGTGTTCCTAGTGTTGAGGTGTTCCCTGACTTACAAAGCTGAGAACACAAAGGTGTGATTCCCTCTGATGAGAGACTGAGAATGAGGAGCTACAAAGCGAAGAGAGTGGGTGTGTCCAAACTTTTGACTGATACTGTGTATATTTAAATAATGAATACCAGACTGGGTTCCTCACCACTGCACTATGATAAATAATGGTAAATAAATACGCTCAGCCAGTCAGTCGGTCATTATCTTATCCAGCCTGGCCTGCAAGGCAGGCTGTGTGTCACACACTACCTGTGCCTCCCATAAATAAGCTGATAATTAATTATCGCTCCAACTTAAGTCAACATTAAACTGTGAAACATGAAATTGTTTTTTAATGTTAAGATGGTGAAAAAAGAGCCTCATCGAAGGAATCACCACAAAATGAAAGCAGACTTAGACACCAACGTTGGCTGGTTGACTACACTAAGAGGAAAAACCATGTCGTTTCTTTTGTTGAACGATCGCTTTAAGCTCCTGGTCATCTTTCCAGCTACTTATGCTCTGCTTTGTGTTTGACACACTGGAAGGATCGTGCCCAAATCAGCTGGTATAGAACACCACAGCATGGTGGCCTGATGGAATATGAAATGCCTCAGGGAATGTGGGGAATGGAATGGCTGAGCACTGGGTTGGAAAAGGCATTAGGCAAAGTTTTTTCCACTTCAGAGGTGGCGAGAGTGACAGCATCTGGCTCTAAATGAAAACAAGCAACATAAGATGGAACATAAAGTGTTGGTTACTGTGAGCCAAAAATCGCAGTTTCACACAGTTTTATTCTGTAGTTGATCAGCCATGACATTGAGCTCTGGAGCTGCGGCCATTATGGAGTTACATAATGGAAGCTTACACTACTATTCAGCATTTACGCTTAGTCTGTAAAGTGTTTTTCATTCTAATAAAACTTAACAAGACCAATTTTGTTAGATGTTTTAAGGGTTTAATATAGGGTTGGACAATGAAACTGAAACAGCTGTCATTTTAGTGTAGGAGGTTTCATGGCTAAATTGGAGCAGCCTGGTGGCCCAATCTTCATTAATTGCACCAGTAGAGCAGAAATGTGAAGGTTCAATTAGCAGGTAAGAGCACAGTTTTGCTCAAAATATTTGCAATAAAGACACAACATTATGGGGGACATACCAGAGTTCAAAGAGGACAAATTGTTGGTACATCTTGCTGGTGCATCTGTGACCAAGACAGCAAGTCTTTGTGATGTATCAAGAAACCCACGGTATCAGGATAATATCAGCACCACCAGGACCAACCATCAACAGGATTAACTGTGGACACCAAAGGCTGTCACCAAGATGTTGGGGTGTTAACCTGGATTGTATCAAAAATGTCCTTCCCAAAACGAACTGACATACTGTATTGGCATAAAAGGAGGCCCTAGTTCGCAAACTGATAAAAATAATGTGGTCTAAACCAGGTGTTTCAGGTTCATTGTCCAACCCCTGTAGAATTATTCACCAAAAAGTACAAATGCATATATGCCAGATATTGTTATTTTCAGGAGAAAATCGGCTACTCAAATATGTCTTCATTACTGTCACGTACCTGTCCTGGTCATCTCCTGTCTCGTCTTTGTTTGTTCAGCTCCCTTCGTGCTGAGCACATGTCCTGTTATCTGCTCATTCCCAGCTGTGTCTTTTGTATCATCAAGACCCAGATTCAGTAGTAATCATCTTGTTATTTGAGATCCTTCTGTTGCAGTCATCTGGATCAGATCCAACTGTCATTCACCATGTCGTTCCGTTGTAGGTTGCCTTTGTGTATGTACTGGTCCTACTTTCCTTAGATGGTTGGTGTTGTGTAAGTGAATTAGGTATCTTATATCGGTTTTGTTGTTTCATGCATTAAATCCTCAACCCTGCATGTGCTTCTACTTGCTGCATCCCATTGTGTCTATTTCAGTTCACTATTGTGACAATTACAGATGTAAAAATGAAAGTTGACATAACATTAGGGATTTGACCGTTTTTTCTTTTTCACAGATTGATTAAAAAATAACTGATTTACTTCATACATTCGCTTATAAGGACTGAAAAACACTTCATATCCTAGAAATCTTGTTGGATATTGATCATCCAGAGTGCTTTTATTAGATTGACAAGGATATTTACAATAATAGGTTCTTAAAAGTACTTGACAGTGGTCAAATTAAATAAAAAGCAGCCTAATTATCCATTATTTTTGTTTATTCTTCTTCTTCTTCTTCTTCTTCTTATTATTATTATTATTATTATTATTATTATTATTATTATTATTATTATTATTATTATTATTATTATTATTTATTATTATATTTTTATTTATTTATTTATTTATTTATTTTGTTTTGTTTGTTTTTTGTTTGTTTGTCTGTTTGTTATAGAAAAGTCCTGTTTTGGATTTCTTTTGGTCAAACATCGTGCTTAGAATCTGCATGGGTTGATCCATACACACATGGACACATGCACTGGATGGTTAGATAAAGGAGCGTCTTATTACTTGGTTATATATGTGTATCATGTAGGGGCAGATCATCAGAAGATAAATATCATCCTCGGCAAGGCTGAACTGATGAGCTGAGCCTCTGTTAGGTCACACCAGAATGATCTAATATGACTGTAAAGATCTGAATGAGTACTCTTAGATATTGGTAGGGACGTTTCATGACCATTCATATACAAGCCGGTCTATTGCATGTTTTTCTAATCCTTCTTTCATCTTCATCCAAACTGGAACTTCTAGCATTCCGGGGCTGCATCACCTATAAAACCACAAAGATCCTTTTAAAAGCATCACACAAAAGTGAAGCGTATGAGCACAGTGATGTCTACAACACCCACATGTACTATGGTTTCATTCATTCTCCCTATTTTGCTTGTATTATTTGTGTTTTTGTTCTGCTGTGTGGAACAGGCTGTGAGCTCCACAGCTTCCATAGTACAGTAGCAAAGCGTTCGGAGTGGGAATGACAAAGCTTGATTGTTCTCCACCCCCACAATCAGTGGAGCATCAGCCTGATGAAAGCTACTTACGGTTGCTTTTAAAAAGTATGTTAGTTAAGTTTCAATTTCAGGTCGATCCAGAAAAAAAGGCCAATTTGAAATTCTGTCTCATATGTGGAATGGAGAGTGCATTATCGTGATGCCCACAGGCCCAGGGCATCCACTTGGGAATCACCAAGCTTTACACAGTTTGTGTATAATTTTGTTTAAAACAAAAAATCTGATGGTGAGCAATCTTACACTTCCTCACTCATCAGTAAAATAAATAAATAAATAAATAAATATCATATAATATATAAACATATAATATATACAAAAGAATAAAAATAATATAAAAATATATATTTTTATAAAATGTATAAAATCTAAAATCTATTTGTCTTGTGAGATAAATGTAGAGAGATGAGCAATGACTTGACCACGCCTGCCCCAGCTCTTCCCTTCCCTCTCATCTCAGTATAGTAGCAGATGCATTTCCCCTTAATGCAGTGGAGGGTGTTTTAAGTGATGCTTCACGCACTCGGATGCTGTGTTGCATTTGTGCAAGCAGATTCCCAGAGGAGGATTTAATAAGCTCTTAGTGATGGTGGATCTGTGAGCTTTAATGATGGAAACCTGTGAAGGTGGGATAAGGTGAGAGAAGGCATTGGTTAGAGAGAGAGATATTAAACAATAGTCAGATCTCACTAATATATTAAGAAAGAGCATATTAATTTCCTACATCGGTGTGTGTGTGTGTGTGTGGTGAGGTGTGTGGGGGCTCTCATCATGTGAGTTCATTTCCTTGCCCTCTTACCTCCTTTTAGTTATGAACAGCCGGTAAATGTGTCATTTTTTACAAAGCGATAAATCCCATCTGCTGTTTTGGTGATTTGGAGAATAGAGGAGGGAGGGGTCTTATCTCTACAGCGCCCTATTTGGTCAGCTGTGATCCAGAAAGAGAGACTGTGAGAGAGGGGAGAGAGGGGGGCAGGGCAAGGGAACATGTCCTTTCTTGGTTTGGATGTTTAGAAAGGAAATGTGACCAAAACTAAAACATCCATGATACAGGATGTCCGTGGTGTTGTCAGGGGAACTCCTTATGTAACACAAAACGAACCAAAATATGAGCAGGATGGAAAGCATCCAGATATCAAAGTCAACTGTATGAACCAATGAATATAATAAAATCATGACTAGAAACTCATTTATGCCTCTTGCCCCTGAAAGCATGTCTATGTCTGCCTCTCATCTGTAATTGGTGGATTCATGCCTCCTTCTACTTTTAAGGATTAACCAATCACACGAGAAGCCCTTTAGTGTCACTTTGCGGTGCTCCTAGGTCACATGGGCCTCATCATAGAGAGAACTAAGACTATTCTGAACATTGTGATATAAAACATGTGGGTATTATGCAAATGCAGGGAAAAAGCAACATTTGAAACTCTGATTGGCTGAGCCAACGTCCCTGTAAATAGTCAATATTGAGCTTCTCAAATGTTCAATCCAAGCAGACCAATTAAGTGCCTTTAAACGTTGGATTATTAAATATCTGAATGTTGAGAGGAGGAACATTCCTGCCAGTCAATGTCCCTCTCAAAATTCCATCTCCTTGTTCAGGTGTTTAAAGAGAATTTTGCAACCCACGGGACACCATCAGCGCCCATATATCTCATATCATCTGCTCTCATTGGCTCTACAATGCAGAAGCCCAGAGTTCCCAGAGTTCCCTCCTCTCGCTAACCATCTCCTCCGAAATTGCCATATGAAGATGTCATAAGGTAAGAAGGTCTGACCTCACAAATAAAATTATTAGTGATTATAGTGATTAGTTCAACAACCAATTTTTTAAATTTGTTTTTTAAAACATTTAGAACAAGAAATTAAGAACAAAATTTTGGGTTTTTATTATTTGATTCACATTTAAAACATGGAGAACTTGGACTGTCTAACAAAGACACTTTTAAGTTAGGCTGCACATTTCTGGCACAGCTCAACAGATATCATCCATAAACCTAAAAATACAGAATGACAAGTTGACAACTATGATACTGTGAATATTTAAAGAGTTTACCTTTTGCTGTCATACCTCAGTGTTCATTAATGTTATGAAAGTGGAAGAAAAGTCGATTTTTCCTTTTTTTATATCTTGTTGATATGTTCCTTGTTGTACTGTAGAGAGTGTGACTGTCTCCTATAATTCTTTCTATTTTTCTGGAAAATAAAAAAGTGCATCAAAACTTCAAAAACATCAGAATTTGTCCCTAGGGTTAACTTCTATATTCACTGTTTTTATGTTGTTGTTTTGCCTGTTATGTGTCCAGGTGAAGTGTCCCAGCTGACAGGTTTGTCAGCCTCCATATACAGCACACAATGCAAATCTTGGTGACTCTTGTTATTTGCATCTGAAGCCTGTTTTTCCCTGGAGAAACGCCCCTTCCCCCAGTCAAGGGTGAGCTTCAGCAAATTTACATCACAGGTGAATTGATTTGTTGCTGTATTTAAAAACAGGACTGTTTTAGATCCAGATCTTAGCATGTTGTTGGCAGGAGAAATTGAATATTCTAACATTTTTGTTCATTGAAGTATGAATTTGACCATGCTTTGATCAAAAATTTACCTACTTTATTTACCTACATTAATAAAAATTATATATTACTAAAAAAAAAATTATATTATATTTTATACATGTATATATATATATATATATATATATATATATATATATATATATATATATATATATATATATATATATATCATTTTTTGAAAATGCAAAATTATATACAGTGACTATATATATATATATTATATATATATATATATATATATATATATATATATATATATATATATATATATACATTCCTTCTCATTTTCCTTTCTAGCCCAATATCTGGATTAGTGATGTAAATAGCCCCGCCCCCTTTCACTGATCAGTTGGAGTCTGCATGCAGGTCAAGCATGTACATGTGGACAGAGCAGGAAACATGCACTAGATGACGGCTCTGGCATTTAAACTGGGATTTAATTCAGTTGGAAACGAGTGCGTTTGTGTTTGATATGTGTATCATGTCTGTAGGTGACTCTGATCCTGAGATATGAAGCCTAGAGAATGGCATGTAACTGTTCACAAAGTGTGGATCTCAGGTTCTGAGAGTTTAGAATAAACACAAATAAACAACTCTGCCATAGGCAGTCATCAGCATGAGTTGTTGTCCAGTAAAATGAAAGACCTACATTTGAAGAGCTTGAGCTTTAATGAAGGACTGATTAGATAAACTAGGTGCTGGATGGGAACCGAGTTAAATGCGTTCCACCAGATAAATAATTTTACACAGAAGGCCATTTTCTCCTTATTATTTCTTTTTGTACGGTACTGTGTTGTATTGTCTTTCTTCAACACACTGGTGTCAGCATTTCCCCAATGATCTCATCTTTGTTCAAAACAAGATTCTGGAGGAGCATGAGACCACTTGGGTAAGTGCTGAAACATGTATCCTCAGTAAACTGTCCTTAATACCCTCATGGTCCATTTGGAACACACTGCACTCTAAAGGTAACAGTCTACACATACTTTCCAAGAGCCCACTCAGACCTCTATATGTGGTGCTGATAGACAGGTCCGATTTATGGAGCTATCTGGAGCCTAAGTTAAGCCTATCTGAGGGAGGCAGACCCGCCTATGTCCCGAAATCTGTCACTCTATCAACCAGACTCAGATGATATTAAAGCAGCTTGATATTTTCTTAGCTAAACCCCACCCACACTACATAAAGGCACCTTCAAAAGATCATCTGCGGAGAAGTCAAGCTTTGATTTTGGCCAACTCAGGTCCTGATGGCCAGACATACATGCAAACACACGAAAAGTCCATCCCTCACATATCCAAACCCTGTTTGACAATGAATTAAGAGTCTATATTATATAAAAACAGGTTCTTTTATTAATAAGTTTAATGTGTTATCCATGTTTTGGCCTTTAGAACTCTAGGAACTCTAGGAGCTCTAGGGTGTTTTAGTAGTTTGATGGACTTTTATTCACCAAATATTTAGAACAGTATTCATAACAGAGAGTAACACAGTGGATATTCTTATTTCCAGTCTTCATTTGAGTTGTAAAAAAAACTAAGATATCTTAATATTTGTATGACGACCATATTTTGATCAAAAATGTACAACATTTGTGTTTTCATCCAAAGTGTTTTTGAGTGGAAAATGCAAGAATTGTAATGATTAGATTGACAACAGTCCAAATAAAAAAACCTAAATGTCCTTTATTGTTGTTGTTCATGTACAGTATGTATCAATATAATCTCTACTCAGGGCTTTTACTGTGTGAGCAAAGAAAGAGAGCAAACAACCCCCTCCCTTATTATTCCCTTTATAACCCAATATGTGGGTCAGTGGCATCATTAGCCCCAACCCCACTGATCAGTCAGAGTCTGCATGCAGGTCAAGCATGTACATGTGGAAAGAGCAGTAAACATGCACTGGAAGCTCCTTTGGCATTTAAACCGGGATTTAATGGAGCTGGAAACAAGTAACGTGGACTACTCGCTGATGATGCGTATCTCGTATCTGTAGGTTTCTCTGATCCTGAGATAAGAAACCTAGAATAGAGCGTGTAACTGTCTCGGGTCCTAAGAGTTTAATGTGTCTCAGAATAGAAAACTATATTAATTCTGTTATAGTTGAATAATACGAATAAAAGAACCAAACCTCAAATGCTATTGTGTCTGCATTCAAATCACAGTCCAGCAGAACCAAAACAGAGCCCACTAGCCAATCAATGCAGAATATGGAAGCAGCCGTGGCCTGGAGGTTAGGGAATCAGCATTGTGACTGGAAGGTTGCTCACTGCCCCCTAGTGTGTGAATTCACCAGTGTGTATGCATGTGTGTCACCGTGTGTGGATGGGTTAAATGCACTTGACACTTGACAACAAACCAGTGATCTTGACCACGGTGCTCCATTTTCGTTTGCCTTCTCCAAGACAAAAGTGGGACTCGTCAATGAAGATGACCCGCTGCCGTTCTGAGTGACTCTATTACATGATCCAGTATGTATTACACACTTTACGAGGACAAGAGGACAGACCCTGCAGGGAGTGGTGTGCTCTGCTGAGCGCATCATGAGGATAACACTTCCAGATCTAACCAGACTATGCTGGTTGAAAGCCATGAAGATCGTGAAGGTCCTCAGCCCTCCTAACAATGGGCTCTTTGCTTTGCTGCCATCAGGAAACCGGATGAGACTGAGCTTCTTCCCTCAGGCTACTCGAACTCTGAACCAGACCCATCTTTAACTTTAACTTCCACATCTCACAAATGGACTCTCATATGTCAATTGCTCTCTTGCGCAGCATCAAGTAGCAGCCAATTTGCACATCTGCACTTTACACAACCCTTCTCGTGGTCCTACACTGACTGCAGCTTATTCACACTCATTCATACACCTGCACCTCCTACCTCCATACAAAACCTGCTCATGTCACTTTAGATTCATGTGTTTATTTTCTCCTCAAATAGTGTTTTCCATCTCTTTTATCTTACGTCTTGTAAATACAGAGACATATTCATTCTCCCCCTTCTCCCTACTTCCCTTATTGATCCGTGAGTGCTGTCAGTCGCATATAAGCTTTTCACTGCATCTTGTACTGTGTGAGTGACAAGTAAACAAACCCTGAAACCTTGATATTGTCACTGTCATATAAGAGCCTTGTTTGCAAAATGACAACATTTCTATTGGTCCAGTCAGGACCATTTCAGACAACGTAGAGAACAGTAGCCAGAATCAAAGGCCAGTGAAAAATGGCAACGTATTATGTATTAGTGGTGATTTACAGTATATTTTGAGATAATAAGTATCCCAGTGCAGTTAATTAGTGCTAGTTAGTTGTCCATTTCATTCAGTTTGGACTACTGTTTTATATTTTCTCTATCAGTAGCCCTTTATTGATACTATGGTGACTTTTTCAGACCCCTCTCCCAGCATGGTCAGCGATTTGTGGGGGTTGAGCATTTTCAGTGTCAATTAGCATTTTAGTTTCTTACCACTTCACAGAGATCTGACCTCCGTTTAACCTGCAGGACATGAACATCACCCTGGATTGGTGTTTTTTATGACACCTTCCACCCCTCTCTGCTTATTACTGTGGGTTTAAAGGTCACTGGACCAGGATAGAGGAGGATTATTGATGTAGGACCAGCTTCTCTTTCCTAAATCCTACTGATTGCTATTAGAATAGAAATTGCAGTGCTCTTCTCACAGTAGCAGGTGGGGGAGGGGGCGTTAGCTGCTCCACCTGACCTTTCGTTCTGGACAGGACGTCACTCCTGCGCGATTGGTTCAGAGCGGGCAAAATCCACTCCGTTGTGGTGCGCCGTACCGTCTGTCACTGCACTGTTATCACGATGCAAATGTGATCGCAAGCGATCTCAATATCCATCATTTTCCTGCTTCTGATGGAATATTCTATTATACACACATTCTCTGTGCAACTGCACGGGAACTGCATGTGAAAGTCTGTCCTGTGTCCCTTCCTCAACCAAGATAATGTATGGGTCCACTAAAAAGGGGACGTAAATGGACTAAGTGCATTGATGCATTATGCATGAGGCTATAGCCTGCTGAAAGCAGAAGGTGGTCGGGCAGTGGGTGTGGTCTTTGCCCATGTCTGACTGACAGCTTGTAGTGTACCCAGCACAATGCAAACATCCGTCAGAAAGCCGACACCAATGTGTCAGTCCATCCAAATGTTTATGTCTCACTGTCAGTTTGAGTATCAATCAGGCTTTCTCACTTTCTAAGCAGCCAGCTGGGCTTCTGCCAGCCTGCAGGGAAGCTCCATACATGCTCCTGTCAATCGATCCATGTGTGCTTCCTTCTACTTTAATCAGTGTAGACGATATCAGCATTTGGACTGGATTGTTTTTGTTTTGCCATAAATTAAAATAACAGCTTGACCTTTGGCTTTTGGTCCAGTTCTCAACATTTGGGGGAAGTATTGATTATTGGCATCAGTTGAAATATTGAGAAATTGAAATATTGATTGAAAACACAGCACACTTACACATGCACATTGTTCTCTTATATATAATAGAGTTTATATAAACTATAGAGTTTCAGGAATTGGGACGGTCTTATCAATGCAGTGTGCAGTATGCAGTAGTGGATAGAAGAAAGGATGCACCAGCGACATGACGGATCTGGAAGACCTGTAGGATCCACGGAGCGGGAAAATGGAAGGATAGCCTGACATATGTGAAGCAACCCAAAAGCCACTAATGCAGGCAGAGCAGTGATGTCCTTCCTGAGTCATCCTGTTAGTGGCACCACCCCTGACGACTTCTCTTAACACCACGTCAGCATCACCTAAGGCAGTAATGGGGTTGTGCCGTACTGTCATGGTGTCACTCAGAATGGCAATGGGTCATCTTCAGTGATGAGTCCAGCTTTTGTGTTACAGGAGACACTGTTGTCGACAAGAAGATAAATGGTTTATTGGCGTGTGTCACACGTCCAGAAGGTCTGGTGTCATGGTGTGGGGTTTCACAAAATCTGCAGGAACTGAGTGGGAATATTCTAGCTGCATGAGATGGATTTAGGAACCTCTGTCAGACACTACTTCTGTATGTGTAGATCAATGTATATTGATCATATCAGTGTAAATGTTTTATCATTTATTTTTCCTGGTGACCTTTATCTTCCTTCCAAATAGAATTGCAATCTGACATATATATATATATATATATATATTTCAAATTCAGCTCAAAATTCCTCAAATTTCACACTGGAATTTTCTGGGAAAGCCTCAGCAGGCCTGGGATCAAACGTTGTGGCTCCTTGAAGGCATTACTCTTCAAAAGCTACAGTCCAAACCTGAGTTATTTATTTATCCATGCTGAGGACCTCCTCTGCCCCGATTGTGAAGGCCACACATATCCGTAGAACCACAGGATCTGGAGTGTTTGCAGAAGAATCATCAGAAAGTTCTCAGGGTGTTGTTGCTCCAGCCTCAGGTGAGGAGCCCAGCTGATTGCTTGGTGCAGCATTGTGGGAATAGCTGTTTGCACTGGCTCAGCTCCACTGCTGTTGTGTGCAGTAATTGTGTCTCAAGAAAAAGAACTCCTGGGACTGCAATAATAAACGCTTGCCATCCAGCCTCTGAGCGCTGTTATTGATCCTGTTGTGTTCCTAGATTCTTGCAGTTCTTGAAGTTTGAGATGGTTCAATAAACACAGACATGATGGGATTGAGATTTCACAGAAAGCTCATAGTGTGGGACAGGTCGTTTGATGAGGTGGTGTGGTGGTCTCATATCAACGGTGCTGTGCATATCTGCTTTGCTGAACTGAGCAGGTGTTCTTCAGAGTTCACAGCACTTGTGGTTATTAAGAGTTCCTCCTTCTGTCCATCTGTCTTTCTGTGTCTCCTAAAAGATCATTCCAGCCTTGAGTTAGAGAAAGCGGCCTAAAGCCCGCCACAACAATGGTGACATCTCCTAAAGCTCGTAATAGGATTAGAGGATACAGCCTGAACAGATGAGTGGCTCTGGATTCTGAAACATTCTGGATCATCCTGAGGAATTCTGGAGAATTCAGAGAGTTCTGGAGTATTTAGGAGTATTCCGAAATAATCAGCAGCATTTTGAAGAATTCTGGAGCATCCTGATGTAATGGAGCATGTAAGAGAACACTATCGAGTATTCTGAAGTGTTCTAGAGTATTCTGATGTATTATGGAGTCAGTTAACCTGTTCTGTACTAGAACACTTCCATATGTAAATACATTTCCATAAATTCAAAGTGTAAAGACCTTTAGCTGGTAACCGCTAACTGAACCCTTTTAGTTCAGATCCAGATGTTTCATGAAAGCTAATATGAAGAACCCTCAATAGGTTTTCCATCTTAATCAAACAAAGAACCCAAAGATCTTCTTGGAGTTGTCATGATTCTATGTAGAGCCGTTGCCTTTGTACCTGAACATTCAAAGCTCGTATCAGGTCGGATTAAGGTGCTCAGGTTGGATCAGGAGAGTGAATCAGGCCATCCCTGCTGCCAACGGCAATAAATCAAAGAGCAGGGAAGAGAAGGTACCTCTGATCCTGAGGCGCCACTGCAGGCCGCACAAAGGTGCTGCGTTTGTCTCAGGGTGAGCTCACTGTGAACTGAGGTAAACTCGGCTCGGCCTGCCCACATCGGCCCCCGGAGGCCCAAGGGTACGCAGCTCACCCAGCAGCGAGTCCAAAACAAATCTCTGCTGTCTGAGCAGAGTGGAAAAACAGATTAATTTAACCTGTTGGACCTCAGGCTCAGTAAATGCCGAACCTCGAGAAGCAAACAACAGACTTAACATGATCACCTGCACTTCCAGGAACTGTAACCTGAACAAGAAAAGATCACAGCGTTCCGCCCATACTGAAATATCGACACTGGCACCTTCACCAGAGAGAGAGAGAGAGAGAGAGAGAGAGAGAGAGAAAGTTTATTCACCTCAGCCGACCCTGACAATGGAGAAGTGCGTGTCTGTGTGTGTGTTTGGGCGACTGCTGTGACCCTGGAAACGCAGCTGTTGCCAAGGCGACGCAGACACGCTTATCAATCTGTCGAGACGGATCAAACGCTGGGAGAACACTGTCAATCACTCTCTTTTACTATATCACTCTTTCTCTCTCTCAACGTCTGCATCTCTCTCTCTCTCTCTCTCTCTCTCTCTATCATCTCTCTCTCTCTCTCTCTCTCTCTCTCTCTCTCTCTCTCCCTCTATCATCTCTCTCTCTCTCCTGCCTCAGCACTGCACTCAGCTCTCTCTCTCTCTGTCACATCCATCACTCACAGGCCTCTGGGATTGATCAGAGTATTGATTCTGGCTGCTCTGTAGCCACCCATCTTCTCCAGAGATGCTATTCTGGCGAGCTCATTGTTTTCCGGCTTACGGGGCAGCAGCCCTGTTCGCCTGCGAAGTGGGAAATTGTTCGCTCGTCTGCCGCAGGAAGTGGGTATTGATTGTATGAAGCGACCAGTGTCCTGTTTTCAGTGGCCACGTCTGACGTCTGGAGGCCGTGTGGAATGACACATTCTAAAGGCCGAGATAACGTTTGGAAGACCCAGCAGAAATGACATAATCAATGTCAATGGTTTAATCATCCTGAGAGAATGAACTTGCATTTACAGATGCTCGTAAGATGCCATCAATAAGTGCTTTGCTGTTTGGAATTCGGAAGCTGGAGTGTTTCCAGACAGTGGGCAGTTCTGAAGAAATTATTATTGACAGAAGTATTGGGACACCGGCTGATTCACTGTTTCTTCTGAAATCAAGGGTATTAAAAAGAGATTACCCTGCTTTTGTTGGAGCAACTGTCTCTACTCCACAGCATTGCTGTGAGGATTTGGTTGCCTTCAGTCACAAGAGTGTTAATCAGGTCAGAATGTTGGAAGATCACCACCCCACCTTATCCCTAACTCCCCAACTCATCCCCAAAATTCCATTTTATAGTTTACAGGAAATTCTGAGCAAAGGTCTCTTGCATGGCATTCTTCTCCACAAGTTCACGTTCTGCTGTCTAATCCACCGATCCAATCATACCAGCAGGACACACACTAACCCACCACCATGTCAGTGTCACTGCAGTACAGACAGTGACCCACCACCAACAAACTGTAATAGCTGCTCTGTGGTGGTGCTATGGGGTTTCTGACCATTGACGATCGGGGTGAAAGTGGGATCATAAAGCATGCAGAGAAACAGTATAACGTTATGGTCGATCGGTGTATATGCATACTTTAGTGTATCACAGTGTGTGTAATGTGTAATCAAATCAGCTGGCTTTTCTGTTAATGCTCCTGAGATGCACTTGTGTACTTGTATAATCTGTACTGCTGCAATCCATCCGTAACACTGAATACATTACCTGTAGATGCATGTTCACCTCATCTTCTAGAAGGGTCTCCTAGAGGTTCCAGTAAGCTAAATCCTGTCCATTCAGAGCCTGATGGCCCACTGTTTTACTCTATATTTACTGATAATTCTATAGTAGTCTGTGTGTCCGGTGAAATGGATTCAAGCAGGGTGTTTGCAGTGGAGTGTTGGAAAGTGGTTATCTTATTATATGTTTCTGAAAATAGGAACTAATATGGAAAAGCAAGTGTTTGCCTTTTTGATTTTTGGTGTGTGTGTATATAGGAAAAGCAGTTGTAAATGTAAATTACCCACTTGGTATGGAAAAGTATGACATCCTCATATATATACACCGTTCAAGACCTTACAAGATGTTGGAAACAGATCCTTTAAGTATCTGTAATTTGGCGTCTTCATGGATCACATCAATGGTCCTGGGACCCCCATGACCCAGTCACCAGTTCACAGGTGGTTCCTTCTTTGGAGTACTTTTGATCGCTACTGGCCACTGCATACTGGGAACACCTCACAAGACCTGCCTGGTGTTTTGAAGATGTTCTGAGCCAGTTGTCTAGACCTCACATTATTACCATATTTGTTGCTTTAAGCACATAAAGAACTGAATGTCCATTTGAAACCTAAAATAGCCAATATAGACGTCACTGTAGATGAAGATAATGTTTTTTTTCAATACAGTGCTGGACAAGTCATCAGGAGATGTGGTGGACCATTATGTGCGTGGGCTGGTGAGAGGGTGAAGGGGTCGGTTGCCACTATCATATATATATATATATATATAAACAAGGATTTATATAACAGCAGCTTTAGATGAGAAGACAAAAATGTACTTAACTTTTAGATTTTAGAGGATTTCTATTAGTCTGTTTACCTAGAACTATTTATACAGTGTACACAGCAATTACAGGGTTCTCCGCAGTCCGACAGACTCTATTGGGTAAAATGAGAAGCGTTATGTTTGGAGACATGAAGACATTTCATTATAGCATAAAACCTCTATCCCATCTGTGAAACATGGTGGTGGAAGTGTCATGGTTTGAGCCGGATTTGCTGCATCTGGGCCAAGACAGCTTGCTATCATTGATGGACCAATGAATTCTGAACTATACTGCAAATTGTCATGGAAAATGACAAAACAGCCCCTAGCATACAAGTTGTTCTACCAAAGAATGGTTAAAGATGGATAAAGTTAATGTTCTGGAATAGCCCACTCCAAGTCCTGACCTTCATCCAATAGAAATATTGTGGAAGGACTTGAAGCAAGCAGCTCATGGGAGGAAACCCACCAGCATAACAGGGCAGCGTTTTTGTATGAAGAGATTAATGCAGGACACACACACACACACACACACACACACACACACACACACACACACACACACACACACACACACACACACACACATATATATATGCCCAGTCGTCTGCCCTCTCTCACAGGCACACGTACACACACCCGCACAAACAGAAGGCCCTTACACGCCTACACAAAGACACACAGTTTACAATGTCGTATGGAAAATAGAGACATGTTTCAATTACTGGCTCAGTGTGTATTGGGGTGGGGGGGCATAAACAGTGCAGCTTTGGTTACATGCAGGACGTCCCAGCTCGCTGAATAGGCCCATAGATCTATTAACCACACCATGGAGACAGGCAGTCTGCTGCACCGCGAAAGGCATGTGTGTAAGTGAGTGGGTGTGTGTGTGCGAGAGAAAGAGGTGGTGTGTAAACACTGGTGTGTGTGTGTGTGTGTGTGTGTGTGTGTGTGTGTGTGTGTGTGTGGTGTGTGTGTGTGTGTGTGTGTGTGTGTGATGGATCCTCACGCTGGGTGTCAGAGCTATACAGCCTGATGGAAAATTCAAAAGGAGAGAAATTCCTGTTTAGAAACAGAACAGTTCTGTGACCCCAACACTGCACACCTCCTCTACTGTCGCCCCTCAGAGCATGGGTTCAGAAATGACCTAAAATGGAATCACTGTACAGAGTGGTTGTTGTTGTGTGTGTGTGTGTGTGTGTGTGTGTGTGTGTGTGTGTGTGTGTGTGTGTGTGTGTGTGTGTGTGCGTGTGTGTGAATAGAATACTGCCCATTAATTCTGTATGCACATGATAATTTTGCAGTTTATTGTATCATTATGCGGTGTATAACTTAGCAGTATGTGGTATATAACATTTATAGGTACAGTATCAGTAGGTGTTATATACAGTATGTGCCATTATATAGTACATGCTGGTGCATTATCATAATACAGTATATACTGGAGCAGTAAGAAATGCATAGTTTATAGTGGTGCAATATACAGTATACAGTATAGAGTGGTATGGTAATAGTATACAATATATAATGGTACAGTATGTCATATACAGTATAAACTGGTGCGGAATGCAGTATACAGCACAGATGGGTTCAGTATAAATATACGGTGTAGTAAAGTGATATAATATGCAATACACAGTATGTACTGGTTACATATACAGCATATAATGGAACAGTATCAGTGTACCGTATATATTGGTACTAGGGTATACTAGGAAAGCATGCAATATATAACGGATCAGTATGGAACATATACTGGTGCAGTTTGCAATTTACAGTATCTACAGATGCAGTATACAGTATACAATGGTAGAGCATACAGTGTACAATATACACTGATGCTATGTACAGTAAACACTCAGTGTGCAGTTTAGCGTATATACTGATACCGAAAACACTATACACTGGTACAGTATACAGTTTTCAGTATGGAAGGGAGCAGTACATTATAAACTGTTGTTATACTACACAGTATATACTGGTATAGTATGTGGTTTTAGTATATACTGATGCAATGCACAGTATACACTAGTACAGAATGCAGTTTAGAGTATATATGGGAACAGCATGTGATACATAATACAGTATATACTGGTACAGTATGTGGTTTTGCTATATACAGATGCAGTAGACAGTGTACGCTAGTACAGTGTGCAGTTTATTCTATGTAATGATGCAGTATACAGTATACATTGGTACAGTATGCAGTTTGGTGTATATATGGGTACAGTATGTGATGTGTAGCACTTACAGTATACAGTTTATACTGGTGTAGTACATGTTATATACACAATAAAACACAGTAAACACTGGTAGAGCATGTGATTTATAATATACACTGAAGCAATATACAGTAAACATGACACAATGTACAGTATGCAATGTATACTAATACACAATACACTGTACAGTATATATTGGTGCAGTACATAAAATACAGTATATAACCGAAGCGCATACTTTATAGACTATACTATTTTGAGCTCATCATAACAAAAACAGAGATAAATGAAGACCCATAAATATGGAAGAAAACCCAAACATGGAGCTACGAGACATGTGTTTATGTGAATGCTTACAATTCACCAGCATGTGCTCCCAAAGCTGGCAGAGACACATAGCAATATGGATTTAATTAGGCTGATTAGTCTAATCATTGAGGTTATATGACAGGAGGGCACCGAGGCCTCTCTCCCCCTCTCTCTTATCGTCTCAAGCCTCCATTGATTATCGCGACCCAGCCATCAGCAGGCAGTGTAAAGTCACCGCTCGAGCAAGGGGTGTGCATACATGTGTGTACCGAATTGCTGTCTAAGTGACAGGTGACACCCTCCACCTGTCTCCAGTAGGCTAATAGGGGTGTTTGGAGAAGTGTGCAGAATGCATTTTAGCCCCCAGAGGATGAAATATGATGGAGCAGCCCTCAGTGACTCGCTTCCCCCCACTGCACCGCCCCCTTCTTTCTGCCACACTAATTGCCCCTGCTCAGCTGAGCAAGGAGGTGGGGGGAGGGGGCCATCTGTTCTGCCTCCTGACCCACAGTCTCAACCCTGCTTTTCTTCATGGCTCTTCATCCCACACTTGACACAGATGCACACATAGTGTCCATCCCCGCTGTACGCTCATCGGTCATATTTTCACACTCAAAGACTGCACTGTTACTGGGGTCAGTTTTTGTTTTTATTTATCTCAAATAATAAAAATCAAACCTGGAATAGAATGAGATTTTATTTATTTATTTATTTTCCCAACAAAAGCATTTTTATGCTGATAAATGACACTTCTCCTAGTTAGTGCACCCCCTAGAGGTTGAAAATTCAGTTCTGCTGCATCTGTGACTCCGCCTAGCTGGTGATGAAATGCAGATTATAGAGCAGTGGGTGCATATCTTCCACACATTGGATTTTGATGAAATAAGAAGCAGAGAGGGCTTCTTTCTACTCTACCAATCCTTCAGTAAAGTCCGCTCAACATGCTCATTAACATCTCCTTAACATTAATTTTTCTAATGTGCTGAGAGGGCGAGAGACCTGCTGATATTGAGACCTGCTGAGGGTGGGTGTACACTTTTTGAGAGTGAATATATATACCAGTAATATTTCACTTTACAGGTTTATGGTTAAGGTTAGGGTTAGAGTAAGGGTTAGGTTTAGGTTTATGGTTAAGGTTAGGGTTAGAGTAAGGGTTAAGTTTAGTGTTTATGGTTAAGGTTAGGGTTAGAGTAAGGGTTAAGTTTAGGGTTTATGGTTAAGGTTAGGGTTAGAGTAAGGGTTAGGTTTAGGTTTATGGTTAAGGTTAGGGTTAGAGTAAGGGTTAGGTTTAGGGTTTATGGTTAAGGTTAGGGTTAGAGTAAGGTTCACTTTACAGGTTTATGGTTAAGGTTAGGGTTAGAGTAAGGGTTAGGTTTAGGTTTATGGTTAAGGTTAGGGTTAGAGTAAGGGTTAGGTTTAGGGTTTCTGGTTAAGGTTATGGTTAGAGTAAGGGTTAGGTTTCAGTTCTGTCTGTCTGTGCATTAGTAATTCATGAATATGCTCTAACCCTAACCTCTATTTAGTCCACAGTGTACAGTTTCTGAAACAATGTTTTAGGTTTTGTACATAAACAGTAAAATTTTAAAACATATCATTATAAAAGAACTGATTTCAATGATTTGAATGGTACTGTATTCACAGATCTGCACTCATACACACTCAATCCCACTCACACATACATATGCACAATAGGGCTGGTAACAAGTGTCTGCCTCCATTGTGCGTTGCTGACATTGTTCTTGAGTCAGAAGCGAGAGTGTTTAGTTAGGTCTGTAAATGACAGCACAATACTGAGGCTGTGCCGCTGTGAAAAGGACTGAGTGGACTGGAGGGACTTGTACACGCCTCCATTTGGTCTGTCCTTGTCTTGTCACAATGAAAAGCATCACCTAGAGGCTCCAAGGATGTAAGGCCAAAGTAGAAGGACACATGGATAAACATGGACTAATGTATTTGTTGAGAAACTGCAGAATATCCTCTGTCCATTCATTCTCCATTATTTTTATAGCAGTTTGTCCGGTTGGTGTCCTGTGAGCTTTAGATGTCACAGTAAATACCAGAGATAGAAGTATAGTAGAAATCAGAATGAAATATTCGTCCTTCTTAGCTTATCAGACCAAGCAAAGAGAAGTGTGGATCTTTATGACTGAACCAAGTGAGCTGGTCGGCGCAGGCGTCTGTCGACCATTTAGTCAGAACTGGGGATCCAGCATTCTCCTGCAAATGACGGCAGTTCAAAAAGAGGTATCCATCACATGACTCGGAGGAAATATGTGGATGATCTCACCCCCTTGCACCGGGAGCAGGCATGTGATGTGGGAGACAACTTAGGGGGTTGGGTAACTAGCATGTCTAAATTCGTAGGGACAAAAATTAGAAACAAAAAATCATAAACAAGAATGTTTGGATTGGAATGTGTGTGGGGGACCTTATTATGGACTGGTGCCCTGTCCATGGGGAATTCCTGCTTAGGTAGACTCTGGACCCACTGTGACCATGACCCAGAAGAAGATAAGAAAATGTTCTGCTGAAGGAAAATCTGTAATTTTGGTCATTTATTGATATTGAAACAAAATCAGAAGTAAAGACCCAAACCCTAAAAGTGCTTCAAATGCTTCCCTGAACGATGCCATAGTTGATTTTTTCTCAACCCTGGTCCTGGAGGCAGCCCTACCCTGCATGTTTTATCTTTTTCACATCCCATTCAACCCTAAAGGCCTTGTTCATGAGTTAACGAGGTCATTGGTCAAGCCATCATGAAATCTAAGGGTCCTTCAGACCAAAGTCTGAACTTGGGTTCATGTCTCTGTTACATTGTTTACATTTGATCCAGTTATTTCTGGCTTTACACTGTAGTTTATCGAGTGCACTATGTCCTATCATCATCACCTACACTGGCTGCATCTCCTATACATGATGCTGAGTGGTTTGAGTGGTGTACGTCTAACCTTGGCATGTTGTCAGTTCAACAAATTGCCAGCACAAGAGTTACAGATTACAGATCTATATACCTAGACACCACTTTGGCCACTGGATCATACATTAACTTCACCGCCATATTGGTCCAGGCAACTTATTGTCACCATTGTAATAAGATCTCCAACTTTGTTCTGGACCGTCATCTTTCACACTGCTATTTTGATTCTGGAAGGTCCAGACATCTGGAGCAAACAAGGTAATGTGACAGCACCCTAAGGGATACCTGGAAGTGCAATAAACACAATGTATGAGTTCTGATTTGCATTTGATAGATTTAGAATAGCACGGTACTGACAGTATTTGAGAAGAACGGTCTGAGATGTTTCATGTGGAAAAGCAATTTTCTCCTTCAGAAATAATGTTATTCCCCAGCTCTCCACACTTTCATCGGGACCTCCTAAACCTCCTCTTTCCATTCTGCAGGCCTTATTTCACTTTGTCAGCAGCCTTGTAATTGGAAACCACCTCTACCTCTGTCTGCAGTACATTCCGCTTACAAGCAGGCCATCAGTGTCTAGTGGCATTACATGCTTGTGTTGCATCTTGAGAATTGTTGGATAATTAGGGGTGGATCCTCAGAGCGGAGTGGTATGCTCTCCTGCCCAAAGGCTCTCCAGGGAGAGAGTTCTACTTTTCAGGGACAGTGATTTGAACACGCTTACACACATCCCGCAGAGGGACGAGGTACACCTGAGCAACATGAGAAGGTCTCGCATAGGCTGCGTAATGTAAATGCTTGACCTACATTGTTCTTCTCCAAGACGTTATTGCAAGCACGTCTCCTGCTTCCTGCCCTTGGCTATGTTGCTGTGGAGGTGAAGGGGGTTACCTCACTTCGTATGTTCTTATGTGGGGATTTGTACTTGTTTGTTCATCATTTCTTCTCCTCCATCGTTGTGAATGCACCAGACTCCAGCAGTGGTCCAGACAATATTGTTATAACCTCGAGCTCCAAATCTTGCAGACAAATGTCTTTTAATTATGAATTGATACTGTCTGTCTGTAGTCCTCTATTATTTGTTGTTTTTACTTAATATTACATTTTCAATCAACTTTTATTTTCAGTCTGAAATGCATCGAGGGCAACCCAACTAAGGCCCTGAAAAGAAAGATGAAACCGAAAGCTTAACTAAAATGAAAGAACCGATAAACTAGCAATAAGAACAGTTGAGGTAAATGATACTAGTACTAATAAAAAATATGAATTTAATAATGAAGGTGAATAGGGCTCTGAGTGGCTCAGCTGTGCACTAACACTATGAGCCAATGATCGCAGGTTTGAATCCCAGGTTGGCAGCCAGAGTCTGAAAGAGCAAAATTGGCCATGCTCTCTCTGGGTGGGTAGATGGCGCTCTCTCCCTACATCACACCCAGCTGTTTCCCAGCATTTTACTCCAAGCATGTTAAAAAGAGATGCTGGATGTCTTCACATGTATAAAAGGAAGGATGTGCTTGTCTTCACCCTCCTATTTACAGAAACATCCTTAGTGATAGTGGGAGAGTCCTTAGAGGGTAGGGTAATTGGGAGAAAAATTAGGATACATTTATTTATTTATTTTTTAATAAAAAAATAATTTTAAATTTTTTTATGCAAAAACAATGTAAATAATTAAAAGTGAGTGAACTAAAATGTAAAACAATAAAATTATGAATGGAACTGAGGTAAGATATTACACAAAATAATTCACAATGTTTAATTTAAAATTAAACTAAATAATTAATAATAAAGTAAAATATATGGATAAATGTGTTATTTTTTCTTTTCAAAGTAACAATGAAAAATAAAAAAAATTAATAAGATGAAATAAAATAAAAAATATTTAAAAGATATTTTTAGAAGAGTTGGGTAATTGGTACTGCAAATTTTTTTTATTTATTTAAATAAAATTAAAAAAAAAGATTAAAAGTTAAAATAAAAGAAAATTCTTGAGGCTCTGAAGGACACCTATGAAGAGACCTCTTATTATACCACAGTAAACCACAGCTTTAGATACCTGTGTCATAGTTAACACTGTACATTGTGTGGATACACAAGCCTTTCACGACAACCGGAGTCGTTATTTCACATAAACCTACATAAACATTTATTTAAGCATCAGTTTTCATAAAGGCTGCTTTTGTCAGTGTTGAGCTCTTTTCACCTCAGCCTGTGTTATAATGTGTTACGCTTGCTGGAATAAGCCTTATATAACATGTTTATATCTTATCACCACCTCTCTTTAGTAAAGTGTTGAATGAACTGAAACCTAAGCTCTGTTTGTTGTAGGTCTTCTTCCAATAAATGAGTCAATAAAGCTATGGGTTAACACGGGAGTGAGCCATTCCGGATTCCTGCACATTTTCGTGCTTTTCCTGCTAAAGCTCACCTGATTGCACTCACCTAATAATTGCCAGGTTTATTATGTCGGTTAGAGCGGGTAAATCAGCAAACCCTGCTGGACTCTGCCCCCTTTGCCCAAACTGTGATGGCATAGGATGATATATGATCACGACTTCTCAAATGAGTCATATGACTTCTCAAATGTCCAATAAATAAGATTAAATAAGATTAAATTATAGGAAAATAAAAATTAAGAAAAATTTAATATTTCATTTTTTGCTTATAAGAACTTAAACAATCCTGTTGGAAATTGATCACCTACAGTGTTTTTGAGCTGAAAGAGTTATTTCTAATGATTAGATTGACCAGGATATTTATTAAAAATAATAAAAATTCAATTCTTGAAAGTGTTTTTTTGTGTTTTTATGTATCAGCACTATCCCATTTCAGTAATGTAATCTAACATTTGAACACTGTCTGAGCTCAATTTCCCATGGAATCAGATATCTGGGCCAGTGACATCATTATGTATACAGGTTACTGTGTTCAGGTTGAGCACGTACACAGTAAACATGCACTGGAATCTCTTTCGGCATTTAAACTGGGATTTAATTTAGGTGGAAATGAGTGAAACACTTTTCTGAGCTGATAATTCATCACACCATGATCTTCACACAGGATTAGAAAGAGTAAGTAGTGTAGATTGTTTAGGTGTAACAGGCCTGCTGATTGCTCTGATACTGTGAGGCACAGAAAACAGCATGTAACTGCATGCTAAGAGTGAAGTGAGGGGTGTAGACTGAGCTACAAGTCTTTTAATGCGTTGTTTTTGGGATTATTTTCAAGGTGAAGTTCAAATTATTTTTAGCAACTAGTGGTTTCTCACAAAGATTGCAATTACGGCCACACCAATAAGTATAGGTTCTTGGTTATAGGTCAGGGCTGGGCAATATATCGTAAAATATCAATATATTGAGATATAAAAAGATATAAAAGATATAAAAATGTACCATATCTTTATAACTCATCTGTTATGTAGGTTTTAATCTGTGTATGAAGGTAACAAAAAGAAAGATGAGTGGATTGTTTTAGTGGAAATGGTGGCATGACACTCTACAGCAGGGTTGCATGAATCCAGTTTGACTGGTTGTTCTTCTTCTTCTTGCTCTTCTTTTGGCTGCTCCCTTTAGGGGTCGCCACAGCAGATCATCTGCTTCCATCTTGCCCAATCCCCTGCCTCCACTACTGTTACACCAACCATCTCCATGTCCACCTTCACTACATCCATAAACCTTCTCTGAGGTCTCTTTTCCTTCTGTCCGGCAGCTCCATCTCCAACATTCTTCCGATATATCCACTATCTCTCCTCAACACATGTCCAAACCATCTCAACCTGGCCTCTCAGGCTTTATCTCCAAACTGCTCCACCTTCACTGACCCTCTGATATGCTCATTTCTAATCTTGTCCATCCTCGTCACTCCCAACGAAAATCTCAGCGCCACCTCCAGCTCAGCCTCCTGTCTTTCAGACAGAGCCACCGTCTCCAAACCGTACATCATAGCAGGTCTCACTACTGTCTTGTAAACCTTCCCTTTCACTCTTGCTACTCTCCTTCTCTCACACATCAGCCCTGACACCCGTCTCCACCCACTCCATCCTGCCTGCACCCTCTTCTTCTCCTCTTTTCTGCACTGTCCATTGCTCTGAATGGTTGACCCAAGATATTTGAAGTCATCCACCTTTATGAGCTCTACTCCGTGCATCTTCCTATTGCAATATATTCTAAAAGTCTGAAATACCAATAAAACATAAAATTAGGTTAATGAATGTACCAAAAGCAAACTGAAGATCTGCTATTTAAACCCAGAGATAAACTGAAATCATTGGACCCCTTGTATTTATTACCACCAGCAACTGTACAATTCCTCTTCTCAGTATGGCATGTGTTTCAAACCCAATGCCTCCAAAGTGTGAGTGCTGGCGAGGCATCAGTGTGAGACGGATCATGGCAGTCTCTCTCTCCCGCTGCGTCTCCTTCTCCGCGGCCATCTGATAGGTTCCAGGCGCGGGTGGGCTTGCTGTGCCAGGGAATGCCATTGTGTACAGGGGCTTGGAGGCCTCTGATCCTCTGCCAAGGGGGCAGGCGGCCATGATGGCCCAGGGTCCCGATAACCCGCAGGGAAGTCGAGAGTGAGCCATGTGTGGACCGGCTGGCACTGTTCCCTCACAGCGCTGATCTGAGACCAGTTCTGCAAGCCTTTACATAATGAACTGGTAAAAACAGCAGCTGGTTCTAGATCAGCTGTTGATGAGAGTACTGCTTTCTGGCTGCATGAAGCTTCTGGCTGTCATCTGAATGGCTGTATAGCACAATATCCATTCAAAAGCATGGATTGAGTTTGTTCAGGCCTGGAGAGTTTTGACGCTCTTCAAACTGTAACTTTATACACACCATATTGTCCAAATGTTTTTGGACACCCATTCTAATGAATGCAACCAGTTTCTTTAAGTTGCACACACTGCTGACAAATATGTGCCCAGCTTGGCTAGGACTTTCTGGAGCAGATGGACATGAACCTGTTGACACCATGCCTAGTGCCAGGTGAGGGTTAGAGGGGTATAAAGCTCCCTAGCAATGAGCTGTGGAGCAGTGCAACTGTGTTTTCTGGAATGAGGGCGCTCCATTCAGTACTTTTGGGATGAGTTGGGGAGTTGGGGAAAGTGCCCATTCACCCTGGCCTCCTGCAACGGTCACTGAATGCAATCATATCCTAACAGCAATGCCCCAAAGTCTTGTAGAAAGCCTTTCATGGACAGTAGAGGCATTAACTCCAACAGGAAAAATTCTTTTTAATACTCTTGATTTCAGAAGAAATGATGTCCCAATACTTTTGTCAATACAGTGAACGTGGTCTTCCGAATTGTGACTTTATGAGAAGTGAACTGTGTTCACTTTCCATGTGAACTCTTTAACTACCTCCTGGTTTGCCTCTGAAGTGCTGCAGGCCCATCCCTCCCTGTCTCAGTGCAACCCCTGACAGAGGTCAGTTGGTGGCCTTCAGCAGATGCTCCTCCCCAGCTGCAGCCCCAATGAGAATAGGAGTGTGGCCATTGTGTGTGTTTGCGTGGCTAACATAACAACAAACACAGCCACGGGGGTCAAGAGTGTGAGTCGTGTGACAGGGGTCAGTGGGGCCAAAGGTCGAGGTGGCCACAAAGCCAGCCTTCTCTGCTGAGGTTAGCAGTCCCTGGGGCCCGCCTGTGGCTTTCATGAGGTTTTATTGGTCACAGTACATGTGACCTGGCATTTATAAGCTCATCCCTTTAGACTTAACGGAGGAAGCCACTAGATAAGCGGCAGTTGATAAATATAAAAGGCCCTACACACACACACACACACACACACACACACACAGAATATTATATTACACACACACAATAAAATCCACAGCATCTCTAATGTGTGTGTGTGTGTGTGTGTGTGTGTGTGTGTGTGTGTGTGTGTGTGTGTGTGTGTGCGTGTGTGTGTACTATAAGACAGATGGAGGAATGCAGGATCTGAAAGGTAAGACTTTCGTAATTTAAGTTGAAAGGGATATGGAATAATTTTAGTCACTGAATATTTTCTCTTAAAGCAACGTTATGTAGCATCTTTATCTTAAAACAGCAGCTCCAGAATCATCCTGAAGGGAATTGTGTCTCTCAGTTATTACTTATTATCCTGCTGTAGAAAAAAATCCACTTCTGTTTTCTGTTATGGGATCCATTCTTCTCTCCACCATTGCAACACTGACAGTGTCACTGGCTGCAGCACAACCCTACAACATTATAGATCCATCCCCATGCTTTACAGTTGGTATGAGGTTCTTGTGCTCAAGTGCTGTTTGGTTTTGTGCAAAACATCTTTTCTCTTACTCAAATAATCCACTTGTCCAAAGCAAGTTGTTCCAGACGTCCTGGCCTTTGTCTAGGTGTTATCTGGCTAGTGTTGGTCTTGACCTGATGTCTGTTTTTTTGTTTGTTTGTTTGTTGTTGCCAGCAATGGTTTTGTCCTTGCACACCTCCCATGAAAATCAAAGTTGTTCAATCTCTTTCGAATACCTGATGTGGAACTTTGACGTCAACTGTGCTGAGAGCTACCTGTAGGTCCAGTGATGACATTTTAGGAATGTCAGCATCGTGCAGTCTGCTCCTGGTCTGAACCTGCCAGGGCGGCCTGATCTGGCCATGTGGGCAGTTATTTCTAATGTTATCCACTCAAAATGACATCCTACAAGTGGATCTACAGCCTTCTTTCTGAAGGCCTCAGGGAACCCTTTGGATCTTGGTGATATGTAATGATACCACTTCAACAATCAAGAGCAAACCAATGTCTGAGGTTTAAATAAACAGTCTCCTCCAAAGTCCTCTCTAACGATGGTCCACCAGGTTGTGATTTTAGGCATTTTGAGTAGTAATAAATGTGGGGTGTCCTAACTTCACCTCCACATCTCAGAACCGTTAGCTATGTTTAAAAGTCAAAGGTGTTTATGGGTTGTCCTAACTTTTTCCCAACTGTGTCTTATTCTGACTTCAACAGTCAAAACCTCTCGTCTGACTTCTAGATGTTCTAGATGGTCTTGAGATGGGATTGCAATTAAGGGTTCCTTCTAATGAAGGTTTCCTTCTTCCATCTTCTTCCAAACGAACAACGCTGCAGCACCCTCCGCTAAAATCCCACACATATCTAATAGATCATTACTTAATTTACAGCACCTCCTCAGGGATCCAGCACCTCCAGCTCGAATAAGCTGCATTTTAACAGACAAGGTAAGTGTACAGCATCACCCCAGGAGAGTGGATAGGGCATGAGCTCATAGGTTTTGTGCATAGTTTTAAGCAGCCTGGTTCCTATTATCTTTTGAAGGTGCCAGCTTTGGTTTGTTTTAGTCAGCTCAGGCCGGATGCGGGAGTTAAAAACACCCAGCTGAGCTGCGTTTCACCTGAGGCCTTTGTGCTGAGCTTTTCTAATTACAGAGGATGAAGACAAGTAGAGCTTTGTTTGTTTAAAGCTTCCCCATCAATCTGCAACTTACCAGTACTGCTCAATTTAACTGAGCATTCCTCATCTCTCTCTCTCTCTCTCGCTCTCTCTCTCTCTCTCTCTCTCTCGCATTAATTCTCTGGTGCAGCTGTTTCATTCACTTATGTTAACTTGTAGAACCCAAAATTACATGCAGTTACATGTCGTTTTCTAGGCTTCATAACTCAGGATCAGATAAACACGATACACATATCATAACAAACCGCAAGACTTACCCAACCTAACGTCACCGCTGTGATCAATTAACTGTGAGTTCTCCAGCTCACAAAACAGCTAAATCTAGCTCCAACCAAATTAAATCCCAGTTAAAATGCCAAAAGGGCCTTCCAGTGCATGTTTACTGCCCTGCCCACATGTACATGCTCCACCTGCATACAGACTCTGACTGATCAGTCAAATTGCTGTCACCCACCCAGATATTGGGTTGTAGAGGAAAACGAGAAGGGAGGGGATGTTTGCTCTCTTTCGTTCTCTCACGCGGTGTTCAATAAAATTTCTGAAATAATAAAAAAGAATGATGAACATTCAGATTGTTTTTGTTTATTATTTTAATTGGATTACTAAGTATTTTGAACGAAGTATTCTTGTAAATGTAATCACTACAAATAATAATCAAACATATTGCATTTCCTGAAAGAAAGAAAGAAAGAAAGAAAGAAAGAAAGAAAGAAAGAAAGAAAGAAAGAAAGAAAGAAAGAAAGAAAGAAAGAAAGAAAGAAAGTACTTTCCAAATTTTAATGAATTAAAGTGTGTTGAACTATGACAACATCCAGCAAAATAAGCTTTAATAAAGATTAAAGAGCATTATTATAATAAAAATATTATTATTATATCTTATTAGTATAAAAATTTTATTAAATTATAACAGATAAGTGACATGACATCAGCATGGACGGAGGACCTGACTTAAAAACAGTGTTAACGCCGCAGTAGCGATATTAGATTAGGCTGCAGCCCTACTTTATTAAGATTGATTAAAACTCTATAAAACTCTATTAAAACTTCTATTATCACTGCTTACTTTTTCAATCATATTTCTCTTTTTTCAGCTTTTATTTACTCATTTTGTATTTATTTACAGTGTTTTTACTTTAAAATGTCTCCTTGTTCTATAATTTTACAATTGACGTTTATGTTTTATTCTGTAATTATAGACTTTTTTTTGTATATTTTTAATACATTCAACCCCAATACTTTTCAGTACAGCTGAATATCACAGCAGAGGTGTGGGGACCCAGTTTCCCGTAACTAACTACGTATAAGTGATTTAACCAGAGGAGGACGGGTCCCCCCTTATGAGCTCGGCTCCTCCTCGCTCACTGGAGAGTTATAAAGGCTTTATCCTTTATTTCATGTTGTCAGACGTCTGTCCTGTTTGGCCTCCCTGTCTGTCCCTGCCTCTCATCTTTAGTCCTTACTGCATGTGTCTCATGTGTTGTCCTGCCCACGCCTCATCACCTGCTCTTCAGTACATCCTGACACACGTGTTGTTCTTTTCGATTTCTGTAAAGCTGCTCTGTGACATGGGTTGTAAAAATCACGATAGATTTTTTCATTTGATATGATGCTTGTCAACATTGTAATTGAGGGTCAGCAGTCATGGCAGCCATGGCTTGTTGACTGGAAGGCTGCAGGTTTGATTCCCTGAACTGGCAGGACATGACTGAGGTGCCCTTGAGCAAGGTGTTCACTGCCCCCTAGTGTGTGAATTCAGTAGTGTGTGCTGGATGGGTTAAAGGCTGAGAACCGATTCCTCCACGTTTACGATGACATTAAATTAAATTTAAATAAAGGTTGATTGATTTGATTTGATTTGATTGAATGAATGAATGAATGAATGAATGAATGAATGAATGAATGATTTTCATAGCCTGATCACAGCACTCCACTAAAAGTAAGAATGGTTTTCCATTTCTGGGTCACAAGGTTCTAAAAACATACAAATATTTACACATTATTGTGACTGCATTTGAACTATCTGTTACTCCAGGCACCATGCAATCAGTTGTGCTCTACATATTTATCTCAGAGGGTATCATTGGACATCTGTTACTACGCAGTGACTCCCATTAACATTATTAAACTCCTGTTGTTCATGTAGCTGTAAGGAATGGTATGACGCCGTATTCTGGCCCTCTCTCTCTGTGACCTCCAGCCACTCTTTATCGCCCCAGCATTCTCCCAGTCTCATCTCTAGTCTGGAATCCTTGGCTCCGGGCTCAGACTCCGCATTCTTTCCTGGTGACATCAGCGTGGCCCGCACATGTTCAGTAGTCAGTTTGTTTAAGGTAAAACCCTTCTGGTGGCGTCACCAGGCCAGCGCCAGTACCAGGCTGAAACAACAGGCTGCCGGTATGCGCAGAATGCTGAAAAACACGGATTAGCTCATCCGCTTGTAGCATCAGGGCCCGTGTTTGTGACTGTCCACTCCATTATAAGCCCCACTTGGACTGGAACAAGTTTTCGCTCCACTAGGCCACATGAATGAATACGCCCAGAGAGCTGTGTTTTCATGACCGGCATGACTGACTGAGCTCACAGCTTGTTGATGCAGTTCTCCACATACCAGAGGTCTTTATATAAGGGCCCACAGTCACACTTTTAGGTACTTTCACTATTAGTGCAGAGATATAGTGTACAGTTATACACACTGAGCTTTCAGCTTGGATTATCGGGACTTTACAGCACCTTTCGTGCTCGATTAAGTGTGAACAGATTCTTTAGGCATCTCTAAGCTGGGGTAACACTACCACCTGCTGCAGGACGGAGCCCACTGCACTTACTAGAAGCTTCTTACAGCTTAAAGTCATCTTCTGCTTTGAGGACAACTGATATTTTAGAGCATTTGGCAGCTACTTTGAGGAGCCCATGGCTGCCGATTGGATTTGACCATGTTTTGAATCAAAATTGCATTCATTCATTCATTCATTCATTCATTCATTCATTCATTTATTTATTTATTTATTTATTTATTTAATTATTTATGCTTAAGATTCAAAAAGACTTTGCATCCCAGACATGGTTGCAACCCAACCCCAAACCCTGTTGGAAATTGATCATCCAGTGTTCTTGAGCTGAAAATGCAATAATTTACATGATTTATTTGTAATTATTAGATTGAAAAGGATATTTATAAAAAATAAGTTAATCAAAATACTTGACAGTGGCCCAAAAAAAGAGAAAAATCAGGCTAAATGTCCTTTATTGTTTTTTATCATTTATGTGTGAATCAAAATCATCCCTTCTCATGAATAATTTTTTCTGAAATTTGTGCGAGCAATAAAAGAGAGCCAACAGCCCCTCCCATCTCATTTTCATTTATATCCCAATAAGTGCGTCAATGGTGGCATCGGCCCCGCCCCCTCTCTCTGATCAGTCAGAGTCTGTGTGCAGGTTGAGCATCAGCCCCGCCCCCTCTCTCTGATCAGTCAGAGTCTGTGTGCAGGTTGAGCATCAGCCCCGCCCCCTCTTTCTGATCAGTCAGAGTCTGTGTGCAGGTTGAGCTTCAGCCCCGCCCCCTCTCTCTGATCAGTCAGAGTCTGTGTGCAGGTTGATCATGTTCACGTGGACAGAGCAGTAAACATGCACTGGAAGCTGCTTTGGCATTTAAACTGGGATTTAATTCAGTTGGAAAAGTGAATTTTAGCTGCTTTCTGAGCTGAATTACTTGTTTATAATTCATCAATGATGTGTATGTGTTCCATGTATGTTACTCTGCAGGTAACCATGCAGGTTACTCTGATACTGAGTTATGAGACCTAGAAAACCACATTTAACTGTCTGCAAAGTGCGGATCTCGGGTTCTAAGAGTGAAAACGGAGTTTAAAGGGAAGCTGCATTGGCATTAATGAGTAACATTTTACTGTAAGTTCCCTAAACTGATAATGTGATTAGTGTTTAGGGAATCTAAGGGCACTGCTTAGGGACCCTGCGGGAACAGCTACAGGCCGCAGGCACTGACTTCTCATCTAATGAAGATACTGGAGAGGCTGGTCCTTACCCGTCTTCATTTTGAATTGAACCCATCCATTGAACCTCTTCAGTTAACCTACCAGCCTGGAGTCGGGCTGGATGATGCGGTCATCTCTCTTCTACACAGAGCTCTTTCTCACCTGGAGAAGCCTGGGACCACTATGAGAATCACCTCCCTTTAACACTGCACACCCTGGGCTGCTGAAGGAAAAGCTGGAACATGTTGGTGTGAACAGTCACCTGTCAAAGTGGATACTGGACCACCTCTCAGACAAGATGGTCAGCACTACAGGGACCCCTCAGGGAATGGCCCTGGCACTGTTCCTCCTGTTCCACCCTGTACATTACTGACTTCATGTACAGCTCAATAACCTGCCACCTCCAGAAGTTCTCTGATGACTCCTTTTCGTCACAAGAATAATACGTGATTCTAGATTAAATTGTTGAAAAGCTGGTTTTGTCTTTAATTGTCTGCCTTTTGGAGATCAGTCCATCTTCTACTCACTTCACAAAACAACACAAATTAGTGAAGTGACCAAAAGGTGGCAGTATAACACAAGTTTATTTGTCCACCACATTACTCTGTAAAATGCCTGCTGTTAGAATCAGGTGCAGAGCATCAGCTGCAAAGATTAGACCATCATTAAGGAGGTTCTTGTTTAAACCTCAGACATTAGTTTGGTTTGCACTTGATGGTCAAAGTGAGTGGGATCACCATGAGGAGATCCAAAGAGCTTAGGACACCCCATGGACATACTGAACTATACTGAGAGTTGAAGGTGATATAACCAAACACATAAAACTGAAGAAATGCACTTTTCTGGTGAGGACAAGCTTAGGACATCCTATTATTACACATAATTACTCCCATTGCAACAACATCATCTTTATCTACTGATGTTGCTTGAAAACGATACTGATGTCTTCATATTTCCTAATAAAGAACTAAATATTAACTTCGTTAACAAGTGAAGATTCTCTTGGATTATAAAAATGGAACCTGACACAATTATTTCCCTCTAAAAACCCTGGTGACAACCGGAACACTCTGAAGGGTACAGTAGAGCACCCTCATTCTGACGGGGTTCTACAGTACAACATTACACACTTTACACCAATGAATGATTCAGCATGCTGTTATCTTTAGATCTGTGATATCAGAGTAGTGTGTGTTATGTAATACAGGTGTAAACCCTGTTGAATTCGATCGCGTGTCACTGACCCAGAAACTCATTTGCTTTGTCAGGTGTTTTATTACTAGTTTAGGAAAACTCTTACCGTTAATGTGTTGTATAATTCAAATGGTACAGTCGGGCTGGCGCCACCCTTTACTGTTATCAGGGGAACCACTGCAGGTCACCAGAGAGCTGGACTGCTCTGCATATAAAGACAACATTCACAGCCTGTATTCTATTCAATTCTAGAATATTCTATTCTATTCACTTCTATTGCACAGACACTTTACCTGCACATATACACAACAGACAGGTTTACTGAGCCTCCATGTCTACTGTTCTGCTGCTGTGTTATTAACTGCATAATCTATCTATCTATCTAGTAATTATAGTAATGATCCTTTTTTAATCCACTGTGTTTTACACAGACGGGAATGAATCCTCCACATTTTACCCATCCACACACAGTGATACACATATACACACTAGTGCACCTTGGGGACATCTATCTATCTATCTATCTATCTATCTGTCTGTCTGTCTGTCTGTCTGTCTGTCTGTCTGTCTATCTATCTATCTATTGATCTGTTTGTCTATCTATCTATCTATCTATCTATCTATCTATCTATCTATCTATTGGTCTGTCTGTCTGTCTGTCTGTCTGTCTGTCTGTCTATCTATCTATCTATCTATCTATTGATCTGTTTGTCTATCTATCTATTCATTCATTCATTCATTCATCTATCTATCTATCTATCTATCTATCTATCTATTGGTCTGTCTGTTCATCTATCTATCTATCTGTCTGTCTGTCTGTTCGTCTGGTTCATTCATCTATCTATTCATTCATTCATTCATTCATTCATCTATCTATCTATTGATCTGTTTGTCTATCTATCTATCTATCTATCTATCTATTGGTCTGTTTGTCTGTCTGTCTGTCTGTCTGTCGCATCGATCGACTATCTATCTATATCTATTCATTCATTCCATCTATCTATCTATCTATCTATCTGTCTGTCTGTCTGTCTGTCTGTCTGTTCGTCTGTCTGTTTCCATTGATCGATCGATCGATCTATCTATCTATTTCGGTGAAATATTGATTTTTAGAATTTTAGTTTTTAGAGTTGAAAACATTAGCATTTGATTTCAGATTTCTTTTGCACTTCGTTTTGAATCTACAGCTCCAGAAAGTATCACTTGCCTGTTTGAGTAAAACATACACTTTCTTATTTTATTCTTAAATGTAGTTGCCAACGTTTCACAAATTCCAAATAAACCATTGCTCTTCACAGCCTTAATTAGCAGAAAATGACAATAAACTTCAACATGAATATTCACTCTTATAAACTCAAACACTGTAAAGGAATCCGGTTAATGTTCGTGTATAAACATGTTGAACTTTGGTTCAGAAATCAATATATGGTGTAAGATCACTGACTGTCACACAGCTATCATGTCCTGGCCTGCTCTCCACCGGTCTTTCAAACTGTTGTTATGATTTGCACCATCTTGGTGCAGATGCTGATGTAGCTCAGCTTTGATTGATTTTTTATTTGCCAAAACATTTAAAAATATTTATAGGAGTGCAGTCAGGTATGAATTTGACTAATGCTTTGGATCAAAATTTACCTACATTTTTGTATGTTTTTTTGTTTGTTTGTGTGTTTGTTGTTGTTGTTGTTGTTTTTACTATTGTCAGGTATTTTGAAGAGCGTTTTATTATAAATATCCTGGTCAATCCCACCAGTGTCTTATTTGTTACCCTGCCCATCTGGCCATCCAGTCCCCGGTGTGTAATTGTCCATGTACTTAAGTTCCCCGTTCCAGTCGGTCAGTGTGAGTCTTTTGTTTGAATGTCTGCGTTTGTTTTGCTTCCGATGTTCCGATGTTCTGAAGTTCAGTATGTGATTTTCAGTAAATCCCGTGAGTATGTCCACCTCTCACCGTACGCTCCAGGCACAACGTGACACCAGGATCTCCTGAAAATAACAATATCTGGCTCGTGTGACTGTCTCCTCTAAATAAGTAAATAAATAAATAAGTTGGCGAATAAAAGTACTAAACCAATAAAACCTCCCTAGTGTTGTAAAGGTTAACCTGAAAATATCTTCACAAGGTTGACGCATTGAGCCGAAAATACCTTGTCCAGAAGATGCTCCAGTCATCATCAGCCTGTAGCAGATGTGGGAGAGGCTCAAACCAGCATTATTATCTACACTGATGCCTGTTGTTTTATCCTTCTCTGTGGTTAACCAGAACCAGATAACCAGATAACTTGACAGATTACAATATCAACCCTCAAACACTACCCACAGCATGGAAACATGGAATAGCTGTATTGGAAACAGCCTCTCAGGCACGTAAGAAGATTAGTTGATGTTCTCAGGTCTATATGGGGTTTTACACTGACAGGAACATTGGCACAGCTGGCTATTGGGAAAATGGCTTTGCTGAAGGTCCCATAATCAGTGTAACAGTCTTCAAACATCTATAGTAGTCTCCACTAAGTGAAATATATATATATATATATATATAATTGTATTATTGTTCTGTTGTAATGTTTCTGTGCTTTGGCAACACTGATAAAGGAACAGTCATTCCAATAAAGCCAACTAAATTGAAAATGAAATTGAAATTGAGAGAGAGAGAGAGAGAGAGAGAGAGAGAGAGAGAGAGAGAGAGAGAGAGAGAGAGGCACGTTGGTAATGTTTCTGTGCTTTGGCAACATTGTGGAAAAGAATAGCTTATTCCAATAAGCAATCTTAAATTGGAATGAAATTGAAATTGAAATTGAGAGAGAGAGAGAGAGAGAGAGAGAGAGAGAGAGACAGAGAGAGAGAGAGAGAGAGAGAGAGAAAGACAGAGAGAGAGAGAGAAAGACAGAGAGAGAGAGAGAGAGAGAGAGAGAGAGAGAGAGAGAGAGAGAGAGAGATGGTACACATAAATATTTAGCTGATCACAACAATAGTGAATTAAAAACAAAGTGCCATAACATTAGCACCACTGACATGGGCGGTGAACATTGATTATCTTCATCTACAGTGTCATTGACTGGGATCAACATATTGGGCAGCAGGTGATCAGTGAGATTCTGAACTTGATGTGTTGAAGCAGGAAAAATGGACAACCATACACATCTCAGACTCGTGGACAAAGGCCAAACTGTGAGGGCTAGACAGGGTGTTCCCAGTATGCAGTGGTCAGCGTCTACCAAAAGTGCTCCAAGTGGTGAACTGATGCTGATGAAGGCCAAACCTCACCAACTTACTGGACATCAAGGATCTGCTTCTAATATTAGTCATGCCTCGAATGGTCAGATATATTGTGGCAGCACGATTGGGGCCTACTCAGGTGGTGTTAATGTTATGGCTGATGTATATTTATATGTCAAAGTCTTTGCATGTCTAAATGTGTGTTTGTCTATTTTTCCTTGTGTTTAAACATGTAATCTGATCATCAAAGAGGGCACCTCATGCAAATCATCTGACTCCACTTGATGGGAAGGAAGCAAATATATCCATTCGTGATTTGACAGGGTTGCTGATCACTTTTACAGGCAGCTCTAATAATATCTGACATAAGGAAACGGGCCAGTGTTATCAGTTTACAGCTAACAGGAAGCTTCTTCCTCACTGTTTGAACCCGACTAGTAACTTAACATGAACATCATCATTGTGCTCTCTGTGCGTCAGTACAGTGCGGAGATGGATGCGTTCTCTTCCTCGTGGTTTCAGCGCATCCGACAAATTTGCTTAGGCTAAGCTCGGGTAGCTGGAATTTGGGTCAGCCTGAAGAATGAACAGTGTGCAAGCAAGTGTAGACTTCTCCAGGTTTAAGACGGTGTTCCAGCAGCAGAGAGCAACTGATGTCCATAATGTCTGATCATACTGTCCAACCAGGGGTTTCTGAACCATGGGGGCTGGGGTGGCGGGGGGTGACTCTTTCAATATTCAAAGAAATGATAACCCATGCCAAATTATATTTTTGCCATTTATCACCCATAGTTTCGCCTGGTCTGCCTGATGGCCAGTCCATCACTGTTAGAACCCAAGATCCACACTTTGGGGACAGTTACGTGCTCTTTTCTAGGCTTCATAACTCAGGATCAGAGTAACCTACAGACGTACCCTATCTAACCGCGGTGGTCTCGACAAACAACAAGCAATCCACCTCTGAAAACACTCCAACAGTTCCAAAGGAGCAATGTCAAAGGAGCTTCCAGTGCATGTTTACTGCTCTGTCCACGTTTACATGCTCAACCTGCACACAGACTCTGACTGGTCAGAGAGAGGGGGCGGGGCTAAAGACATAACTGACCTAGATAGGGTTACAGAAGAAAACGAGGCTGCTCACGCTCTTTCTTTGCTCACACAGTGTTAGAATTTCAGAATAAAAGTCCCAAGATGGATTAATATGGACCTTATGTGGACTACCGTCAAGTGTACCGTCTATTTTCATTTCCAATAACTGACTCCTTTCACGTACAGGGCACTAAAGATGTATTATCAATGTCTCAACACGTTTTACAGGTTTCACAGATTGACTCATTATATCAGTGACGTTGCACCACCACCCTAGTGAGCACGCGCACACACACACACACACACACACACGCACATGCACATTAGCAGTCATTTATAGTCATGTATAGTTAGACCATGGTTGATAAGTCACTGTTTTAAACAGTACACTCCCAGTTTTAATTAAATTTTAGTTTGAACACTGTCACGGAGCTGCAGGGCAGTAAAAGTGAGAAGGATATTGCATATATTCACGGCCATCGGGGAAATGCTACCATGTGGAAAACACAAGCAAATTCAGACAGAGGTTGGACGGCTGATATTGTATTTTGGCCCAGATTCATAAAAACGCACAGGGCATGTACAGTGCGGTCTTCATAATTTTGCTGTCTTAACATGTGACCCCAGTAAGAACCAATCAAAATCTTACTATTGACTATTTTTAGATGGAATATCTGTGTTATTGGATATTGGCTTTACACTATTCATGCACAATAATAAGGGAAGCCTGTTAGAAACTCTATTGAGTCCAATTATGTACATTTTGATGTACTGAGTAATTTAGAGGGGTGTTAGAAATAATACATTCGACACAATACAATAATACATAATACAATAATACACAATTTCATACATGCCATCAGAGCCATGGGCCTGTATCAGTGGAAAAGTTCAGCCAGTTCATCATCAACGAGCATTGAACAAGCCTGATCACGTTGGATCATTCATAAAGAAGGTTACAGTAAAGTCCATTTTCTCTTGCAAAACCCAGGACATTACCTGCACACCTTTCCGGGATATATTCATATATGTGGTATTTTTACATGCATGTGTTCTTGCCTGCCATGAATTTCTTGGTGAAGAGGGCGTGATGTCCTGTCAGCGTCTGATCACACGTATAGCAGGTGTCATAGTCAAACTGCTGTTTCAACACTGGAGTTTTGTCTAAGTGGACGGGTTAATGTGCATTTTAAAAGGTGCTCGAGGAAGCTCAGAATCATGTAATTATTTACCACTCGAGGTGTTTGATTCCAAAAAGAGAGAAGCTTGGGAAGATGCTGCAGAGGAAGATGATCACATTTCTGTCAGTTCAGTTCAGTGAGTCTGAAAGTAAACCGGGCCCTTCAGCAGCCCACCATAGGACCACCCAGCACAGACAGAAAGACCCAGTATATGTGGATCAAGTACAGGAGGTATATATACATCACACACACACGCGCGCTCACACACGCACACGCACACACACACACACACACACACACACACACACACACACACACACACACACAGTATTTAACATAGCTGCTTATTATTATTATTATTATTATTATTATTATTATTATATCTATTATTAGTAGTAGTAGTAGTAGTAGTATTATGCAATGGGTCCACCAGACCCAACATGGCCTGAGTAACAAAAGTATGAACACCATATAAGAGTTAAAATATTTGGTATAATGGTCATAGATTGAAACTCTTATCTCTAAGAATTGTAATTGACTCACTGCAGATGGTCATTTAGTGGAATTCAGTTGGATAATTTTGTTATTAAGCTCCAAAATGATAACATCGGCCAATAACAGGAAGATACTGTGGCCTCCGTCATTGTAATAACGTGAAATGGGCCGACTGTGGCTACAGGGGAATAGTGGGTCAAGTTATTTGGCAGAGTTGTATTGACACTGAGCTTCCAAAAATGTGTGACGCACGTTTCTTAAGAACTAAGCAGAGACAGACACAGAGAGACTCTTCCATGTAATGATAGCAGTTCCCTGGCACTTTCAATTTCTATATACTTTACTCAAAATTCAGTTGTAGCCCAACTGCAGACCAGAAAATATAATCCATAAGTTCTATGTTAGGCTCACATATGGAGTCCCAGCGGGTCCCTGATGGGACCGGGAGGGGATGAAAATGGGGCCTATCTGGGTTGTACCCTAAATGGGGCCTAAATAGAACCCATGTGAGTTTAAGTTGGACTGAAATGATGGGGCTCATTTGGGAACCCCAGCCAGGTCCCAGTAACCACATGTACAAACCCACTTCGAGCCTATCTCCACCTGGAACCTATCTAGAATGTAAAGCACACTTCACCCCAGACAACAGTGAAGTGTACCTCTGCTTTGTTTTCAGGGTGTGTTGGTACTGCCATCCTAAAATTAGTTATTTGTGTGTGTGTGTGTGTGTGTGTGTGTGTGTGTGTGTGTGTGTGTGTGTGTGTGTGTGTGTGTGTGTGTGTGTGTGTGTGTGGCAGTAAGCTTATTTCTGCATCATTGCCTGTATTAACCTTTGTTAAAGTTGCACTGTTGTGTTGATAAATAGGGCATTACTGCAGCAGTAATGGTGTTTCCTGAGTTTCGTAAGTCACAGTGTACGAGTTTATTCAGGGAAAAACAATGAATTTTGGGTTTCCCCAGGAATGTGCACCAACAGGCTTCATTGTGGCGAGAGCAGGTTTTCAAGGAGTCCCAAACAGCTGAAGTTTCCCTATGCACACATTCAGAACACACTTATCACGTACTGTTTCTAATGTGCAGTGGTGGCCAGATGGGAAAACTGGAAATCCTGGAATGGCACAAAAAATCCAAAAGCTGCGAAAGCAGCCTGGTTGATAAACAGGACAATATGAGAGTTAGGTCATCGGATTCTTGAGCCACTTTTCCACTGCATGGTACCTGCACTATTCAACTCTACTGGGCTCTACTCACTCAACTCAATTGGTCTTTGGTACCTGGTTTGTTGTCCACTAGCACGCCCCCCCCATACTGACCTTTAAAGCCAAAGATTGACCAGCCACTCCAACCTGATCCGCACCAAGAGCCGTTCGAGCATCAAGTACAGCTTGACTTCACCCAACATCCCTCGAGATGCATAGACGTCAAGCATCCAGAGTCATTTCTGTCCTGCACCGAACAAGAAGGTTAATGTGATAGTAGCTGATCAGGGGTATTTTAACGAATTGTGCCACCATCCCACCATCACATTGAGGTTTAAAGTTATTGGACTGCTGATTATTTGGCAGCTGGAGAGAGAATCGAGTACTGTTTGAGGGGCACGCACTCAGATTCATGACCACCCAAATGCATTCCAGGCCTTAGCATATCTAATTTTTAACATGTAATCTACTGGTGTATACTGGTTATAAGACAGTTGCTTATTTAATTTTTTTTGTCCCACCTTAAATGTCCTATTTATCTCCTATACTGCACCATCATTTAAGGTGGAATGGAAATTCATATGAGAAGCCAGTGTCTGCCTTGCATGTAGGCTAGCTTCCAATGTGTGCTGTACTTCTAACCTTCACCTTCCTCTGCAGTCTGCAGACACCATGCTGACTCTGTTGTCCCACCACAACCTCAACCAAAGACTTTTTCTCCTCTCTTTCATTTTGGCTCAGCGCGAACCTGAGATAGGTTTTGGGAAAAGCTTAGTTTTGTTCAGCAGCAGGTTGTCAAGTCATTCAGTGCATGAAAGAATTTTAATTTTGAATCTTAATTTCATATAAAAATAAATAAATAAATCAGCCGAATGCAATGAGGAGGTGTGAAGTCTTTTTTATTGTGTGCTGGGACTCTAAAGTCAGGCTGACACTGTGCAGCATCTGGAAGGAGGAGGGGTTGGAGAATGCAGCTGTAAAAGTCTACATATATGGTATTGATTAAAATTGACTCAGCGTGCAGTTCTGTCTCAGATAGGCATGTAAATAATTACTGGGGTGGTCTGATTGGATCCTGGGCCTTGACAGAAGAGTGCATACAAATGCTTTCCCCACTGCCCTTTAAAAGGCTCTCAGAGGCTACTTTTGGGTTGTGTACCTCTAGGTGAGAGATCATTGACTTATAGACATGCGTCTATGGTGCACATGAAAATATTACCCAGTTGACAGACTTTGAGAGGTTTCAACAAGTTGGCGAAGCCACCATCAGCTTTGCAGTGGTGTAATGAATGAGAAAACTGGACGGCTACAAACTACAAGTGTTGACAAATCCAAGCTCTGTTTGGAATTCAGTGACAGTCGGATTTAAATATGGAGGACTTACGGTGCGTGCTTCCATCCTCCCTTTATTGTATAGCGACACACTGTAACAACGGCTGGTATAATGAACTGGGGAGCAATCGTTTGCCATAGTCATTCACCCCTAGTGGTGATAAGAGGCATAATAATAGCTCAGCGATATGTGCAGGACATCCTGCAGACATACGTTGCTTTTCTTGGCAGGACTTTCTTGGCATTTTTCAGCTGCATGATGCTCTCACTCACAGCATGGAAGGGTCTCCACCAGATTGTGACGCTTCCTTGGCCTGCTTGGTTGCTAGATTTATCCAATCAAACATTTATGGGACCAGCGGTGATGCCAGCATCGGCAACCTACGATTGTGCAGGATCTACAGGCCCAGCTGCAACATCTGTAGGCAGATGTGCCACAGGATGCCATGGGAAACCTGAATACCTCCATGCCCAACTGTATCTCCTCTTGTACTCAGGTTATTGGAGCCCAACAGGGTGCTAGATTAAATTTTCCCCAATAAACTTTTCACTCTAATATAGGAATCAGATACAAATCATCATTATATTCACCCAATTAAAGTTTAATTCCATTCCAACAACTCAGCAAACGTATGATGGTGGCCGTAGTGTCCTCCACTGGCCTTGTACCAATGGTCTTGTAACAGTAGCTGCGACTTTGTGAAACTCTGAGACACTTATATTTCCATTTGACAATTTTAAAATTGCTTTGCTCATTCTTTATGACACGGCTGATGTTTGGGGAAAAGACCACACCTGCACTTCGCTCTGTTATCTCACATTCATTTCCGGGCCTCAAGGAGATTCTAAGCCATCAAGCTCTAACAGATCATGCAACCACAAACTTCTAATTTACATTTCTTATGGCCTTTCAACATCCTCGATAGTCTTGTTAGGTCTGTTAGTTATGTCACATCAATCACATGTTGAGCCTGCTTCTACTTGTGGACAAATGGGTAATTTATCAATAAACTAGAACATTTGCAGTACTTTCAGGTCTTGTGGGCTGATTCCAGTATTCAGTGGACATTACCTACCAAAAGAACTCCAAGAAAGGACAATCAGTGACCCAGTGACAGGTTCCAGGGTCCAGAGATCATGAATGCAATCCTCTGAGGCACCACCTCCTTTCTCTGCGGTGTTAGTGTGCCAGCTATGGACGTCGTCCCACATCCCTTCTGCATTGTTAATGTGCCTAACCCTATCCAGAGATGGTGTAGATGTTTCTGAGATTCTCTGGCAAACAGGCATTTCTGTGTCATACACTATCAAAAGATGCGCAACCAGATACCAGCCAGATACCAGCCAGATACCACGGAACATGAGTCAGAGCTGTTTTGGTGGCACGAAGGGGAACCTACACTATATTAGACAGGTGGTTGTAATGTTATGGCTGATCAGTGTACATGCAATTATCATGCATTATCATTGAACTGGAGAAAATGAGACGTTCCTCTATTAGTAAGCTTTTTAAATATATGTTGTTATGATGCACAAGTACTGGGTTCTGTGGTACAATCTCTACACTGTGCATTCAATAAAATACAATCGTATAAAACATTTCAACATCTTGCCAACTATAATCCTACCAATGGGCCTTTTCATGTAAAATACACCTTTAATTCATGGGTCGATCATCAAATAAACAGAGGAAAAATACTGTTAAATACATTGATTTGAATAGGGTCTGTAGTAATCAATGGTTCTGGAACATTTACTCTATGGACAAAAGTATTGAGACACCTGCTAATGCACTATTCTCAATCAACTGCATTCATGAAGTTCATCCTTTTGAGGGAATGTTGCCTAAGAAGGGCATTCTATTAGATTTTGGAACATTGCTCTGATCATTTGGTTGCATGATCACCTGGGGACCTCACCCCCGACTCCCCATCTCATTCCCAAAGTACAGGATGGAGCTCCAACTTTACAGCAAACACAGTTCCACTGCTCCACAGCTCAATGCTGGGGGCATTATACCCCTCTAGCCAATGTCTGGCATTAAGCACGGTGCCTGTAGGTTCATCTGGAGGTTTTATCTGCTCCAGCGAATCCTATTCTATTGGTAGTTTCCAATGCCTGGTTTTAAGTAATAGATCATTTCTGTCTAAACAACCCTGACACACCTACAGCTCTTTCCTTGTTGTGCCCCTGTGCCAACCTCCATTTATTGTAGCCAGAGCACACTGAAGGCCACACCTCTGTGCAACCAGAAAAACAACAACAGCAAAACAATTATCTGTTTGGACTTGCAGACGCACACAGAGCAACACATCCCCTAAACAGAGAGAATGAATGAATTATGATTTCCTCTTAAAGTTCAACAGGTCTTCCAAATGTACTAGAGGTTCGGCAGAGGTAACAGTACCCTGCAGGCCTTGAATGGCAAAGCTGGGTTTCAGGAAGTACAGGGCTCGTAAAACAGCACGAGGCATTTCTGATGTGCTTCTCCTGAGTGAGAAGGAAATTAATATGTTGTTTTGGGAATTAGTTGATTTTGCTCATCCGTGCACGAGACGAGGGATTTAAAGCAATGTATAGAACTTTATTGAGAACTTACATAACATACAGAATGGCAGTGTTTTGGCTTCGTTTTTCTTTTTTCTTTTTTTTTTTTTGTTCTTACAAATGACCTATAGCACGTTCACTTGAAGACAGACAAAAAAAATACAACACGTATAAACAAACTACAAGGAAGAAAAACAATGAAATTCAACAAACACATACAAACATACAGTATAAATTCGATATAAATAAATGCATACTCTACCAGGAATTTACACAGCTGTCTTTTAACATACGACAGTACAATAATAAGGATGATCATGGAACATACAGTGCACACTGAGAGATACAATGCATAAAACTAACTGAAATATGTGTTAAACATTCTTTTAAACAATGAACTATGTATTTCACAAGGTGAATATATTGTATGTATTTACCTCTGGTTGTACATGTGTATGCAATAAGCTCCCTGGACCAAAATATAGCACCTTGGTAACTGTTTTGTAAGTGGTAGTAAATTCAGGCTCCTGCAGATGGCACTGCATAAGGATGACTGGACTATAAATACCTGCAGGGTGTGCAGCAGGATTCATACATTGAGAAGAGGTGGAAAATGGCAACAAAAAAAAGGTAGATGGTAATGATTGGCAAAAGGGAGTGATTGCATGGGACGTTCCTACCACCTGAAACATGCAAGGTGCCATTGTGTTGTTATGGAAGCTAATATGTGATGTAACATCACCTTTTCGTTTCATTCACATGTTAATGATGCTCACATCTGTGTATTCAAAGCATCACTTTACCTCAATGCCTGCCATGTGTGATTGAAGGACCCCGATAAAAAAACGAATCAAGATAAGAGCAAACCACATCCCATCCCAGAACATCTTCGGGCCTATACTTCTAAGAGCTTTGTGGAGTCAGTCAGAAGACTTGCCTTCTCACCATGTTTCAACTGAGATGTTCCCGAGCTGCATATGTCGAACAGGACAGATTTGCTGAGTTGAGATTTGCCGTCTGATGCTTCAGTCATCGAAGACAATGAGGCTGTAAAGAACATTGATATGTTTGAGACTGACCGTGTAAAATCAGTGCATTTTTATTGGTTGCAGATCACAGTCTTAAAAAATGATTTCCAAGCTACTACTACTGACAGCAGAATCGATGCAACCCTCTGTCATCTACACTATAAGGACAAAAGTATTTGGACACCTGCTGCGTCATTGTTTCTTTTCCAAAATCAATCAATTAAAAAAAAAAATTGTCTTAGGTTTTGTTGGAGTAGATGTCTCTACTGTTCAGGGAAGGCTTTTTGATTTTGACCAGGTCAATGCTTTAATATTTATGTTCCCATTCCAGCAGCGACACTGGGACGTTCAATAACTCCAGCAACACCCCTGTGTTGTCAAAATCAAAGCTCTGCTGAGAATGATTAAAATGCAGTCAATCCAGTACAGTAACAAAAGTACACTCAATGGTTACTACACCGAATTATATATTACAAGCCCTGCATGAGCTGAATAGAGTATGTTGAATACAGTTGAAACTGTACATGCCGGTACATGCACAGTGGGACATGGTCCTGGTACTTTTCTTCTCACCTGTGTGAGGTCCAGGCATGTGAGCGATACCTGCAGTTTTCATTATCCGTTTCATCTGATAAACTGAAAGTAAACACAGGCGTCAATACATGATATGTTACAATCAAACAACTCAGAGTAACTTTCCCCTTTTCTGTAATGTTTGTTGATTTGCATCAGTGAATGTGACAGAGTAGGGATCAGTAGCTCTTTCAAAAGCAGCGGCCTGTATGACTTAGAAACCAGAAACTACTGTTTAGCATCATGGAAACATTGGGACTAGATATGAAAGGACGATAAAGCAGATTTCATCAACAATAACATACTGAAATTTGCACATGGGTTATCTGTGTTTTCTGTTGTTCAGTGTTAGAGAAATGCTTTGCATTGCTATCTCATTTGCTCTCAAAGGGCATATTTCGTTAAATACAGAACTGTCCTCAGTTCACAGAAGTGGAAAAGGTAGGTGTAGTATGTGTACACTGTTAACGTTCTACTGTATCGCACTGGGCATGATTCAGGCTGAAAAACACCATATGACCTTTTGCTTAAATGGGTGGGGCTAAATTGCTGTGGAGTGAAGTCATCAGTGTGATGGACACATCCAAAGCAAGAGCTGAGATGAATGAAGTTGTGGGGGTAGCACTTGTGACTGGTTGCCTGTTATATCTTTTTCCTGTCAAAATTGAAAACCAATGATATGCAAAGTAGCAGCAATAAACCACAAGTGGACCCGTTTTCTCGAAAGAAAAAAGGGAGCCAAATATAAGACGATAATTTAACAAAAGGTCTGGCCACAATGCTGTCGACCCTCCAACACTCATTGGCTCTTTTTCTGGAAAGGCCAACTTTACCTATAACAAGCAAGCTGATTGGCTCTTTTTGTTGACGAACAAGCCTTTATCCATACACTGATGCCATTACGATAATTCATGTATATATTTCAACCAGTGGCTTCTTTATTTCACTCAGATCTTTACTTTGAATTCCTTTTCCTATATAGCATGAGTCCCTGATCGTGGTCCACTGGGTTTACATCACAGACACATACTTGTCTGTATGATTCAGGTTTATTACTTAAAAAATGTCAATTTTATTCAACTAAGTGGATTAACAGAAGTAGAATTTTAAATTCTAGTTCCTTTAACAACAAAAATTCATCATACATTTTATTGTACATGCAACACAAAGAGCTGATGCTACTTAAATTGGAGGGATCTAAACCAGTACTTCTCAACCCTGGTGCTGAAGGCACCCCTACCCTGCACATTTTAAAACTTTGCCCGCTGCTACCACATCTGACTAATCAGCTCATTACCAAGCCCTTCAGACTTGCATGGGGAGTCTTAAAGCTGAAATTTGCAGGGCAGGGGTGCCTCTAGGAGCATGGAATATGTAACCTTCTAAGTCACAGGAACAAAAAGCTTGTTTAATAAAGGGCTGAAAGGAATGAGATTTTTGGTACATGAAGTCAAGTGGACCTCACGGTTTAAAAATACATACAGGAAAAGTGCAATCCTGGGAAGGATGGGAGAACCATGATGCTATCATGTGAACATTTGAGATGCTATGGAACAACGTTTGTGTCCCTAAAGAATCTTTAAATCACAGTTTTGCAAATGAATAATGAAAAAGGATTTAGGATCCTATATTTTTAATATTCAAAAGCTTACCTATCATTACAATGACCATCACCACAGCAACCACAATTATAGCTGTTGTCAGTGTCACCATTGGCACCACTACATGCATTAGCTGCCATTCACTGCCATCGCCTTTGGACTTGGCACTAGAGAGCGCTGCAGAAAGAGAAGGAAAAACACCTGTGAACTGAATCAGCTGTGTTTACATGTCTTCCAAAGGAAGTAAATCAGAGACTAAGCCATAGTCATTCTGTGCTCATTGTGAACATGGGGTGAGATGGTGACATTTTTGCCGTGGGCTTTCTGACCATGTCTTCATCAGAGCATAGAAATATCTATCTGACTGTAGGTGATCTCACATACAGTCAAAAAGGGTGGTGTAAGGCAGGCCGGGTCCTGCTCAGTAATGCAAAAACAAGCAATCCTAAGTGTTACAAGCCACACTAAGCTGAAGGTTTGGAAGGACAGGAACATTTAAACATGATGTACTTTGCACATGAAAAGCAATCACACTTTTCCTTTGCTCTCCCATGAACACTTTCCCCCCCTGCTGACAGCAGTACTTAAATCAAGTCATGACATGAAGATTCTGGGCTGGAACTTACAGCAGGGAGGCTGGCAGTAAAGAGTTGTCAGTCCATATTTCACATTTCCACGCTTTGCCTGGGTGAACAAAGGATTTCATTAGTGACATCAATGGCTATGTTTACATTGGCCCTAATAATCCGTTAATAATCAGACTAACTGCTCAGTCGGAATAGATTACATCCACGCATACACTTCAGTCGGAATAGAGTCATCCGATTGAGGCCATTCCGATTACAATTTTATCTGATTGAAGGAGGTGTGTTATCCTTTAAATAATACATTAAATGGAAAAATAATAATAGCCATGAAAAGACCTGTATCTGATTACATTCTGCACATGTGCATTTGCATCTGCAAAATTTGGAAATTTCAAAAGACCTAGAAATTGTTGGATGGCCAATAGAATTTTCAATAGAAGCTAATATAATTATAATTATAATTATAATAATATCTGCCCAATGGTGTCTGCATTCAGTATGTCTTTTCTGGACATATAGAAAGTAAGAAAGTGGACAAATTCATCAATATCTGACTTACCTTGATGCAGACACTTGGGTCACAGAGATCCATGGTCAGATCTGGTTTTACTGTCTGAAATTTCTCCTGTAAACATTGATGAGAAGTTTGGATTAAATCTGATAGCTTGTGATCAGTGAAAAAGTTCTGTTTTCTAACGAAATTGGATTGAACTCAATACCAAAAACATCACATTTATTATAAACAGAGGCTGCTCAGAAACACTGCCCGTCTCTTGTGTTATATAAGCACCATGGACTGCAGTGCAGTGCTTGGACCCCAGTGATTTCCATTTGCTGGGTGATTTATAGACTGTGGTGCAGTGCTTGGACCCCAGTGATTTGCTATTATAGGTAAATCAGTGTGTTTCAGATGACAAAATCAAAATGTTTAGCTGGTAACAACCAGAGTTAAGACACCTTTTCAACCATTATTCAAGAGCTACTGACGACCAAAATATGAATGTGTGAAAATGAAACCTTCACCTCTCATTAAAACTTGGCTTTATTGTGTTAGATTCAATTAGCTGATTACGTTAAATGCTATATGTGGGTTTGACCTCTTCCCAAAACTCATCAAATCTATAGTCCATGTAAATGTCATATTTACATACAAATGAGATGAAAATAGCTTGTGTCTGAACTCTCCAATCACATGTTCACCTGTCTCAGCTGCGATATCACAGCAGGTTTGAGATTTCCAGAGGTTTTTCTTTGTTTGGTGGCATTTAGAGAGTTGGTTGCAGAATCATTTTTTCCTAAATGGTCAACAAGAGTCTTTAATTATGGCTACAAATGTTGACAGGGAGCGTGTTTTCTCATCTACAGGAACAGAACAGTGGAAGAAAACAAATTACTTTCCATGATAAACCATTACGTCTTACAGACAGATAGAGATTAGGTTGTCAGGTAGAGATTAGGTTGGGAAAAGGGCAGAAGAATTCCTTTATATCTTAAATGCTTCCTTCCCAACCCCTGTAAAGGCTTCTGAACAGTTGTTTTGTGATGTGATCAACATTCATTCCATGTTTCACTGCTTGTTTTCTTGGACCCCTGGTGATAATAGGATAATTTGACAATGGTGTGGCCACGTAAATGGACTATCCAGAAAGGGAATGTTTTATAGAAGGCTACATTCCACTGGTTTACTATTTCTTTTGAAATCTACACATGCCATCGTGCACGTCGTCAGAACGAAAACAAAGCAATACAAGTGATATGCTGACAGATTTCTACATGTCATCTTGCCAATATCAACTCCTGCTTGCCATCATGACCTCATCACTAATGAACGTCTGTCTACTGTGTTGTTAAAGCTGGTCCAATAGCGTGCTGTGCAGAAGAAGTCAGGCCAACTTGAAATAATAAAGTAATTAATTATAAAGTGTTTTGACTTGAGTTAACTCATTCTGGTCTAGTCAAAAGTGCTGGGTTTGGACTTACACTTAATGAGCAGCAGTTAGACAGTTGTGCCACTCTAGAGCTGTGAAAAACACAGACTAAATTTTTCTCCAGTTTTCAGTGAGTTTGAGGAAGGCTGTCCCGTAACATTACAGAAACAATGTTCCAGAAATGTTCTGAAAACGTGTGAAGAAATAATGGTTTATATCATGTTATTAGAATGTTTCCAACACAACATTCCCAGTTAGATAAAGCTAACTTTATGGAAACTCATTTGAGGCATGAATTCTATTACCTTTTGAAATATCAAATCTACTAAATGTGATGTATGTGTGTGTGTGTGTGTGTGTGTGTGTGTGTGTGTGTGTGTGTGTGTGTGTGTGTGTGTGTGTGTGTGTGTGGACAATGTCCATGTACATTCACAGTTCTGAGGTGGGGCAACTGTCTAACTGCTTGCTTGCCAAGCTATGGGATATTATTATGATTATATAATCCCCTTATCAGGAGTCTGTAAAAGCTTAATAATAGACTCTAAAATTCACTCTGTTTCACTTTGTTTCACTCTGTAACGAGTTACTCTATAATGTCTTTATTGTACAGTTGAGCCAACTGAAATTCTTACAGAGTGAAATAATATATAAATATTCTCTTCATGCTGTGACATTTATTGCTGTGATTTATATGCAGTTTAGAACTCATGATAATCATTAACATGCGCCTACTTGAAAATGGGTTGTTATGATCATACTTCACATCAGTAGCTGTCTTGAAAAAGTGAGTTGTTGACTTTTGATTATCCAATACGTTTTCTAAGCGGTATCTTAGAGATGCAGAGGAACAACAGTAATATGCACCCCTTATAAATACACCCTTTAGCCAAAAATAACACAACGTCATGTATGCACATGTACCTTATTTCTGAAGCAAGAAATCTCAAAGGAACTTTGTTCTAAGGAACGCTGCAACCTACAGCACTTACAATATCTGCTTTAAGCCATGCAACCTAAGAGCCACACTTTGTGGGTAATTACATGACCAATTTCTTGGCTCTCAGACATGATACACGTATCACAACCAATTACACAACATATTTCGTTGCACAACCATTGTGGTCTCATCATTGCATAATGAATTTTCAGTGAGTAATCATTTGGCAAATTTCACAAATTTCCAACTAAATTAAATTTAGATTTAACACCAAATTGGTGGGGATGCGTCGGTCCAGCCATTCTAATGCTAGAATGCAGATGAGTGTTGTCCATTGCAGTCAGTTGATTACTTCTGTGTGCAACTATTTTTTTCATGATGAGTGCACATACATCCGAATCCCTTAATTGTAAGGGGTAAAGCGAGGTTGGAAATGGTTATATATGCTGATGATTGTATGATGGTACATATAATATATCATATATAATATTTCATTCAGTGGGAAAATGAACAGGAAAACACCTGTTACAGAGCATCATGCCCCTGCACTTACCACTTCAACTTCGGTGGTCTCCATGTCCTTACACTCGTCAGCGACAGTTTTGGTACACTTGCTCAAAGAGAGACCGGTCTTGACCCGAGATGTCACATGCAGCTGGGGGAGACCTTCTTGTGTGGTCACTTCCCAAGCTAAAGGAAACAAAACATTTAAAAAAAGACCCAGTAAATGTCTCTCTGCTTTAAACAGATGTGACATGACATGGACTTGTCTCTTGTATTGCCTAATAAAGTGTTTTCCCTTAAATTAACTAATCAGACGTGTCAGAGCAGGGGAAAGACTGAGCCATGCAATGCAGGAGCTTTTTCAGAACAGAGAATGGAAAATATTAAAGAACAGAAATGTTGATTATGCTTCATTGTCTATTTGCACAAAACAAAAGAAAATCATAGAAAATAAAAACGAATAAAGAAATTACAAACAGACGATGATGAAGATGATGATGATGATGATGATGATGATGATTATTATTATTATTATTATTATTACTAACTAATTAATGATAAATTAGCCAATAGAAATGCTCTTATCCAAGAAACTGTTTATTATTACCCTCGTATCTCCATTTTTGTGGTAAATCTGTCAGATGTTCTTTATGCAATATTCATAATGAATGAGCCAATAGAAATGCTCCAAACTTGTTTTTACACTGACTTTTATTGAAAGTTATGAAGGGATTATTTTCTGTAAAGCTACGTCAAAAACAGTTCATTAATAACCTTTAGAACCCAAAGACGTGTTTTTGTAGTTTGACGTAGTTTCCTTCACCCATGAGACACAAATGGCAGATATAGTCCATTTCAAGAGATCCTGTGTCTTCATCTGAGATGTAAAAATGAACAGAATCCAAATAATTGTATAAACGATGTATGTTTTCAAAAATCTACTTGCACCTGTAGTTGTGGATTTTTGGGTTCTAAGAGTTAAACTGCTGTCGCTGTCCTTCATTCAACTTCCAGAGGTTTTCCAAACCAAGCCAGCAGCTCGGCCTTTCATGTAGAACATATAAAAAAACACATCCTTGTATGGTAACTTTGGCAAACATCAAAGGCTCTGCAGTTACACCACTGTTGGCTGTCAGTGGGCACAACCACAGTGTTGTCTAGGAGGCAATCACGTCCAGGAGATCTAGGCCACAAATGTCAGGAGATCAAAGCAACAGCCCTCACAAACAGAACTTTGAGCTTTGACATTTGTTCTTTGATCAAATAACCACTAGCTAAAGCAGGAGAGATAAAGTGACTTCAGGACGACATCACTGAGACAGTGAAATCTGGACCTTCAAGAAGAATCATGAGGGTTTGGAACATGAGTCACTAAGTAAATGTGGTGAATTTACATGCAACAAATTATTCTTTGAAACTTGCATGAACAAAATAATCCTTTCTATGGTCAGTAGTAGTCGGGATCCCACAATGACAGGACCACCCAACTACTGCGGATTGGAGAAGTTAATATATTCTTACCTGGGTAATTCCCTTCCGAAAATGGGCACCTCACCCAGACGCCAGCCTCTGTGATGAACTACAAACACAAATCAAAGCAGATGTTGTCTAAATAACGAGTGGGAGGATCATTTTCATTTTCCGTGAAGCTTCAATTAAAGCTTAAGCAGTCGTTTATATGATAACATTAATATTGTCTTTAGTGGTATGGAAATGATCAAATGCATTAAGATGAAGCGATAATATTTACCTTCATGCAAAGCCGGGGATGAGGATCCACCGCTGAGTAAGTCACCTGTGGAGGGTTGTGTGGTCAGGTGCAAATCAAAAATCCTGGCCATATATTTTGTTGCTGGCTTTTTGACATACACTATATGTCCAAATGTTTGTGGACACCCCTTCTAATGAATGCACGAATGCACCCAGCTTATTTAGTCCTTGTAGAGAAGTACTGCCAATGAAATAGGTTAACAGATAAACATGAACTGGCACCATGACTAATGCCAGGTGTGGGTTAGAGGGATAGAAAGCCCCCCTGCACTGAGCTGTGGTGCAGTGGAAATGATGGAGCTCCATCCAATACTTTTGGGATGAGTTGGGGAGTTGGGGATGGGGTGGGATGGTGATCCTCCAACATCCTGATCTTACTAATGCTTTTGATGCTGAATGCAATCAAATCCAAGTCTAGTAGAAAGCCTTCCTCTGGAGAGTAGAGAGAGTTACTCCAATAAAGCAGACAAAATAATGTTTGAGCAGGTGTCCCAATACTTTTGTCCATATAGTGTCATTTGAAACGTATGATGAGTGGACTTGTATCTCCACTAGAGGTACAGTTTCCACAGCTTACTTTTCTTTTGACGTTCGTCTGAGAGGAATCGGCAAGGTCTCGGCACACATCCTCTTCTTGCAGCTCACACAAGGTAACGGAGGCATCAACGTGGCATGCTGCTTCCCAAGACAGTGTCTCCTCCACAGGATCAAAGCTTATCCCAGACCACAGCTCCTCCACACCTTCGCGGCATGAGAGGTTTCTGTCAGCCCACTGCTCATCAACAAAGCAGAACCTTGTGCAAATGTATACTCACGGTTTTTGAAAGGGCAGACTTGAATCCGTGGTGCGTCCGTCATGACTGACCAGCCCTGTGATGAAACACCACAGTCCTAATTGAGCTACTGAATGCATTTTTGTGGAGCATTTGAAGCTGATTGATGTAGAAATATTATGTAACTTTGGGTGAAAAATGCTCAGCTGTGGTTGGAGATCAAGTCAAACAGCTGCCCAGATAAGTTGTCATGTGGGGCCTGTACGGGGAACCCAACTGGGAACCAGAAGGTTTTGTCCATGGGTTCATTGTTGTCCCCACATATGGATGCCCACTAGGGTTCCTGATGCTTGCCTTGCTTTTGATTTGTCGCCTGGAGAACTCTGAAAAATTCTGGAGTCTGGAGGTGATTAGCTGCTCTCCACAACACAACGAATATGATGCAAAATCAGTGGACTTGTGTAGTTTGACATGACTTTTGGATCTTCTGGATTTTCTTTGGAAGGAGGAACAAAAAGCCAGCTAATATGTTCCTATGGGGCTTAAATAAGTGAAATGTGGGCTAGGTGGGCTCCAACTGGGCATGGGCTCTCTATGTTGTTACTGAGACCGAGTTGGGCTTACCAAACAGGCCCCACCATTACAGCCCACCTTAATCTCACATTGTTCCCATCTAGGATTCGCTGACATCGGTGGGAAGACATATGTGGGCCCAACATGGAACCTGTGGATACATCCTGGTTCCCATTTGGGCTGCCCGTAGAGGCCCCACATAGGCATGTTATCTGGGACTGTTTGAAGTTCATGGTTTGTCACGTCTATGTTCTGAGTGCTCATTACTCAACTATGCCAAGATAAATAGAGATTTCCAGTCTAGGGCATCTTGATTATGTAGGGCAAATACCAAAAGATCTTTTTACTTGTAGAATAATCAACCCTGCTTAAAAATAGCTTGGCCAGCTGGTTAGGCTGGTTAAGCTGGTTCACCACCTTTGCTTTAGGCCAGTATTGGATAGGTTTTGCTCATGTTTGATGGTTTAGTTGGTCTAAACCACTAAACCAGTGAGTCTTGCTTTTCAGCAGGGGTTCCTTACCTCAATGCACAGACAGGGCACAGGTTTGGAATACTTCAGCGTGACTTTCTTCAAAGGATTCTCCTTTTTCACCTGAAACAGGAAACAGAACTGACGGACTGGTTTGGTTGGAAGTCAGATGACCATGAGTTCGCCCCATAGAAATTTGGGCGGATTTGTTTGCCTGTATTTACAGTGGTTTCAAGATACGGCCTGTACCGACCCAACCAAGTGCTTGTCTTCAGTTTGGATTCAGTTCAGTTGAGCAGAATTTAGGTCGAGTCATGTGGGTCAGAAGGGAATTTGTGTTTATACGGATTTAAATGGACTGATAAGAGTAGGCTCTGTATATTAGTAGGCTCTTCTAGAACCAGAAGATCTACTAGATCAAACACATAGTAGTGGAGTGTTCCTCAAACTCAGGATCAGAGTAACCTACAGACATGAGGCACATATCGAAATTCCTGAAAGCTTCCAGTGCATGTTTATGCTCTGTCCACGTGAACATGCTCAAGCTGACTGATCAGTGAGAGGGGGGCGGGGCTAATGATGTCACTGATGATCCAAAATTGGCTTATAGAGGAAAATGAGAAGGGAGGGGCTGTTTGTTCACTTTCGTTGCTCACATAGTGTTCAAATTTCAGTATAAAAGTCCTGAGAAGGGGTAATACTGATAAATACTACATAAGGGGGGGGTTGGGGCCACTAACCTAGAATCTCCTGAAAATGACTAATAAAAGTACAGTGAATCAGTGGTTCTCAGCATGAGTCATGGGGTGCTTTTGGGGTGAATTAAGTGTGGTAGGAACTTCAAAGCATCTTTTGAGCTATCCAGAGCCTTCCAGCATAGGGATAAGCTTACCAGGTTCTAGATAAAACCCATAATCCTGATCATAAGAGTTCCATTCATTCTCATGGCCAGGTATTTCTGTGCCAGCCTGAAGAACGACTCACCAGTGCTTGAGCTCCAGTGCCTGTGCAGATGTAGTCCTTGTGGCAGAGCCTCAGCTGGTAATCTTTATCCTCCAGCATGTCTGAAACACTCACAGAGAGCTCCTTCTTCTCAAAGTCCACCTCATACTGGATCCTCCCCGCTGTTAACATAAAGAGAAACAGGCTTGACGCATTCTGGGACACATTCTTTACAGTAACCATGACCTTTCAGTACAGCCGCCCTCTAAAAATAAAGGGTTGTATGCAGGGCCTTTGTACGCCTAGTCAAATCACGAGTGTTTGAAAGTAAGTTATACACTTAAAAATAGCACATTACATGGACAAAAGTATTGGGACACCTGCCTGTTCATTGTTTCCGCTGAAATCAAGCATATTTAAAAAAAAGTGTTTGTCTATCTTTTGTTGGAGTATCTGTCTTTATTAGATTCTGGAACACTGCGGTGGGGATTTGATTGTATTCACTGACAAAAGTGTCCTATTCTATTGGCAGGACTTGGCAAGCTGTGTGTGCATTTGCATATCTGTGTCGATAATGGGTGCATCTAGTCAAGTAACTGAATGCATTTATTATAAGATGCGTCCATAAATATTTGGACATATAGTGTACACTGTAAACATGATGTTGTATTCAGTCCATTGGATTGAGAGCACATATTCTATTCCTATGATGGGAATCAGGTGATAATTCACTTACTGATGCATTCAGGAACATTTCTCCTTATGTCTGTGTTGCTGCAATCTGTTAGGAAAGAAATCAAACAATGGACACAGATGGGTCTCAGAACACTGCTACTACTACTACTACTACTACTACTACTACTACTGCTGCTGCTGTTGCTGTTGCTGCTGCTACTACTATTATTATTATTACTACTACTACTAATACTACTACAACTACTGCTGCTGCTACTACTACTACTACTACTGCTACTACTACTACTACTACTACTACTACTACTACTGCTGCTGCTGCTGCTACTGCTGCTACTACTACTACAACTACTACTACTATTATTACTACTACTACTAATAATACTATTACAACTACTGCTGCTGCTGCTGCTGCCGCTACTACTACTACTGCTGCTGCTGCTGCTGCTACTACTACTACTACTAATACTACTACTACTATTATTATTACTACTACTTCTACTACTAATACAACTACAACTACAACTACTGCTGCTGCTGCTGCTACTACTAGTCTAATGACTACTATTTGTGCTAGTAATGCATTAATTACTGATTACTGCTATTGTTTCTGCTGCTAGAAGTACTACCACCAGTACTATTACTACTACCGCTACTACTACTACTATTACTAACACCAATACTAATACTATTACCAGTACTATTGCTATTACTACTACTACTACTACTACTATTACTACTACTACTACTACTGACAATACTACTACTGACCATACTACTACTACTACTACTACTATTACTACTACTACTACTACTGACAATACTACTACTACTACTACTACTACTACTACTACTATTACTTCTACTACTTCCAATACTATTGCTGCTACTATTATTACTACTTGTACTACTACTACTGCTATTACTAACACCACTACTGCTACTACTACTACTACTACCTCTATAGCAATATGATATAGCAACCTTGTACCTGGAACATGGTAGAATTTGGAAATAGCCACACCACAGATATGCGGCCAAGTTTTGAGAGTTAGATGCACATCCTCTCCTGAGTGCACTTCCAGGCAGTCATCCTGAACATTCACCTTCCACAGAAATACACACAAACAATATTTATATCCAGTTCCAAAGTCCAAGAACAACAGAGACACAGAACAACATTCTTAGATTCTTAGATCTGTGTTTTTAAGTAACACAGAGAGTCATCTGGTGCCAGTTCTCTCTTTCCCTCGAGGCACACAATGAAAAGAGTGAATGGACTTGTACTCGCAGGTGGGTGTGCTTCAAACTTGCCGCTAGTCATTTTTAACAAAAGAAAGCTTTGCATGGAAAAGGAAAAATAAATCACCTCTTAGCCAAACCTGTAATTAGCCACTCAGTGCAAAACGTCATGTCCTGTGTGTTTTGTTTGAGAGCAGTGGAGAAGGTATATATGGTTTTATTGTAAAGATATAAATAAAAATATTGGCAATTTTAAACAAACCTTAATTTCCAGTGGATGTCAGTGTGATAAAAAATAAAAACTGGTTTCTGTGTGATGGCGATTTTATGCGTATATTTACAATTATCGTCAAAAACACATTTGCACTCAAAAGGAATCAATGCGTGTTTGCAATAGTGTCGTGCCAGACTGTCATAAAGTCAATCAGAATGACAGCAGGTCATCTTCATGGTCGAGTCCCACTTTTGTGTTAGTGGAGATGACCAACAAACCTGTGTGTGCAGGCACCATCGTCAGCACCAAGAGGAATGGTCCAGACAGCCTGGTGCCATGGTGTGGGTGACTTTGGTCTTCATAACAGGCACCCAACATGACATTAAACAGGTGCTGCAACGAGTGGCCTTACTTCTGTCCACACACTCTGGTGCTCTATTCCAAAAGGACGAAGTTCTCAAACTGCTGCTATCTCGAGAGCTCGCCTTGAAGACACAGATTCTATGCCATTGTCAGTTGGATTGCCGATTGAAAATGTGTGGGATGCTATTGGAAGCCCTAACACTCCACCCAATCTACAATCTGCAGAACTGAGAGAGAACATTCGAGCTGCATGGGATGGATCATCACAGGACACCATTTGGAACCTCTACGACTCCATGCAGAGACGTATGTCATGTTGCGTTAAACCCGACGCCGTAATGAGAGACAGGACTTCTGTATGTGTAGATCAATAAATATTGATCATATCAGTCTACATTTATAATCAGTTATTGTTTCTGGTGGCTCTACAACTCAAAGCTGGGGAGGTTTATACCCCTCTTGATGGGTGTCCCCTTCCTTCCATCCTTGCTTTTTTGCTTCGTTTGACTGGGGGGTGTTGTTTGTTCGTTTTGTTGGACACATCCCACCTCATACACCTCATAAACATGCCCATGATTTGCTGTCACAGGTGCATAAAAAACATACAGCAGCAGTACCTGTTCGTTTATCAGTCTCCCTTTCATTGCACGTGAGAAGTTCACAATTCTGCAACGCTCCATCATCCCTGTGGTGACCATGCACAGGTAGATGCCGCGGATGTGCTCTGGAAGAGAGATATTCACTTACAGTAACTCAGTCAAATTCCAGTTGATCCACCACTATCTGACTGACCCACATGAATGGAATCGGGCTGTACCAGTCAGGAAACATGCACAGGTTATAAGGGCTGGGAAATGACAGCCATAGGGGCTTCCAAAGAAATGTATCTGCACTAAAAATAATGAGAAGGAAGGACTCTGTGGCATTAGCAGCTAAAGTTACTACATTGTTCTTGTAAGGGAAGAGCATGGTACGATTAGATTTAGTCATCATCTAGCCCTGGGGGTCTCCAAGCCTGCTCTTGGAGAGAACCACCTGCTCCAATAAATGACTGCCTTCGGCAGAGTTTGATTGCCTTGAATGGGGTGTGTAAGGTTTGAGTTAGTGAAACCTGCAAGAAGGTAGCTTTTCAGGAGAAGGGTTGAAGACTACTGCTCTAGCCCATCACTGGCAGTCAGTCAAGGTGGTGAGAGGGAAGTATGAGGAGGCTCTCAAAACCTTGTATCTCGAAAATAGCCACTTTACAGGAAACCTTCTTGACTTTCAATAGAATGTAAACAGCTTTTGTTCTGAGTCATTTAAGAGCATTTCTATTGGTCAGTTCATTGTGGAATTTAAACATGTGTGCCAGATTCAATCATGTAAAAATAGAGATACATGGCTTTTACAAGACAGTGAAAATATATTCAAAAATTAAATATTGAAGGTTTAAATAACTACAGTGGGTCAAAAAGCATCTAGAGGTCAGGGGTGCACGACCAGTCTCCAGCAAAGTTCGTTAGTTGCCCTACTCAAACACAACCCCTTTGCCTGGTAATTAACTTCCAAACTTTACTGGAGACTGGCCTTCCAGGCCTGGAGTGGTGCACCACTGGTGTAGAGCGTAAGTCTTGTGGTGGTCCCACTGAAAGATGCCACATATGGTGGCTGGTAAATTGTGCATCAACAGAAGGTCTAGAGTTCTTTGCCTGAAGACTTATGAAGTAAAACATACATAGTAGGGTTTTCTGATACACTATTGTATACGTGTTAGACTGGGCAATTGGGCTCTAAACTCTTAGAACCTGAGATAGGGTCCTTACTGTATTTCAGGATCAGCGTAACCTACACAGTTAAACCAAAGGAGCTTCCAGTGCATGTTTACTGCTCGGTCTACATGTTCATGTTCAACCTGCATACAGACTCTGACTGATCAGTGAGAGGGGCGGACCTAATGACATCACTGACCCAAATATTGTGTTATAGAAGTAAATTTTACTAAGTAATACATACATGGTAGGGGGTTAAATAAGACAATCTGCTAGGGCTGTGCAATTAATGAAAAAATCATTGAAACCAACCTTCAGAAACTCTTACCGATGTAATCGGTAATATTTGACATTTGACGTTGATATTTTTGTTGTTTCATTAGTGTGTTACCTAGTGTGCACTGTTAAATTCTCTCTCTGCATTTCTCACTTGGTGCTACGACATTTTAGACCCATTCCAAAAAACACAGATGCCTAGTACTGCGTTACTACCGACTGTAGGCTAGCATACGGACACTCCCCAAGGACACTACCTGGTTTGACGTAAACATGCTACAGTTGGTGAACTTATAAATATTGTGATTCAATCACAGTAGCTAAGAAACTATTAGAAAACAAAGAAACTCTGCTTTTTGCATTTATTTTATACATATTCACATACTATGTTTTTATATTTGTTCATTTGTGCTCTTGACATAAGAATAAGCCTCAAACCTAGACAAAGTCTCTGAAAAATACCGTGATACACAACCCTACAACCTACTTACTGTTGATTTGTAGATCAGTGCTGACTCTGAGATGAAGGGAGCACTTCTGTTTCCCTCGGCACTTCATCACTGTGGAAATGCTGGTGTTTTTGAACACATCTGAGTTCACACTACCTGACAGGTTCTTGCATTGATGAAGTGACACTGTGAAGCATAGAGTCCATCAGACATTGTTGCATTGCTTTGTCTTTAGTAATAGAAGTGATTTTTAAACAATCAAATGTTTCCCTCATTCATTTACCCCTCAGCCCAACATAGTCGATCATAAGTGTGGTGTCTTTCGTTTTTTGGACTGGACCTACGAGGCTGAAGTACTTATTAATAGGAGCTACCACACCATCTGACATTAGCCTACATATGATTTGGCCCTAAACATATCTCAGAATCAGGGTAACCTACAGACATGATCGCAGTGTAAATGACAAAGGAGCTTCCAGTGCATGTTTACTGCTCTGTCCACAACCTGCATACAGACTCTGACAGATCAGAGAGAGGGGGTGGGGCTGATGACATCACTGACCCAGATATTGGGTTATAGAGGAAAATGAGAATGTTACCCTCTTTCATTGTTCAAACAGTGTTCAAATTTCAGAATAAATGTCCTGAGTGGACATTTGATGATACATACATAAATAATAAAAAATAATAAAGGACATCCAGGATGCTTGTTTATGTTATTTGGACCACTGTCAAGTATTTTTAAGAAACAAATATCTAATCATTACAAATAACTCAAGTCATCACTCTAGATGGCGATTTTCAAGAGGAATTTCTGAGATTTAAAGTGTTTTAGTCATTATAAGCAAAACAACCCCACTAAAATTGTAGGCATAGGAGGTCTTTTGATCAAAACATGGTCATATTCTGTCCACTGTTACATCTCGAATGAAGATAATTTTGAGGAGCCTTGTTTTCTCCTGAAAATAACAATCTGGCATCCTATACATACTAGATTATACTAGACTAGACTAGTATATACAAGACTAGTATTTATTATTATTATTATTATTATTATTATTATTATTATTATTATTATTATTATTATTATTATTATTATTATTATTTACATTTATGAGATAAATTTCTCATTTTTTGGTTGGTTGCTCATATGTGCATTGATTGTAGTAAAGTTATGTTATGTCAGCCTCTGATAATAATAGATTTCAGTGTATAATTTTAACAAAATGTCGTTTTTCCAGTGGAACTAAAGAAACTATTGGATATAATTTAAATTTAGCATGTATTATTGGTCAATGAGTGTATAATAAAATAAAATAAAATAATAAAATGAACACTGTATGTAGTTTTGTATGGAGTTGGACACAGTTTGGCCACCCACCCCCAAATTAGTTGGATATAATTGTTTATACATCAGTTTGTGAACCAAAAACAATAAATTACTCACACTGATAGTTGGCTTCGCAAGGAAGTCCCTGTAAAAGAAAGATGTCAGATTGTCCAGTTTACCGTCACATTTTGATCACATGACACATTCATGACTTTGGCAAACCAGTGATTACATTTTGATATCTCAGTAATGGCAGCACAGCTAATATTCTGGCACGAGGAAGCTGACACAAGTAGGGGTTTGCCCACTAAGCTTTGCACAGTGCAACATCCTGGTTCTATTCACACATAAAGTGCAATCGGGGCTGTGTTTATGCATTCTTATCAATGCAGCCCTCACTGGACCTTTGTCTAACGTGGAAGCAGTTCTGCTCAGAAACCGAAGCTGGGTGTCTCTTTTATGAACAGCTTCAGGGTTCTTCACACACTTCACCTGCTGCTGTCAGTCATAAAACCTCATTATGTGGAGCATGTTCAATAAACACTGACACAACTGACCAGGAATGAAGCATGCATTTTTTTCCTTTTTCTGTCCCAGTGTCTTTATCCTTTCAGGGTTTTTATAAAACTAACCTGATGACAGGTCATGTCAAACACATGGGAAGACTTCATTTGCCCACTAACTGAAGCATTAAGCTGTTCAGTGGAAATACTATCAGCAAATCAATTCAGATGTAATAACACAAAAGACTCTCCAAAGGGATTCCAACGTGGCAGGCTGTCAAACCAACCCTACAGATGGCAGCTTTTCAGATTGCAGATAGGAATACCAGGAATGCCAGATTTTCTATGACGTATGTGTGTCATTTCCCACGAGAGTCCATAATGGTCATTCATGTTTTTTTTTAATGTATCAGATTTAAAGGTGAAAGGCCATGCTCAAATTAGAGGTGTGGAGACAAAGGTGATAACATTCACACGCACACACACACACACACACACACACACACACACACACACACACACACACACACACACACACACACACACACACACTTTCCCAGTCATGTAGGGCTCCCATGAGTGAAGGTGGCTTCCAGATGGACATGGGTTCTCAGTGAGTTTGTACGTGTTGTTACTGGGACACAGTTGGGAAGGGTGCAACCCAGATGGGGCCCATGCTTAAGCCCTCCTGGTCCCATCAGGGACCCTGCTGGGCATCCATATGTGGGGCCAAAGAGGACAACGTAGTCAAAACTTTCGGGACTCATGTGGCCCCATATATGCCCAACAAATGCATGTTCTGTGAGTCGCATCTTCATTTTTGCCATTTTTACTACTTGACTTGAATTTGTTTTACGTTGTATCTTTGATTTGTTTGTGTGAGTGTGTGTGTGGGTGTGTGTGTGTGTGTGTGAGAGAGAGAGAGAGAGAGAGAGAGAAAGAGAATACATTCAACATATTTGAAAACCCCTTAACTTTTAAAATACACAACTTTCTGCCACATTTTTCAGGTTATTTGTGTCCTGATGACGTACAAATAAAACACACAGAGGATAATTAACCTAAACTAAGGGTTAATGACAGAACATCAAAGATGAGTAAGGTCCACTCTAACAGCATACATCAGACCTGCCCTGGGCTCCACACTCCCTGTCACGTTTCTCTCACACACTCAGCAGAAGTGTCTTAACATCTACAGGTGATTAATAGCAGAAGTTGTGAAAAATCTTTCAGTGAAATACCTGTGAACAGCGGGCTCCACATTCTTCAATCTTCTCTATCTGCTGTCCTCGTGCTCTGGAGCTGGAGAAAGCCAGCAGCACCAGCACCACAGTCCTCATCCTCAGTGAGTAAGAGCCAGTCTGTGTGACAGCTGAGGGGACTTGAACACAGAGAGCTGAAATCCTTCCTTAGGACTAGATAAGGTCCTAATGTAAATATCAGTTACTGTCTTTATATTATATTAATATTTCTAAAACCCTTATAATTAGTCCCTCCTGAGGCTTTGAAGCTTTTAAATCTACTGAAGAGCTTAATATATCTGTTGTGAGGTGAAAAGCCCGCCCTCTCTCTCTCTCTCTCTCTCTCTCTCTCTCTCTCTCTCTCACTCACACACACACTCACACACTCCTCTCTCGCTCTCTCTCACTCACACATACACACTCCTCTCTCGCTCGCTCGCTCTCTCTCTCACTCACTCACTCACACACACACACACACACCTCGCTCTCTCTCAGACACACACACACATTCTCTCTCTCTCTCTCTCTCTCTCTCACACACACACACAATCCTCTCTCACCCCCCACCCCCTCTCTGTCAAACACCCCCCCCCCATTCAATTCACATTCAACATTAACAATGTTGCCAAAGCAGAAAAACATTACAACAGAACTTGTTATTAATAGGAACCATAATAGAAATAATATTAATACAATAAAATAAATAAAACAAGATAATGATAGAATCAGTAATTATAGATACATACATACATAACAGTAAATATTTACATTTAATGTACATCTCACTCTATCTCCCCTCTCTCACTACCCTCCTCTCTCTCTCTCTCTCTCTCTCTCTCTCTCTCTCTCTCTCTCTCTCTCTCCCTCACACACACACACTCACTCACTCTATCCTCTTTCTCACTCTATCTCACTCTATTCTCTCTCTCTATTCTCTCTTTCTCTCTATCTTTCTCTCTCTCTTTCTCTCTCTCTCTCTCATGCTATCCCCCTCTCTCTCTATCCTCTCTCTCTCACTCTATCTCACTCTATTCTCTCTATCTTGCTCTCTCTCACACACTCTATCCCCCTCTCTCTCTCTTGCTCTCACACTCAATCCCCCCCTCTCTCTCTCTCTCTCTCTCTCTCTCTCTCTCTCTCTCTAATATGATGTTATCATATTTTCTACTGTGGAGTTTGAGAAAAGTCAAACCAAGCTGTTACAATGACTGTCCATCTAATGATTTTGAGCTTCATTCAGGGAACAGGGGTGTTAAATATGCAAATTACATCTATTCTGATTGGCTCTGTTATAATGTGGTACAAAACTTTACTTTTCAGTTGCACCCATTGCTGACAGGGATGTGCAAATGCACATACACAGTGTCTTCGGTGCCTGTAGAGAAGTACTGCCAATAGAATCAGACTCTGGAGCAGATAAACATCACCCTATTGGCACTAACAGGTGTTAGGCTGTGGAGCAGTGGAGTCATGAACGGGTTGGGTAATTGGTATTTCCACATTTCCAAACTGGGATGAAAAAAATAAATAAATAAACCTACCCTATACTGGTCAATAACTACGTTGGTCAACAACCATAACCAGCTCGACCAGTTTGAGCTGGTCAGGCTGCTTTTTGTTTTGCATCATTGCACTTTTCTCCAAAATGAAAGGGAAAAGAAATTGGCCAAAATCATACTCAACACAAACACAAATACAAATACCCAAAACCCATGGTCCTGCTGGACAAACATGCATTCTTATATTACAATGACAGTTAATACACTCAGTACATAGTGGGACAAACCATTAAATCAAACTGGTCTGCCATGACAGCTGACTTGGAAAAAAAGCACACCAGTGGTACAATGGTCCATGCAAAGGGCCATATCCCATAAACATACAAGCTCTGAAAGGTCTACATCACAATTGTCCATTTTGAATAAAGTGTGGCACACTCCAACATTGAAAATTGGTGGTGCGCAATCAAGCAATGCAACAGTGTGCACGGCAATGCGTCAAACAAGTTTTACAGCTAAACCAACTATATAAATATTTTTTATTTTCAGTTTATATCCGACTACAATGTGGTTAGACTCGGAAATTATTACTAAAAACAAAGCTAAGGTGTGTTATACTGTTGGCAACGACAGCCAATTAAAGCAGAGCCCCAGCATGAAAGGAAAGTCAGCGTTCCATTCTCACACACTTGCTAATCAACATGAATGCAAAATACAAAAATTAGTGCGTTCACCTTTAATAAATCCTATAAAAGGATACGTGTGAACCTGTCAAGCTGGCTGTATGCTATATTACATTTAGTACAATTTTTTGACAATTTTTCTTATTGCAATCAAATCCTCACAAATAGCCGTCCCTGTTTAATATGCTTTATTTTAAAAAAAAAACAAAAAAAAACAGTGAATGAGCAGGTGGCCCAACACTTTTCCCACATGGTGCATTTTCACTTGTGAAAAATGCATTATAGTGCATTATGGTCAGTGTTCCAGTTGGCTGGCCATATCGGATATCAGATTTTTTTTTGGTGCATTAATTAAGCTAGCCAATGTTTCACTAAATTATTTCAGGCCCGTTTTTATTGTGAGCTATTAAGCAGATATAAGTTAATAGTTGTATGTTATAATACAGGATGTGGAGACTCTATAAAGCCATTGCGACATTTAAACACCCCTGTCAAAATGACATGCATTGCTGACTGCCGAAATACAGAAGAACGGGCTGCGTAATCAATCACCACTTCAGGCTTTGGTGAGCAATGAGTAATGTTGCCTCAGTAGATTATTAATAGAGGATAAAGAAACCGTGTTGCCAAATAATCTCTGAATGCACTGGGATTCTAGGATGTTTTGGGGAGTTGGGCGTGAGGTGAGTGGTTGGGTAATCGTCCTGATCTTAGAAAGTCTTCTCTGTTAGACTTTCCCAAGAGAAAGTTACTCCAACAAAAGCAGGACAAGTGTTTTTCATCCCCTGAATGAGCAGGTGTCCCAATACTTTTGTCCATATAGTGTAACTCAACAATCATGTGTTACTAACCAGCTGGACAGTTCGGCCAATCTTCTTTACTTTAAAACATAATATTAAACCTTGATGTCCCTTCCTTCTGCCCCCGGTCTCACTCTACTCCCCCACAAACAAGGGTAACAGTGGTGCCAAAACTTGTGTCAGCCTTCCAGTATTGACCTACTCCTCCACACAGAACTATGTGAGGTTTGATATTTACAGCCTGCTCCGAGTTCCCCCACACCAGTTTCAACCAACATTTTGATTCACTTATTCCAAGAAAACTTCCTCTTTTTCTCTCGATCGGTTGTAAATTTATCTCACTGTTGCAATTCCAGACCTCGCGTTCAGGGTGAGTTTTTGACCTGATGACATTCTGCAGAACAACTCTTTGGTGCATTCTAGTTAACACTTTAATAACTGTCATACTTACCCAGTCACATCTATGATAGGGCGATACCCAGGCCTTGAAGCAGAAGATCAGCTCTAAACTGCTATGCATCCACCACCATGAGTTACAGCATTTATTCAATGCAGCATCACCCTCTTCAATGAGATGATATCCCTCCTTATGCTATTATCTTCATAGAGGCGTACACATGGCTTGGTTTCCATGTGGATTATCGATAGTGGTGAGTAAATAGTTTTTTAATTAGATGCTACAAACAGTAGTGTCCAGTAGTGTCCAGCAGTACAGCACTTTCAGACCTTCAGGGTCAGACCCACACTATCAGTTTTTACAAGTGCACCTCTAGGGGTTAGTTTCAGCCACAGCTTCCTGCCCCTCTGAGACAATTTGAACAATGTTGGGGTTTTTTTATGAGGGCAAACTCGTTAAAAAAAGGATGGATGAAGGTTTTTTCCAGGGGCATTGAATAAATTAAGTTACGTAGAACCATGCATTTCTATCTTTATTAAAGAACTGATTGTACGCAATCACAAAAGCTGCTGAGGGTTCACGTTGCTTCCCTGCAACTTGCCTCGGAGTGTTTCTCCCGATTGCTTAGTGTAAGTTTCAGTCGTTTTGGCTCACTTCCATATTCTATCCTGAACAAGGCCTTTGTGTTTGTCCGTGAAAGTCTTTCTCTACTGGGTTAATATCAAATTTGAGGGCATAATGACGTGAGTGAAAGTTGCTGTGTCACAGTCCTGGAGCTCTTGGTCCTCTGAAAGCAGACACACCGATGTTAGAGGTGGTCACTTCCATGTACTGAACTCTCTTAGTTCAACGATGTTGATAAAAGTACAGTTTTGCTTTCAAGGAAAGCTTTGATCACTACAGTCAAATCTGCATCACTGCACAATTAATGTATCAGAAAAATCTGTAACAAATAGGCAAAGAATGAACTACTCAGACATAGAGATATGTCTAAACGATCATTTAAGCACTTCCTATGTGTGTGAATGTGACCTTTTTTGACATTTGCTACTGTATGTTATGCATTGTGTCATGTCACATGGTCTCACCACATGGATCCTAAGTTCACCCAGAAGCGGAACAAACAACAATTCACCCACCTACATGTTGGAGGCTATAAATCCTTTATTTCCCCACACTGGAGATCCCAGAATAATAATCAGAAGAAATATTCTAGGCAGTATGATTACACTTGCACTGTGATTTGAGAAATGATGCTTCTCTGCACATTTTTTACATTAAAATAAATAAATAACAACCCAACATAAAACAACATAAAACTATATACTAGTATAATACTTAAAACGTAGAATACTGTGAAAAAGGTTTTTGGTCATTTAATTAAAAAAATTAAACTGTCATAAATTATACATTTTTTAAATGTGATTGTAATGATTAGATTAATAAAGATATAATAAAGATATTTATAATAATAAGTACTTCAAAATACTTGAAAGACTTAATAAATCAAATCCTTTATTGTTGTTATTATTCATGTATATATCATATTGTCCCTTCTCAGGACTTTTATTCTGAAATTTGAACAGTCTTTGAGCGAAGAAAGAAAGCAAACAGCCCATTTTCCTCTATAACCCCATATCTGGGTCAGTGACGTCATCCCCTCTGCATCCCCCCCCCCCCCACACACACACACTAATCAGTCAGAGTCTGTGTGCAGGTTGAACATGTACACATGGACAGAGCAGTAAACATGCACTGGAAGCTCCTTTGGCATTTAAACTGGGATTTAATTCAGTTGGAAATGAGTGAACTTTAGCTGTTTTCTGAGCCTTTAGGATATGCAAGCCACTAGAGGGTGATATTGTAGTGTGGTCTGTAGGGGAGACTGTAGGAGGAGGACTGGAGGACTGCATTCAGCACTAGGGGGTTCACCCAGGACAGTGCCAATTCATATCCGGGGCATACACACATACACTCACATGCACACTCATTCACACACCAGGGCAGTTTAGAGCAATCAGCCATGCTTTTGTAATGTGGGTAGAAACGTTCTCCATGTGAATTCAAATCCAACATGGCTTGGTAGGCATCCATCCAGCTTCTTATCTCCTTCTTCAAGGTCATGGTTACGTCAGGTCCGGAGTCTATCCATTGGGTACAGGGTGTCAACATTCAAATATTTGCTTGACCGTAATAGAGCATGTTTAACATCCATATCTCGTTTTTCACTGGTGATACTGAAGTGAATGAGGTCAAAGTTGCTCTGTATTGTTTGGAATCTAAATTTAGTATCAATAGTGCATCAAATTGCCACCCATGCATTCGGATATCTATAATACCACTGATGAATCAGCAGCAACGGAATCCAGACTGAAACTGCCTCACAGTGACAGCGTGAATGTGTTTCAGGGTAATTTGAGGCTGGATATGAGAAACATTAACAAAACAATACACTAAGCTCACCTAAAGTGCAGAGGTTCTTGTTGGAATGGGAACCACAAGACTGGAAAGAGGAAATATGAAGCTGATATGTTCTTTTGCTCATTGTTATAGAAAAAGGTTACGCTGTCTCAGACATTTACATTTACATTTATGGCATTTAGCGGACGCCCTTATCCAGAGCGACTTAAGTGCTTTGCTCTTCACTCGGAAAATATCCTTAGCTAGTAGACGAGGCTAGAATCCGGAGATTCCTCATGCTTAGATCCTGTCGAAAAACAAAATGTTTGTTTTTTTGTCAAAATGGAGTTAAATCAGACCTCTGATATAAGGTACCCATGGTCTGAGTACCTGACCACTGTGAGTCCATACGGAAATCTGCTATATGGCAGGATATGCAATTAAGGGAAATGGTATACTACCGTATGAGGTAGTAGTCAATGGTAACCAAAATCATCACCCCACTGTAGTGTGCTGGGGATGACCCCCCCCCCCAGACCAGGATCAGGACATCAGTGACCTCTTGGACAGTCTGTGCACTGCTGTGTCTGACCCACACATACCAGTGCACTACACACTAACACACCACCACCACCGGTGTCAGTACAGTGTTGCAGTGCAGGGCCGAGAATGACCCACCAGCCACATCATAGCTGCTCTGTGGTGGTCCTGTGGGCTCCTGAGCATTGAAGATCAGGGTGAAAGGAGGAGAATAAAGTCTACAGAGAAACAGATGAACTACAAAGTGCTCAGACAGTGGACGTGAAGGTATATTGATGTCCAGGCTGATGTATTTACTTGCTAATCAAAATATAGAATGTGGGTTCCATATATCATGGTAATGCGTACAATGTTAATGTGCATATATTGTCATATATCAGATTTCAGTGTGGGTGGGGCCTCATGTATGATCTGCACCAGGCTACAGATAGAGGGGGTCATTCATTTACCATTTCTGGCCACATGCAGTCTAAACCTTGGTCATTTCTACCTCTGGATGATTCATTTCCGTATTACTTCCGTATTATTTTCTCCCCGGTAAATGTACTGTAATGTGGCTACTGATTGCACATTTGTGGTTTGCTCCACATGGATGTCAGGGTCTGGAGGGCGATTAACCGAGTGACTCAGCTGGATCCACCAAAGGTCTATTCTTAAGCATTCACTACCAGTGAGCAGGAAAAAGCTGCCAGCATGTAACCATTTTTTAACAGGTTTGTTTAAGAAAATGAGGTGGTGGTGCTTACTCATTCAGCATCTCTAATGATCAATGATGTCATTGTGTTGAGACATGCACTCACATTCATTCCTATCCTCTATTTACTTTAGCTCTGAAATGACGTACAGAATTTGGGCTCTGTCATGCTTCCTTACTACTGTAATTATTACAACACTTTGATGTTGCACAATAACTTTTTTTTAAGTTATGCAAGTTGAGAATTTGCTGATAAAGGACGCCATCTACTGTCCAGAAGCATTCTGCAATGTAACTGGTACCCTATGAGCTGCGGAGTAATCACCCATTTGGGCTCTTGTGCTGCTAGGCCTTTCTGTATCAGAAGTACCAACACAGTAGGCTACACCGATCAACCATAAGATTATGACCTTTCACCCTGATCTTCAATGATCAGGACCCCACAGGACCACCATGGAGCAGCTGTTATGTGGGTGGTGGGTCATTCTCAGCACTGCAGTCACACTGACAGGGTGGTGGTGTGTTAGTGTGTATTGCGCTGCTACGAGTGGATCAGACACAGCAGTGCCGCTGGAGTGTTTAAACACAGTGTCCACTCACTGTCCACTGTATTCGACACTCCTACCTAATTGCTCCACCATGTAGATGTAAAGTCAGAGACAGAAGATCATCTGTTCTTGCATGGTTAGAGTGGCTAAAAGGTCATTGCCCTTAAAAAGGTGTAAATCATTTGAAAATGACCATTTTTTGCCATCATTTCTAAATAAAAATTAACAAATTAACACGACAGCAATTTAGCCCCGCCCATTTACCCTGAAGTTACTCAGTCCTTTTTGAAAACTCTACTCTAATTTACATATATCAGTCTAAGATTCACCGTATAAACCGACTCCATGGAAATAATATAAATAAACCATCAATACCTAAGTAGAGTGGCGTGGTGGTGCTACAGGTGTGTCACACGGTGCAAGGGTCCCCTAAGGAACTTGGTGTGTTCCCACCCTGTCTGTGCAGAGGTACTCCAGTTTCCTCCCGTCTTCCACAAACTGGTAGGCTCTGGAACCACCACGGTCCTGACCTGGTAGAAGCAGATCAATCAAATCAAATTTGTTTGTATAGCACTTTCTACAACTGATGTCATAAAGCAGCTTTACAGGAAACCTCCCTCAAAGCTGGGGGAAGGAACAAATCCCCCTCCTCCTCTGGTCAAACTCTGCATTATTGACAAGGGGACACTGGACCACCAAATGTTGATGGTGGTCTTAATAGTAACAGTAGCAGATAATAAGGGTCCATTTCCATTTCTATATAGCCAGTGATGGCAGGGGGCAACGAATCCAAGTCAGGGTGGAAGACTAATCCATGTCCAGTTGCTGGAAGCTGGTCAGCCAGTGTGACGGGGTGGCAGGGGAGCCCAAGGATAGCCTTCGTTCAGCCTGGGCCGGTGGGCCGTCATCAACTCAGGACAGGTAGAGAGATATAATTGAAAGAAGATGGTTGGATAAATAAACATAGTCAATAAATAAATATGTTGCACATAAGTCCCACTTTCCCTCCTCTGTGCCAGATATATCTCACTAGATGGCGTCATGCCCACACACCAGTGAGTGAACTTTGGCCTGTAAGCCACACATTGCTAAAGCATTTTTGTGTCATGGGAAAGCCCAACAGGAAGCTCACAGTCTTTTATTGTAATAGGCTGCCATCACAAACTGCACCAGCCTTATCTCTGAAACCAGAAACGTCACAGCTCGACGTGCATTCAAATTAGAAACGCCTCGGGACTGGAGAAATACTTTACTTTCAGAAGTGTTAAGTAGGCTACTGGCTGCCCTCATGTGAGGCAGATTCGGGAAAAGGGGGTTTAACTCCATATTGATCCACACAGATTATCCAGAGGCTTAGACTGGATTTGAGAACTAAATTCCCAGATTCTGGCCAGTCTCACCAGTTCATCACAGGCTTTTGACATAAAACCTCCAAACTAAAAGGTGAAGGTCTCGGGAATGTGCATCCAAACTACTTTAATTCACTGTGCTGATTGTAGGTCTGAGTTTATTTATTCTATGACCATTGACTCTTTCCTTCATGAGCTTAAATCTTTAGTCCCTGAATGTGCAGAACTGCAGTGAAACGTATACTGCATTTGTAATGCACACACTCTCAGGCACACACACACACACACACTAGAGGAGGAAAGCAGTTGTTAAGGTTATCTTGTTAAGGTCAGTGCTATAGTCACCCAAAAGAGCACTCTTCGTTTTATAAAGATTTAAGAGAACAGATTGGAGGAGTGATTTAAAGGTCTAAAGCAGGGCTGTTCAAAGTGTGGCCTGCAGACCAGAGTTGGCTTCTGAGGATATTTAATCTGGACTACCAGAAAGTTACTCTAATCCCAAACCCTTTAATCCAACTTTTCTTGTTATTTATATAAATAAATACATAAATACACACACACACACACACACACACACACAAATATATATTATATGTGTGTATATATATATATATATATATATGTATTAGATCCCCAGACAACAAGGGGACGCATTCTTAATTTCTTATTTTTTTGGCTTTGAAATGATGTTTCAGTTTCAGCATTTTGGTGAGATTAAGTGAAAACACACGCTATATCCAAAAGTTTGTGGACACTTGATCCTGCAGAGCTGCGTTTGTAATCAGTGTAATAAAAGGGAGTCTGTTTTCCTTTGCTGCAGGCCTGAAACTAGATTTGGTGGCATTCCGCCATTAAAGCATTAGTGAGGTCAGGTACTGATAATGGATGATTAGTTATAGATTATAAACCTCACTCAAATCTACCCCATTGGCTGGAGCTCCAGCTCTCTAGAGAGGTCCGTTCCACTGCAGGGCTTTATAGTCCACTCTCTATCAGATGGCATTGGGCAGAGTGACTTTAGACTCATGTGTGGCTGCTCTGGAGTGCGCTGTTATACTGGCACTGCTGTTCTATGGTGATTAAGCAAGATGTGCACGCACTGCTGAAAGCCTGGGTCAGTAACGCTGCACTGTGAAATAGCTGAACTCACTCTTAATACTGTTGCATATTTATTATTGCAGAAATAGCATTTGTGTATAATATGTTTAATATGTATTTAGTTCGGCACTGGATGTGGATCTATATGGAGGCAAATGTCCTGTAAACATTTACTATAGTAGCAGGAGATTGTGAGGAGATTAGAAAGCTCTTTACAATAACCCTCAATTCTATTGAATAAATATACTTTTTCTTTTCCTTTTTTCTTTTTTCTTTTTGTTTTAATGTTGATCAAATTGGTTTAATGCTCATCCAGAATCTCAAAATATGAGACCATTTAAATTCAAATTTGAATAAATTAATAATTAATAATGACAAAATATTTAAAAACACAGGTATTTGTTTTACATTAATAAATGATAATAATAACAACAATAATAAAACATTTAATAAATTGTCAATAAAATAATTAAATACTACTACTACTACTACTACTACTAATAATAATAATAATAATAATAATAATAATAAAATATTAATAATGGCAATAATAATATATATAGTAATAATAAAATAAATTGCAAATAATTATACTACTACTAGTAATAATAATAATAATACTAATAAATAATAATAAATATTATTATTAATAAAATAATAATAGTAACAACAATAATAATTACAATAACAATAATAAAAAAATTATAGTTATAATTATAATAAATAGTAATAATAGTAATAATAGTAATAATAATAATAATAAAATAATAATAGTAACCACAACAACAATAATACTAAAATAAATAACTAAATACATAATAATCATAATTAATAACAATAATTAATAGTAATGATATAAAATAATAATAGTAACAATAATAATAATAATAATAATAATAATAACAACAACAATACTAATACTAATACTACTATTAATAATAATAATCTCATATTTGGACACTAGACTGTAGGTGAGTGTTTGTGGGCGTGGCTTACATGGTTTACGTGTCCTGTTAGCACCGCCCCCTCGCAGAGGTCACCTGACAGCTCATCGCGAGAGTGTTCCCGGGGCTTTAGAGAGAGTGTGATTATGATGGTGAGTGTGTGTGTAAGTGTGTGAGTGTGTGTGTGTAGGGTCGCTGCTGTCCGCTGGTGTCCAGTCCGGCGCTCTGGGGGGCAGCTCGGGGAAGAGCGGCGGCGGCGGCGGCGGCGGCGGTATGCTGACCCGGGTGAAGTCCGCCGTGCTCGGCTTCGTGGGCGGAATGATGAGCGGACCTCCGGAACCGCCGAGCGGAGCCGAACTGCCGAACAGGTTCCCCTACAGCAGACCCGCCTTCCTCAGACTGTCCGCAGACGAGACCGAGTGTTCAGCTGACCACCTGTCCAGACCCATCCTCATCCTCACACACACACTGCCCTGGACTGCAGGATACGCAGAGTGAGTCCCCTACACTTAACACTGAGAGAGAGAGAGAGAGAGAGACACACACACACACACACACACACAGAGTGAGTGAGTGAGTGAGTGAGTGTGAGTGAGTGTGAGTGAGTGAGTGTGAGTGAGTGTGTGTGTGTGTGTGTGTGTGTGTGTGTGTGTGAGAGAGAGAGAGAGAGAGAGAGAGAGAGAGAGAGAGAGAGACAGACACACACACACACACACAGAGTGAGTGAGTGAGTGAGTGAGTGAGTGTGTGTGTGTGTGTGTGTGTGTGTGAGAGAGAGAGAGAGAGAGAGAGAGAGAGAGAGAGTGTTCAGCTGACCACCTGTCCAGACCCATCCTCATCCTCACACACACACTGCCCTGGACCGCTGGATATGCAGAGTGAGTCCCCTACACTTATCACTGAGAGAGAGAGAGAGAAAATGAGAAAGAGAGAGACTGAGAGAGTGACTGAGCTTTCTGCGCTTTGGCAACATTGTTAAAAGAACAGTGATGCCAATAAAGCGAACTTAAATTAAAACTTAAATTGAGAGAGAGACTGAGAGAGACTCTGAGAGAGAGAGAGAGAGAGAGAGAGAGAGAGAGAGACGCAGAGAGATAGAGAATTTTGAATTAAAAAAAAACTTTTATTGGGTCACAACCATACAGAAAAGATGATCACAGTCTTATTTACATCCTAATAGAACAGAGAAAACAGAAATAAATAAATAATTAAAATAATAAAATAAATCAAAAGGACAGAACTAAATACCACCAGACTCAGAGCAATAGAACCAACCTTCCCCAACACTCAGATCGAGGTGCACCCGATGTACAATCCTCCACTGGAGGTCAGCTGTCTGTCTGTCAATCGGACGCTCATACAAAGGAGTGAGACCCACCAAGTCATCCTCAGGGGTGGACATAAGAGAAAAGGTGCTTGTCCGATCCCATTCCTCCAGCTCGTCTCGGAAGTACGCAGGCGAGATGGGACCAAGTGAGCGCTCCATGAGACAATAGCCTCTGGGCAGACTGAAGACAAAACACCATGATCTGACTGTAATGTCTATCAGGCCTTGTCCTCCATCCTGTATTGGTAGCCGATCAAAGCCAGTGCTGGCCTGACCAGAAAAAGGACACCAGCTTCCTTTGAACCTCCTGTACCAGTCCCGCAGGTGGTTGCAGGACACTGAATCTGTACCACAAGGTGGATGCAACCAAGTTATTAGCAATCAACACCCTTCCCCGTAGGACGGCTCAGGCAGCACCGGAATATTAGAGACGAACCCATTGTATAAACCCCTCTCCAAGACCGAAGGCTTTAAGGACCTCGAAAAGGTACTGATGGTCTACACGATCAAAACAGATGAAACAGGTTGTCCATGATAGACCTACCAGGAACACAGTAAGACTGATCCCTGTGTATCCAGGAGACTTTCCTGTATGTAGTTGCCCAACTGCAGTGGTGACCTCTCCCAACATTAAGGTAGAGTCCAGCACATCCTTAGATGCAGAGTCCAGCTGTGGAAGGTCTTGAAGCAGCAGTGCGGCACAGTCAGAGCTGTAAAGAGCAGAGTAAAAATCCACTGCATGCTTTCGCATGTCCATGACATCAGTAGAACTCTGTCAATCAGGAAGACAAAGACAGACCATCTGCTTCTGTTGTGCCACTGAGCTCTCCAGGCACTTACAGCATCCATATCTGCAAGGGTAGTAAAGTGGGACCTGACCAGAGCCCCCTTCACCCTCTCATTCAGATATGTGATGACCTCCTTCTTCTTCTGTCGCAAGTTGCCGGATGCTACGGGGTCAACGTCAGCAGCAAGCTTGAGCTCTAGAGAGTGTATGTCCTTCTCCAGAGCCTGGATGGTACACCGTAACCTTGTACTGGAACAAGCAATATACTGCTGACACAACATCTGTGTTTGCACTTTACCAACATCACCTCTGTCTCAAGTTCTCCACTGCGCCCAAACACTAAATCTCGCACAGAACAGCGCATCGTGCAGCAACTTCCTATTAAAATGCCAATAAGAAATTGAACTAGAAACATGCTCACAACAACCGACACCAAGTGGTGCTCAGAGTACCCCATGGGAGAAATGGAGACACCAGTGTTCCTGTTGGTAAGATGTGAAGAAACATGTATCTGATCTGACAGGGCAGCACTAACTCTGTCGTCTGAAACCTTAACCCATTTGTACCTCCTCACTCCAGGGTTCCTTAGTCTCCATATATCCAAGAACCCAAACTGAGTCAGGAGCTTTGATAAACAAGCAGAGGAACGTAAGTGAGGTTCCTCAGATGTACGGTCTATCATGAAATCCACCGTACAGTTCCAGTCTCCCAAATAACAAAAGAACTATCACTGATGAGTCGTTCACTACCAACGTTCGGAGCCTTTACTACTGAAGGCCGACCTTTTATCACCTCCTCTGCATGCAGAATCTTAGCTCCAGAAGAAGGACAGAACAGGGCTGCTTCCCCAGCAGACAAGGTGCTTCCATGACCAAGGACACGGTGTCCCCTCCACCACATAGCCCACTCAGCTTCATTATCCACATCACTGTGTCTCCTGAAGAAAGAGTACGTAAGATCTCTTTTGCTGTTTACTTTCTGTCCCTGCCACCATTAATATTGAAAGAAGCTATTCTGAGACTGTCCATGTGTGAATTAAAGAGAGGAACAAAGAGAGAGAGCTGTAGAGCTGCAAGAAGACCAGTGTGAAGCATGATCGGTGTATCACTGATGAGTGAGTGATTTCGTCTTTACCAGTTTACCACACTTCCGTATCAGTGTCGCATGCTTTTTGAGTCGAAAACGCTTTTTCTCCTTCAGAAGATCCAGACCCGCTTTCTTCTGCAGCATTGAAACAGAACGGACCAACTTCTCCACATCTGGAAAAAAGTCCTTAAAATTAACCTGCTTCCCGTACGTCTGATCCATAAAACCATTCACCTCTTCTAGAGAGTACGTGGACCGATCCCCCTGTGAGGCCTCCTGAGAACTGACCTCAGAACCATTACAGGGAGAGACTGAGTGTGAGAGACTGAGTGTGAGAGACTGAGTGTGAGAGACTGAGTGTGAGACTTTCAGCTGATCACCTGTCCAAGACCCATCCTCACATCGTGTGTGTGTGTGTGTGTGTGTGTGTGTGTGTGTGTGTGTGTGTGTGTGTGTGTGTGTGTGTGTGTGTGTGTGTGAGAGAGAGAGAGAGAGAGTCTGTGTGTGTGTGTGTGTGAGAGAGAGAGAGAGAGTCTGTGTGTGTGTAATGGTCAACCTTTCAACCTTGTCAATCAGCATGGTCATGATGTTCATGCTGTGCAATCACCTTAGTCATACTGGTTGATCTTGTTCAGGTTGGTCATGCTTGTTGACCAGTTAAACCATCAGACTCATGCAGAAACATTTATCCCTTTATTTGTCCTCTTATACTGGTCAAGAACTAAGCTGATCAACCAGCTTAACCAGCAGGGCTTTAAGTATTCATTCCCACCACAGATCAGTTCTCGGGTGCATCACTGCACTGCTGGTGTTTGCGTTGATGTTCAAAATGTTCAGTGTTTCAATGAAAATGGTTTGTGGGGCAGATACATGTAACACCACCCGTGAGCCACCACACCATGTGGGAGACTGGAGTTCGATTCCCAGTCTGTGCTACACCAGTAAGAGTCATTGGGTGAGACAGCTTCCTCTTGCGTCCACAGTTAATCCTGTTGGATGTGGTTGGTCCTTCTTGGTGGTGCTGACGTTACCCTGGATTCCGTGGCTCTTGATACATCACAAAGACTTGCTGTCTTGGTCACAGATGTGCCAGCAAGACGTGCACCAACAATGTGTCCTCTTTTGAACTCTGGTATGTCCCCCATAATGTTGTGTTCATTGCAATATTTTGAGCAAAACTGTGCTCTTACCTGCTAATTGAACCTTCACACTCTGCTCTTACTGGTGCAATTAATGAAGATTGGACACAATGCTGCTCCAATTTAGCCATGAAACCTCCCACACTACAATGACAGGTGTTTCAGTTTCATTGTCCAACCCCTGTACATACTGTACATAAGGACAGTATATACTCCTCCACACTATATATCTCCTACAGAGAGATTTTGAGCAGTCGTGCATTGACCTGCTGGTCCAGAATCAGTGATGCACCGCAGGCCAGTGCAGCGCAGAGTCTGTTCTGCTGCTCGTTCATACAAAAGCTTACTTACTGTGACAGATTGTGTTGCGTATGTGCGGGAGGATCTCATGGCAGGAGAATGCAGAGATTTGTGTATCCCAGCTGCAAGTCACGTTTTCCAACCCCCGCGGTCCCCTCTGACCTGTGTGCCAGCATAGTTCATACTGGATCTGTGACGTGCAAAGGCCTTGCTCTTTTGTACGGTGACCACGTACCTTAAGTTAGGTGCTGTTGGACAGTATGTGTGCTTTGTTTTTTTGTGATGTCAGCAAACCCGACTGTGACTCTTGACAGCGACTCGGTGTGCATCGGTGGTCAGGTCTCAAACCGAGGTCAAACTGAGATCTTTTTCGGGAACATTGACCAAGAATAACCAGTTGTTTCTGTGAGAGCGTCATGAGCAGTTCACAAGTCTGTAGGTAAGCAACAAGAAGGAAACCTGACCTGACAGTCCAGTTATGTTTCATTGGAGTTATTTAAGGGTTCTGCTGCTGTGTCAAGAGACCAGAATAACTTGAAGTGTATCTCATCGTCTTCAGAGAAGGTGGGAACTCCACTGTATCATTTGTGGAAGTGATCAGTAGGAAGCTTTCGGGAAATCCCATGTTGGTCACTGCCAATAGAATAGGACTCTCTGGAGCAGATAAACATAACCCTACTGGCAGTGTGTCTAATGCCAGAGGGCTATAAAGCCCCCAGCATTGAGAGTCTGAGAACGCAGAATTGGCCATGCTCTCTCTGGGTGGGTAGATGGTGCCCTCTCTTCACCTCAGAATGACACCCAGAACGATGGCGCTTTCCTCCAAGCCCATTGGCTGCCTAGCAGTGATGCAATGGCAGCAGTTTGAAAAAAGGTGGTGATTGATTTCAGATGTATCAGAGGAGGCATTTGTCTGTCTTCACCCTCCTAGTGTCAGGAGCATTGTAGCGATAGGGGAGAGTCTTAACGATTTTGGGTAATTGGCACTTCCAAACCTTAACCCTAAACATCCAAGTCATCCCAAATACATTGAGTGATTTTGAGGTCTGGACTCGTTTTAGGAAAAACATTCCTACAGCAAATCCCAGGTCCCTGGATGTATATCAGTGCATGTATGCACAGATATATGGTTGATAGTCATAATTTGGCACTACCATATGCACAGATACCCACTGTACCCTTACCCATAAAGCCACAATACTTAAAATCATGTCCACACACCAGGAAGCACAACCCAAACCCGTGAGGAAGATTTCATTGCTTTTATGGCATCAAACGGTTACAGTAAGTGTGTTATTACTGCTTTGGGTCGTGTTTTATTTACAGTATGGTGGGGATGAAATGCTTAACAAGGCTATTTTTCATCTAAACCTTTTAATAATGTGGAATGTCAAGCTTTCAACCTGGGCCTGGGAATTCTGGGAATTTACAGTCATCTGTAGAACATCAGAGCACTAGTAACACAACTTGTATGTTTACTTTTCCATTGTGCAATAGTTCCACACTACAGACTCTGGCCTGTTTGGTTACCTTCTGAGATGCTGCTGCAGGCTGTTAATAATGCCCAGAGGACTCCACAGGGCAAACTCTTAGAGTGGTAAAAACAGGGGCCTGGAACTGAATCGGGCTTAGACTGGACAAATCGTTTGATCCATTGATATATCAGGTTGTTATCTAGATGGAGATTCCTTCCACCTCTCTGCACTGTTTCCATCCCACATTCCGGAATCCTGGAGATCAGACAAAATGTCTGTGTGTGAGTGAATGTGAGGGTGAATGCATGCCTGTATGCCCTGATACAGGTTCTTGCCGGTGTGTGCCGGTTGAGTTCTGAGTGTGTTTGTGACGTGTGCTGATTGTAAGGTGTTCTTGGGTATCTGTAAAGGTGTTCTGTACTGTAAGTTTAACTTAATGCATTCATTCATTCATTCATTCATGAAAAAACACATTATATAGATTTGCCAACAGTACTGCAGTATATCCCAAAATATTAAATCATGACTAATGTATCATGATGCATATCGTACGTCGGATTCTTGCCAATACACAACCGTAATATGTGCATTGAGTTTAGTAACCTGAGAAAAACAACATTCAAATGGGCTGCTGTTGTACTTTGTTTAATATATGAACTCTTTCCTAAATGTGGCCAGTATTGATGTGTGATTTTAAGAAATCATTACTTTGTTTATTTGCATTGAATAAAAAAAAAAATAATTTATTGAACAACATCAATAAACGATCCTCTAAAAGTAGTCTGTCGTGTTCAAACTGCTCAAAAGGAGAAACACGGTTCATAAGTGTGTGCTTGTTTCAGATTTATCATCAGATCAGATCTATTATTTTACCCCCCTTCCAGGATCTCATCCATCAATGCCCAGTGTTGATGCATCATTTCAAAAAAGCTCATTTTTATTACATTTCTGGAAGGGAAGCCCAATCGCTCACGGCTGAAATCCTTCTCTGTTTTCAGGTGCAGGGGGACGTATTACGTAACGACCTCAGCATTAAATATCCCAAATATGACTTTCACAGAATAATGCAGTGCGTCAAACATGCCTGATTGATGATGAACTGGCCTGCTAACGGGCTCCAGTGTAGGCCTGTACTGCAGACTTACGACTGGAGATGTGTTCATCTCCAGTGTGTGATTTTCAGGGGCCAGAAAGGAGCAGATGATGAGAGAACTTTGTAAATTGTTGCAGAGAGAAGCTGTGAGGATTGTGTCGGATTTTGTCGCCTATCTTTCTGCTTTCTGTACTGTATTGATGCTGCTACTGGAACCTTAATTTCCCTGAAGGAACCCTCCCAAGGGATCAATAAAGTTCTATTCTTCTATTCTGTAATGAAGTCGCACCGTCTGCACGGTTACGTTCGGGCTTTAAGACTGAAACTCATCAGACAGTCTACGCAATGCATCCAAAAGTATTGCACTTTTTTAGACAGACGGGTTCAGCTTGCTCACAGAGTGTTTTCGTATAAAAGATATATTTTTATTTTATTTTTTCAACAAAACTTGAAATGTAAAACACAGGTATGAAGGATATCACAGCATTAAGCAGCATTAATGTTGTTAATTGATACATTAAAGGCCCCCGTTATTTTACCGAATGAAACACTGATTTTCTGATTATGGGTTTGGCTTTGTTTTTATTCACTGATTAAAGGCACTGCAATGACTGTCAGGAGCATCATAGCATAGAACAGTGTGTGTGTGTGTGTGTGTGTGTGTGTGTTATGCTCCTGTGTACGGCCCTGTTTTTGTTTTATTGATTTCCTCTCTCTGAGACACGAATCAGCTTGCCTGGGCAAAACCCTGACTTCCTCCTTATTCTCCCGCTGAAAGCGAAGACTGATGAAGGGGTGGGATTGCGTCTCCTTCACAGTGTGATGGGAATGACAGGCATGAAGTTGAGTTGAATAAAATCAGGTCTGGAGACACGTCTCTAGAAATAGCTGTCTTTCTCTTGCTCTTCCCCCTCATAGCCCCTTAACCCCCCACCCCCGTTGCCTGACGTGTGTTTGCTGACTCATAAATTGGTATTTTCAATGAACAGAATATAAAAAGGTTGAAGGTTCCTCTTTCATATGTCCCCAAATAAACGTTTGAGCACATTATCAGTGTAAGAATGAATGCAGCTCTTTAATAATCTGGTTTTTCCTGTACAGCACGGGCCGGATCTAGTGTTGAGACGATATCGCTGCATTAAACACACTTTAGTGAACCCTTTTAGTGCTGTAGACCGGCATGCATTCCTTTTAAAGACAAGTGTTCTGCTTGTTAACCGTATATTTTAGATACATTACATTTAAAATCATATATTTCACCTTATATAAGCCTGAATTTAAATATTGCAGTAATATGAGCTTCTGAATTTCTGATTTTCATGAGCTGTCAGCCATCCTGAGCCACAGTATTAAAAAAGGGATGAAATGTCAGTTTCCATATAAAGAATCTTCTCCACGATGTTCTACTTTTCCTGAGATGCACCAGTTTATTATAAATATAATATCGTGAACTCCGCTCTCGCATGTGACAAATCTATTTCCATTCCCTGAGCTCATCTTCTGCTTGACTGCTTCCTTTGGCAGGTCATGTGTTTGGGTCTGTTAGATCCGCATTAGACAATGGAGTTTACACAGTCATGCTGAAATCTTGTGGTCCTCTTCTCTGTGGTCATGTGATGAAACCTTGTGCGTTTTCCAAATATGAGGAACAAAACGGGCAACTTTTTTTCCCACTTAATGTGAATCTGGCTGATCTTTTTTATACGGTGTCGGCATTTTGTGTTAAACCGACCAGTAGAAATCAATTTCTATTAAATGTTTAAAAGACTTTCTTCAGTTTTATGTTTAGTTCTTCGTCTGAGGAAGGTCACTTTTTCACACGACTGTAGTTACTCAAACGTAAAACATCATCAAAAACCCATCGGTATGGCCTGTGCAAAGCTGTTGATATAGCAGAGACACTTTTTTAACAAGGTCTCAGACCTTGATTAGCAAATCAGACCTGAGGCGTCTTAACAGTAGCAATTAGGAGCTGTCAGCTGAGTCAGATTTCCAAGCTTTGTAAACGACTCTTCAGATTTTTGTGCTGACAGCAACCGTCGGCTCTTCTAATCCGCTGTCTGAAGATCTGAAAACCAATCGATGGCCACAGGGCAGAGGAAGGCGGTGAGATTAGACTTCTCCAGCTTGCGGTTTCTGCCGTGCGGAAGATGAAGATCAAGAAGACCAAGAAACCAGTCGGACAGTGGATTCACTGGGTGGTTAGATGGCAGGTCTATGATGTGCTTCATAATTAACAAAGACTGATTATAGACTATGCTCCCAACAGTGTGCAGCGAATGCTTTATCATATTTCTATTTTCCCATTTTGTCTAAAATTAATAAAAAATTCTTTGTATTCATGACCTTTTTAAGCTCAGTTTTGCTGGTGCAGTTTGTCTTTTCCTACTTTAAAAATGACAAGAATTGGTGCATCATGTTTCGTGTCATTTGTGCCGTATCCAAATTTATTCTGCTGTTGGGAAAAATGTGATGTTCAATATGACAAAATTCCCAAATGTCCAGCCAAGGGATTCGTACTCTTCCTGTGAGGTGGCTCTTATTTCCCAACTCAACGTTCTGTTCATCCCTGTAGATGCTGGAGAAGCTGAACATACCAGGTTCTGGTCCACTGTGTGCATTTCATGTTTGGCTCCTCAAAGCGATGATCCAGATGCAACGTTGAAGCAGGAATCTAATTTGAGGATCCTGCCATAAAGCATCCAATTACACAGAATGCCAGAAATGGCAATTTCCACAAAGCATTTCCGCGTCCTGCTCTTAAACGCACGCAGCAGGGTGATTCAGAGGCTTTTCTAAACGGTCCTTATTTACCAGAGCTCTCATACCCATCTTGAACGATGCCATAGTAGAACCACCGTGGGTATTATCACGAGGAACGCTGTATCACATGACATTGAAATGTATTTTTATAGCACTTCTTGCAACTGATGTCACTGAGCACTTTACATAAATCAAAACTAATGAGGGGATCAGCTTTTGAAAGAAAGGATGAAGACAAACCCTCGGCCGAACGAGCCTTTTTAACCTTTTTAAGCTCTAAAGCTCTGTCACATCTCAAAGTTCTATCTAAACTAAGGACAAAAACCCCTTAATTTCCCCGAGGGAACCCTTCCAAGGGATCAATAAAGGTTTGTTTATTCGTCAGGCACACGGTTATACACAGTACAACATGCAGTGAAATGTTATTTTGCGACTGTTTACAGACACAGGAGAAAGTAGGGAGAAGGTAAGCAGAACAAATCTGATTTTGAGACGTCTGAGAAGAAAATGAAAGAAATAACTCTACAGAAAATATAACGTAGGTGGAGGCAGGAGATGTGTATGTATGAACAGGCTGCAGTCAGTGTAGGAACCCTGAGAGTTGTTGTTCAAAAACGTGCAGTGGTAGCTACATGTTTCTGTGCAAAGGGAGAATAAGTATCCTCTGGGTCAAGTTCAGAGTCTGAATATCCTGCGGGAAGAAGCTCAGTCTCATCCTAGAGTTCCATCACATTACTCGTACGTCTGCTCCTCCTTCCTCCGTGTAAAGTTGTTCACGTATTCTTGTAAATTCTAGTGTGTTTACTTTTCGGTTATTTTATATTTTTATATTTATTTTATTCCTGGGAATGTAAATACATTGATATGTTTACTCTTCTTTACCTTTCCCCTACTTCGCTTATTGGTTTGTGTGTGAAGACAGTTGTGAATAAGCATTTCACTGCATGATGTATTGTGTGTAACTCTATGTGAGAAATGACCTTGAAGATCTACAGATATGAACGTGACGTTGTTCATCAGTGTTTTAGGGTTGTGGTTTGTGAAGAATTTCTACAGAACAATGTTTGTGAAGGTTGCATGAAAGGGTCTTTGTCAGCTTACAAGTTGATTTACACTCCATGGGCTCGTTTTTTTTTGTTGCATTTTTATACAAATGTCAGTTTTTACACACTTGATAGCAAAAATTGATTTTGATTTGTAATTTTGTGTTTTTTTTTTTTTACTAATTTGCCAGTTTGCCATGTCAGGTGTGTTTTTTTTGTTTGTTTGTTTGTTTGTTTTTACAAATATGTCTTTTGTACAAATTTGTCAGTTTTTTGGGTTTTTTCTACTAATTAGTCAATTTCTTTGTACAAAATTGTTTTTTCCCCATGTTTTTTTGTACTCATTTTTCCATATTTTGTACAAATGTCAGGTGTGTTTTTTTTACTTACTCATAGCTTACTTTCACATGGCAAAAAAATTTATCTCAACCAAGTTTTTTCTCCATAAGCAAAGCCTCTGTGCAACATCTGCAGTTGTTCATTTTCTCCACAATGATCCCATATTGTTTGTCAAAGCCATGTGAACGTCGTCTCCAAAAGAAGCACGCTGCTGAAGTGTCTGCTTCCATGATATTGAGAAAATTGTGATCACATTATTATGGAAAGGAAGGAATCTTTGATGTGCCTGAAGATGCATCATTCTGCCCAATTATCTTTTTATCTTTTATCTAAATTATCTTTTAATTATCCAGCTCAGTGGACAGTGGGACACACGTAAATGAAAGGGCTGCTCGTGTTAATGCCAGCGCCAACCTCAAAAAACGATCCACAAGATTCACTCCTGCATGTCTGTTTTTCCAGGGTGATCAATGCAGGGAAGAGTGCTCTGAATGAGGACCAGGCCTGCTGTGAGGTCATCACAGTGAAGAAGAAGTGCACTGGACCGTCCACACCCAGCAAAATGCCCACAGCCAAGAGGAGGTCATCTCTGCCCAATGGAGAGGGACTGGGCCTCCGAGAGAATTCAGTGAGTTTGATTGGTTTAATTTACCTACGTGGGATTTGATTAGTGATCTGCTCATTTAGTGAAACTGGGCGACTTGGGCTACAATTAATGATTATTTCTGTAATTGATTAATCAGAGGCTCATCATTTTGATTAATAAGTGCAGTTGTTGGTTGATTCATAATTAATAGAGCATGTGTAATTAGGATTTCAGTAATTGGGATCTTAGGTATACCATGGTATTAAAATGATGATTATCATATTCTGTACATTGGCTTAATAAAATAAAAATGGGGGGAAAATTCAACTGAACAGAGAATCTCATCTTTTTCCGTTTTCAGTAAAAAACAAACAGCCAGTCAGTTGATTAACGATAATCAGCAGATTAATGAACATAATCACCATCTAGATATTAAATAGTTTATTGTTCAAATACTTCCATTAATTCAATTTATAACTTTAGCAAAATATTTGTTTGACCAAAAACAACTCATGATTTCATTGATTAAAGAATTAAGCAGTAAGTTGTAAGTTTTGATAATAATAATAATAATAATAATAATAATAATAATAATAAGGTTGGCCTTCCTCTGCGGACCATCAGACCATTGTATCTTATCCAGAATGCAGCAGTGCGACCCGTCTTCAATGTTCCTAAATTCAGTCACGTAACTCCTCTGCTGCATTCCCTTCATTGGCTCCCTGTAGCTGAACATCAGATTCAAAACCTTGATGCTGACCTACAAAGCCAAACCTGGACCAGCCCCTCCATACATGATGGTAATGGTCAAAACTCGAGCTGTACCAAGAGCCCTTCGAGCTTCAAGTACAGCTCGGCTTGACCCACCATCCCTCAGAAAGCAAGGAAAACATGCATCCAGACTCTTTTCTGTTCTGGCACCAAAATGGTGGAACGAACTTCCCCTGGGGGTCCGAACAGCTGAGTCCCTCACTGTCTTCAAACGCAGACTGAAGACTCATCTGTTTCAGGAGTTTTTAACTCCATAAAGACTTTTGTTTCAACAGGATCTAAATGTGAGGAATCTCTAGATTCCAGCCTCGTCTACCAGCTAAGGATATTCCGAGTGAACAGCAAAGCACTTTTGTAAGTCGCTCTGGAAAAGGGCGTCCGATAAACGCCGTAAATGTAAGGAGACAAAGAAGTAGAAGTTAAAGGAGAATCGTGAAATATCGTATACCGTTCAACTCTTAAACTATATGTTCTAGGATGATGCTGTGAAAATCTCCTATAGTTTCAACACAGTGTGTAACATTATACTCAATGCATTATTTAATAAAAATGAAAATACTATTATTTCTCTTTTTAATAAATATATATTTTTGTATAAAATACCTACCAAAAAACACACCATATATTCTTATGCTTATTACTTTCAACAATGATATTTAGCTGCATAAACAGTGAGAAACCATGTCGTGTATTGTAGTGAAAGTGGGTTGAATGAGTTTGTTTGATCGTGTCATGATGTGACATCATCGTAAATAAACAAATCATCATCAAATGCCGCAAAACCTCACTGACCAAACTAGTGTCCCGTCCACAAAGACACAACACAGGTCTCCACCCTTGACGAACATTTCCTCAAAGCTGACCCTAAAGCATTGTTTTTGTGTGGACAGGAGGCCAAAGCTCTAAGGGGGAGAGAAGTGTCTGCCACTTGTTACCCTGGTAACAGTGTAGTGTTACTAAATTAAAACAGAGCTTGCTGTAAAGCGGACGATGACGCACGTTTTTACCCTCTATTTTCGGTGTTTTTTTGACAGCCGTTCATGTACCGTAGTTACTCGCCGTGCGGAGTGTTTTCCCTGGATATCGTGTGTTTTCTTTAAAAGGGATACATTAGGAAGCAGGATTTGTACACTTACTGTGCCTCAGGAAAGTACTCAGCACTTCACTTTCTGCACATTTTATGTTACAGCCTTATTTCCAAATGGATTCACGTCATTTTTCACTCACAATTCTACACACAAAACCCTACAATGACAAAATGAGAAGTTTGTTTGAAATCTTTGCAACTTTATAAAAAATAAAACACAAAAATATAACGTATATACGTTTTCACAGCCTTCAATACTTAGTTGAAGCACTTTGGCAGCAATTACAGCCTCGAGTCTTTTTGAGGTTGATGCTAAAACCTTGGCACCTGTTTTTGGGACGTTTCTCCCATTCTTCTTTGCAGAACCTCTCATGCTCTATCAGATTGGATGAGGAGCATCGCTGCACAGCCATTTTTAGATCTCTCCAGAGATGTTCAACCGGGTTCAAGTCTGGTCTCTGGCTGGGTCACTCAAGGACATTCACAGAGTTGTCCCGGAGCCACTCCTTTGTTATCGTGGCTGTGTGCTTAGGCCCAGATAAACCTTCCCTAAAACTTGAGTAGCTCCACCCACTACATATGAGAAGGTGGAGTTTTAATCAGCAGCAGTGGGTCAACAGTGGGAGAAGTCTTAACATTTGTAAAGTGTGTTTCTGGGGAGAGTGGTCCAGGGCCTGGGGTTATGGTTATGCACATGTTCGACCAAACCAAAAGCCAATTGCCAATAATGCCGGTATTATCCAGCCCTTTGTACGAGGTTGCTTTCCTCTGTCCTCTCTCTTTCTGCGGCATCCTTCTGTAATTCCCCAGTTCTACATCTATAAGCTCATTTCTTTGCTCTCTCTGTCCTCAACTTCATTCCGTACCTACGCTTCACCCACATCTCTATTACTTCCAACCTCCCGCTCCCAGCATCCCTGCGCTTGTCAGTTTTTATCAGTGCAGTTCTTTCAGCCCCTGCAGTCCCATCACACGCACAGTCTCTGATTGGTTTGACCTCTCCAGTGCCCACGCATGTGATTGGCCCACATGAGTCAGGATGTGCTCCCCCCCACCAAACACACACACGCACACACACACTCTAAGTTGCCTCTGGGATGGTCAGTGCACAGAACACACAAACTGGAAGAGTTAAGATGGGGCAAATGGAATACCAAGATAGCTGACACTATATTTAGTTCTAGGAATTCTGAAACATTCAATTCAAGCACTTTCTGAGATGTCTGTTGTTTGTCTGGGTGAGTAGTAAAAGTACTTAAAAGTATCCCAAACTCAGTAAACTCACTATTTCATCGCTGTCATGCAAAGCCCTTTATCTCAGTTTATATTCCATTTTTGGACATCATTTGGGAATTTTGTTTGCATTGACATGCAAGGTTTTTCCCTTTTCCTGGAACGTCCCCATTTTTCAGAAAAGAAAGACTGAAATTTAAGGATCTAAAACTAAAACTAATCGAATGCATGGATAAATTTAAATATTAGACCCGTCATTTATGGCTCTCAACACGGGAAACTAGCATCTTATGAGGCCCTTTTTGTGGTCGTCAGCAGTTTATGCTTTCTCACACTTAGCGAATGCATTCCGCAGCTTTCAGTTAGACCCATTGCTGAAACAGGTGTGCAAATGCACACACAGCGTCTCTAGTCCCTGTAAATAGGGATAGAATAGGACTCTCTGGAGCAGATAAACATGAACCTATTGGCACCCTCCCTAAAGCCAGTTGAGCGCTAGAGGGGTCGTAAAGCCCCCTGGTATTGAGCCACAGAGCAGTGAAACTGGGATTTCTAGATTGCTGGTGCTCAATCCAGTACCATAAAGGAAGTAAGGAGGAACCAGTATGACTGTGGGTACATACCATATACCTGTGCAAACAGGACATGATGGTTTAACCCTTTTGAGACGTCTTAAAAGCTTTGCCCACTGAATCTTCGCCACTGTAGATTCATCAAGACCATATCTGTAATCCATGCTGCTCTGTTCTGATACCCCTTTAAGTGTCCTTGACCCTCTGTGACCATCACATAACCTCCCCCACTGCCTCCACCTCTTATCCCTCTAGTGGCGTGTGTGTGTGTGTGTGTGTGTGTGTGTGTGTGTGTGTGTGTGTGTGTGTGTGTGTGTGTGTGTGTGTGTGTGTGTGTGTGTGTGTGTGTTTCTCAGCTGTAAAAAAAGGTCTGGATTTGAGGTGGAGGAATGAAACCTTGAAGAGAAGCTGATCAGTCATATCTCGGAGCTGAAGTACCTTCTATATAACAAGCTCATTCATGTCTCAGTGAGATGGTAGGAAGACACCAAGCTATATATAGAAGCACTCGCGTGAATTGATGCCTGTTCAATAGGGTTGTGTGTGTGCGCGCGTGTGTGTGGAGGCTAATCCTCTTAGGGATGCCTCTCTTGGGACAAACAGATGCTTTGTTGGAAGGCATGGCTTTAAGCCAGAGCACCAGACCACACTTTGGATGCCTCAAATGTTCTCGAACACTTCAGAAAGTACTTTCAATCTTAAGAAAGCTCGTTCCAGAAGTCTGAGCTGATCACTTTATTTATAAAAGAGCTCATATTTTATGGAATTACACACAGAAATGTAATAACATCTAATAATGCCGTAACTTGCTTGATATTGTAATTCAGGACATGACCATTAACGTAACACCGTTTCTAACAGTAATGTTAATTACATGTCTGACCGTGTACCAGTATGTGTACATTTATGACCAGTTTGAATACATGTAGTATATGTAATGGGATGTAATGGTACATGTTTGCCCCGTACCAATACGAGAGGATGGTCAATGTCCAGCTTATGTAGTCAAATGGGATACATGGTATATAGCATCAGGGTGAAAATATGGTAGTGCTCATGCCACACTACCGGAATGTTGTGGGAATATTATGGAAAATGCAGTGTAGAAATGTTCATGGGACAGTTGGGGTTTTTTTTTAATCCCACACCCACAAATGTAGACATTTAGACCGGGTCCCACTTGCCTTTAGTTTGCTGGGTAATTACCTTCCTTTAGTGCACTTTCTCCAGCTGAGAGCTGTTTACTTCAATATTTAGAGTTTATTATTTTCTAATTCATTATTTAGATGTACGAGAAAACGAGTGTTTGAGTGCTGCTATAACCGTAGTCTTGTTTGTCCCCAAACGCCATCCGCTCTGTTCTCTCTTAGCTCTCTCCTTCTCACTGCTTTGTGCAGAAAGAGTGACGGAGATGCCCTTTTTTATCTCTCTTTATTCTTTATCTCTCACTCACAGCTTAAAACCATCTGATTTCAACCCTTGAAATCTTGGATGACGTTGGGTTGAATGTGTGGAAACAGTCATGCTTAACATTTACATTTATTGCTTAATACAGAGAATGTTGTTTCAGAGGCTGCTATGTAGCATCGAATGGAGTAGATTTTAACTTGTAGAACTGTCTGTTCAAATTAAATTAAATTAAAAAAATAAAATATATATATATATATATATATATATATATATATATGACCTTTTTTATAAGACATGACCTTTTTTATAATTGTACATGAGTTAATAACAAAATGTTAAGTTTCTGAGCTTTTATATTATTGAAAACTTTTATTATTTTAGATTGTTTACATTTTGTTTTTTACATTTTTTCCTTGAGAATTACATAAAAAAAATTATAATTAACAGATAATTAACAAAACATAAAGCCAATAAGATGATAAGATATGTCACTGTACCCCCAGGGTGACGATGGTTATAGTATTTGGATTATTTATTGTATAGTATTTTATTATATTATACTAATATTATATTTTATTATATTAATTAATCTAATAAAATCTGGTGGTGATTTAACTTCATGAATCAGTTTTGGAATAATTGTATTAATCAGCTCTGCTGATTTGATGTAATTACATCCCTAATATTGTGTCTTCAGCAGGAGTCTGAGGGGCTGACGATACATTACTGGGCTCTGTTTGATGGACACGCTGGATCAGGTGCGGCGGTCATGGCCTCCAAACTTCTTCAGCAGCACATCGTAGAGCAGCTGCAGGACATCCTGGAAATCCTATGCAACTTGGCTTCATCCCCCCCCACTGTACTGGGCGAAGAACCCAACAACCAGTCTACCCCCGGCACGAACCGCGCCCTAACCCGAGCCGCCTCGCTCCGTGGGGCCTCGGGTGCCCCCAGCTCTCCCAGCACCCCCCCACCCCGATTCTTCACTGAGAAGAAGATCCAGCATGAGAGCCTGATTATTGGAGCGCTGGAGAACGCCTTTAAGGAAATGGTGAGTTTCAGTTCAGTCTCGTTATGTTTAGGAGAAATTATGATATAAAAATATAACGTACATACGTATTCACTGCCTTTGTCATGACACTCAGAACTGAGTTCAGGTGCATCTTGTTTCCACTGATCATCCTTCAGATGTTTCTACAGCTTGATTGGACACCTATGGTAAATTAATGGTAAATTCAGTTGATTGGACATGATTTGGAAAGACACACCTCTTTATATAAAGTCCCATAGTAGACGGTGAAGGTCAGAGCACAAACCAAGCCATGAAGTCTAAGGAACTGCCTGTAGACCTCTGAGACAGGATTGTATCGAGACACGGATCTGGAGAAGGGTACAGAAAAGGTTCCGCTGCATTGAAGATCCCAATGAGAACAGTGGCCTCCATCATCTGTAAATGGAAGAAGTTTGAAACCTTCACAGAGCTGGCCCTCAGCCAAACTGAGTGATCATTGTAGAAGGGAGGTGACCAAGAATCCAGTGGAGAGCACAGATGCACAGCATGGTGTCTGGAGGAAACCAGCAACTAATCACCAACTCATCACCTAACCAATACCATTCCTACAGTGAAACATGGTGGTGGCAGCATCATGCTGTGGAACTGGGAGACCAGTTAGGGCAGAGGGAAAGATGAGTGCAGTGATGTACAGAGACACTGGACCTCAGACTGGGATGAAGGTTTATCTTCCAACAGGACACCGACCCTGAGCACACAGTCATGATAACAAAGGAGTGGCTTCAGAACAACTCTGCCCAGCCAGAGCCCAGACCTGAACCAGATCAAACATCTCTGGAGAGATCTAAAAATGGCTGTGCACCGGTGTTCCGCATCCAATCTGATGGAGCATGAGTGGTTCTGCAAAGAAGGATGAGAGAAACGTCCCAGAAAACGGGTGCCGAGCTTGTAACATCAAACTCAAAAAGACTTGAGGCTGTAGTTGCTGCCACAGTGCTTCAAAAAAGTATTGAACAAAGGCTGTGAAAACGTATCCAGACTCTTAACATAACGTGTGAATTCTTTCTAGATAAACTGTATTTATGATACGACTGAAGCTTTAACGAAGCATGATAGTAACATATATTTAGTGTATAAATATATATTTAGTATAGTAACAAAAATTTAATGCTTGTGTTGAATTAAGGGTCCAAATTGACCTGGATCACATTTAATTGCAGAGAAACCTCCTTTACCCTTAGAGCCCTCACTACACAAGTTGTGTGTTTTTATGTGTGTTTGCCGCTTGAGAATAATAAAAAATTATGATATTTTATAATATAGCTTATTACTGTGAGAAAATATATGAAATAATTCAGGCGGTCTTAATTTTTTTGGCTGATTTTAGAGACTGGATTCCATGCCCGTCTCTAAAACTGCTCGTCACAGAAGACCAAAACTTGACCAACATCTCAGGTCATAAAACCTGCTTTATTATATTGGATTTTAATATCAGGAGCTTCTAAAAACAGTTATAAACTTTATAAAAGTATGATTTTCCATGAAGAATTACTCGCAGATGTTTCTAAGCGTATGTGTTCTGTGTGTCGAGGCGTTCCTGACTCATAAAGCTGAGAACACAAGGTTGGATTCTGCCCTCACAGTGAAGCTGAGGCCTGAAATGGTTAATGCTCTTTTTCAACATCAGATTTGATTCCACTAAACCACACGCCCTCATGTTCCGTGTTTATTTTGTGCACAAATAGTCTGTGATATATTGATATTTGTCATTTAGTGATCAGCCCTGCTCAGATATGCTCGTCCTGGCGGAGTTGGATAGTTAATAAAATGGCTGTATTTGTGTTGAAGGTCTCAGGAGCCCTGTTTCAAATCACCTCCACTGTAAAGAAATCCGATTTCCTATCAGTCCCACTCCGTTCACGACTGAGTGACCGATTATATCAAATTAATGGAATCCTTTTATGAAGAGCGTAATGTCACGGTGCCGGTGCACATGCGTCCACTTGTGTCCACTTAACAGATTGAATACTGATCTGCTTGTAATGGCGTGTTGTGGTAGCACTGCTTTTAGAGTTCATTGACTGCACTCTCGCTTCTGTTTGCTTCCTCTCTGGCCTAATGATCCCTGTCCAGACCTCCTGTGGGTGACCCTGTGTCCGCAGTTCCAAGGTCATTGCTGCAAATCGGGGAAAAAAACAATGATCATTGTTTATTGTTCTCTTTTGCCCCAACCATCGAGTAAAGAACTGGTTTCCAGGCTTTACTGGTTTCGCGAAAGCTTAGTTTTGAAGTAGTGTTGTTCCCTGATCTTTCTATTAAATATGAAATATGATATTTTGCCACTAGATGGTAGCACTTGTCAGTGTCTTGATCGGTCTGCCAGACTGTGCTGCAGGTCAGAGTAGAGTTATTTCTTTCTTTCTCTTTGATGCTTTCTGATGTCACATTCTCATAATAATTAATTGTCAATGGCTCCTTTTATTTTCCTTTTTACACAACAACAGATGTCGTAGAGCCTCCAGACGGTCTTACAATTGTGTCAAACTTCCCAAAGGACCAGATTCATACTGTCAACTCTGTATGACACTGTATGGATTGGTTCAGTTCCACCAGCAGCTCGTCTGATTTACTGTAATGAAGGACTGATTAGATAAACTGAGGATTGTGTGGATGTTGGACTGTCCAGACCAAAGACTGTCTCCCACTGCACCCACCAAAGACTGTCTCCCACTGCACCCACCAAAGACTGTCTCCCACTGCACCCACCAAAGACTGTCTCCCACTGCACCCACTAAACACTGTCTCCCACTGCCTTGTGTAAAGTAATGACAAACTTGGTTTGATTTGAATCTTATCTAAAGCTACAGTACAAAAGTAAGATTGTTGAGATGAACATCAGCCAGCTCTGACACACCTTCCCAAGCACTGAGCTAAACCACGGAGCAGTGGAAGAAGGGTGTCTGGATTTAAGAGCCCTGTTTTCTGTTACGTTCCTTGGATGATAATGGATTTCTTGGAAGTAAGTGGAGTTATCCCCTTAAATCTCAGGTTAATGGTCAGATACTGAATTGGCGTCCCTCAGGGTTCTATTTTAGGGTCTGTAACGTAAGTTTTAATTAGTCCAGTAATGTAGTTATGAAGAACTGAAGTATGGGCCAGTGTCCATGGGTTAAAGGGACTAACGGATCAGATGCTAATGTCTTGATGCCAGATACCACAGGGCACCTTCAGAGGTCTTGTAGAGTGAGCTGTTTTGATGACACGGATATTAAGCAGGTGGTCCTAATCTCTTGGCTCATTGTTAATTATACCCGTTATTGGAGGTGGGCGATGTGTTCATTTATCATGATAGTTGTAGGTTTATGAATAATATTTTCAGAGCATACTGCAGATATTATGATTAAGAAAACCGATTGACTCCACATTTGACTAAAAGGAGATTTAATGAGGACACCGAGTTCAGATTGGTTGCACTGGTATCCTGGCATTATTGTTTGCCCGTAGCCTTGCAGTGTTTACAGACATTAAGGGTCATATTAAAGTGCAGAACCCTTCTGAAGTTCTCCAAAATAGAGGTGTTGTCCCATATCATCCCTTATTTCACGTTGTCAAGATGCCAATGGGCTAGAGCTTTGCGCACTTTAAGTATTAATACACTCATCAGATGGTTCATTAGGATGCACAGGGGGAAGCTGGACTCTACTTCCTCTCCCCTACCCTCAGACCTTCTGGTCACTCTGCTGCCTCCTGTCCTTTCCTCCCACCCACTCTACTCTGAGCTCTACATGCCCAGAGCTCTTTAATCAGACTTGACCAAACAGAACCAAAAAACAAACTTTTTTGATAAAACCAACCCAGGTTTACTGTCCGAACCCAACCTGAACCCACTGTTTGTTTGGGTTTTTTTCACTAAAAGAGAAAATAACATAAACAGTTCTTGGAGTGATGCCATAATAGAACTATTCCTGGTTTCCTAAAGAACCAAGTTGAAAAGGTGATTCGTGTCTCTATGGGCAACATAGATAATCGAATACATGGTGTCGGTGTGCTGCACGACCATCCGTACAACATCTAATATTATAATTCTGAAAACAGTGACATCTTCACGTATTTTCATCACATGCACAACTGCTGAAAGAGGATCCAGCACCTTTTGCTGAGCAACCACTGAGATCCTAATGGTACAGCCAGTACAGGAGCTGACGGGAACATGGAGAAATCAGAAATTCAGGCTTGATCTGCTCATTCAATGACTGTTCAACCTAAGAAAAGCAGAAATAGAAGGAGAAGAGAGCTGGCAAGCCAAAGGAGAGTGATTGAGTCCATCCTAAAACCAGCATAAACACTGGTTTGGCTTCTGAAAGGTGCAAGAGCTCCGTGAAGTTCACTTGAATTTCATTCTGGGGTTCAGAGGTTGATTCACGAACCTTCAAGATATGTTCCCAAATGTCTTGAAAGCTTTTAGGAAACCAAATGTGGTTCTTCTGTCATATCAGGCAAAGAACCCTTTGAGGCACCATTATTTCCCCCAGATATACATGTTGGCCTCATAGACCTCAGTGCTGATGAGAAACATGACCCAGCATACCAGATTAATAGGTGCTGAAGGATGAAAGGAAGCTGAAGTACTTGGTATAAATGGAGGCCAAAAACCATTAAAAGTGGGAGACCGTATCTGAGCCTGACTGTATTTGATCTGACCCAGTTTTGCCCCTGTTGAGGTCTGTTAATTGGCTCTACACTGGCCTGTAGACACGCAGGAGACTGTCCAACTCTCAAGAGTATTAAAACACATTTCCTGTTCAGTGGCATGAGGTGGCAAACGACACGAAAACCAAATTGTCTGAAATGTCCTGTGCTGATTATATGTTGATATCAGCCTCCTACCACTCACAGTCCATCTTGAGTGGACACGCCTGCTACAGCTGAGGCACCACTGTCAGACTGCAGTGCCAGAACACGGCAGGTTCGGCCTGGATCTGCTGTCCACTCCAAGAGAGATTGGTCATTATCGCTTGTGGACTGTTCTTGACACTGGAGGATCTCTGCATGGTGTCCAGCTGGACCAAGGAGATGAATGACTTTCTCTTCTTATTCTCAGCAGCTTGAAGGATGCTTTTTTAAAGCAGTCATTGGTCTGGTGGTTCAGGAACCAGCCTTGTGACTGGAAGGTTGCCGGTTCAAATCCGGACATGACTGAAGTGCCGTTGAGCAAGGCACTGAACTCCCCAGCTGCTCCTCTGGCGCTGAGGATTGGGCTGCCCACCCCTCCGGGCACGTGTGCTCACTGTCTCCTGGTGTGTGAAGTCATTCCTGTGTGTGGATGGGTTAAATGTGGAGGATTAATTCCCGTGTGTGCGCAATCTTTTCAAGACTTGACGGCATTTAGACAGATTCCTCGAGTAGAGAGGCTTCAAACCTGCACCAGACCAATTACAGATGACTTGATGAGACACCTCTGGAGGGCTGAGCAGTGAGGGTTGGAGCAGTAAACTACACGTTTTAAGTACAATAAGGAAATTCTCTGAGTGCACAGCAAAGCACTTCTGTAAGTCGCTCCGGATAAGAGCGTCTACCAAATGGCATAAATGTAAATAAAGTATGATATTGAAAATAATGGACGCATCGCAGGCACCCAGTTACCCATCATTCAGGACATTTACCATAAATGCTGCTTTCGTTAGAAACATCATCAAGGACATTTCTCACCTAAACCATGGACTTTCACCCTCCTCCCATCTGGCAGGCGACTCGGGAAGAGCTATTTTCCTGAGGCTGTGACCCTGCTGACCTCTGCACTGCCACTTTAACAAACAAGGACGGCGTCTCTGCCACATATCTGCATCCCTGCACCCTCTGCACTGTTATTGTACATATTCCTAATAATGTACTTCATTCATACCTGCCCTGCTCATTGCACCTCCTGCATGGATACGACTTTATGTAAATACTATTCATTGCACTTCTGGTGAGATGCCAACTGCATTCCTTCCTCTGTATAATCCTCTGTTGATTCTAATCTAAATTATTTTTACTCAGTACCGGAATGGGGGCTGTGATACCATAAATCTGTGATATTTATGATTGTTATACCATAAAAATATGGCTTCATATTGTTTTAATTCTACTGGCAACCTGTGGACGCAAGAGGAAGCTGTCTGAAAGGGATGTTGGGGTGCTAACCCAGATGATATCCAAACAATGTCATTCCCAAGAAGAACTGACGCTGTATTGGCCGCAAAAGGAGGCCCTAGTTCACCATAATAATAAATTATTGTGGTCTAAAACCAGGTGTATTATTACAGCACAATTATAGCAAAGGAACACAAGGAGGTCTTTAAGGTCTGAGCTCATTTTATCTCAGTGAAGGTTGGAGATAAACCTGCATAAATATGATCAGACCCATTTTTTATTTCAGGTGAACTTTACTGCTTTTACAATAATGACTTCAGAAACTGTATTATGCTTATAGTGAATTAATTAAATTAACCATGTTTAATACATTTAATTTCAGATGCAAATTTATTAGTTAAAACAATACTACACATTTATTTGTACAGTAATATAAACAGTCGACTTCAATCAGAAATATTCCATTTAAAGAAGTATTGTTCAAAGGAAGTCAGTGTAAAAAGATTTTATTCTATTAAGTCTGAGCAGGTTGGAGTGTTTCTGTCGTTCATTAAGAAATTTGGACACACTGCCGGATTCACATTGTGTTTTAAGTGAGGATTGGAGATACAGGTTTTTATGTGTGACATTGACAACATTTTTAAATTCCATTTTCTAATGTTGTTATTTTATTATTACATTAGTTTTGCCTTAATGGATGTCGAATTTGAAAAAAATGATTTATAGAACTGTGTTTTTACTGTGTGTGTGTGTGTGTGTGTGTGTGTGTGTGTGTGTGTGTGTGTGTGTGTGTATCAGGATTCCCAGATTGAGAGAGAGAAAGCTGTGTATAATATCTCTGGTGGATGCACTGCTCTTGTGGTGGCCTTCATTCTGGGAAAGCTGTATGTGGCCAATGCAGGAGACAGCAGGTGAGTCTCACTGACTTCAGTTCATTACGCAACACACAGTATGGGCAGCTTCAAGGCCTGAACCACATGCTGGGATTCTTATTAGTACTCAATAGAGCCAGGGATGCTAATTAGAACACTATCAAAACAATGTATATCCCAGCCTGGTGAACTGGATTTAGGGTTTATTGACCAGTAATAGACTGACGATGGGGGAGATTAGGTCACAGTTTAACACCTTAAGGGCCTGTTTACTACATGTATCTGGATATTTGACCGGATTCTGTTTACACTGTTGGTGGAAATCGTCCTCAGAGTGACCAGATGAGATCCAGTTTTAGTTTACTCAAATTTATCCTAGAAAATTGGGGTTCTTTAAGTACAAAGAACAATAAATCAATTAAATGTAAAGTAAGAAGCCCTTTGTTGGTCTTGGCCCACCGTTGTATCAGAACCGTGCGTTCTGTGTACCCCTAATCACTGTCAGAATGGCAGAACAGAACTCGGTTCTGGGCTGGAGGGGTGTTTGAGTTCATGGCAGTAGTAAAGTTCTCTCGTTCTGATGATTAATTATTCCAGTCTGCTCTCTGATCATCTGTGTGCAGGATAGTAGCTGTTAATGAGTGGTTATGTGGAGCAGGTCATTAGTGGCCTAAAAATATCAGAGCCCTACTGACTCTTTGCTGAAACCACCCTGGAGAGATACGCCTCAAAACAAGACCAGCGCCAACATCAAACTGTGTGTGTGTGTGTGTGTGTGTGTGTGTGTGTGTGTGCTTAACACACACTTTAAAGCAGCTTCTATTCCTGAATCCGTTGTGCTGCACTCTCTGTAGTTGTTTTGGGTTTGTGTTTAAGACACCAGTGTTGGAACTAAGTTGGAACTTATTGCACTAAAGTGTTGATGTTGGTACCTTTTATGTACATATCGCAGTTTTCCAATGATCAGGGTCACATGACAAGCACTCTTCACAATCACTCTCAGCCCTCGACCACCATACACCAGTGAGAAGCGTCAGCAAATTACGCACATAATACTCTGTACTGGAAACCATCCACCTGGAGGACTGGTCAGGGGGAGAGGAGGTGTGTGTGTATAGACATGCATTCACTCACAAACACATTCACTCGTTTGCACACCTGGAGCAATTTGGAGTAGCCAGGTTATTGCACTGGAGGAACCCATGCAGACACGGGGAGAACATGAAAACTCCACCCGCAAAGGGCCTTGAACCCAAGAGCTGGGAGGCGAAGGTTCTCACCAAGCACTGAATATACAACCACTGACTGTACAGAAGACTTTATATATGCTTTTGCCTTATTGTGTGTGTGTGTGTGTGTGTGTGTGTGTGTGTGTGTGTGTGTGTGTGTGTGTGGCTTCAGAGCCATTATAATCAGGAATGGAGAGATCATTCCAGTGTCAGCGGAGTTCACTCCTGAATCAGAGCGACAGAGACTGCAGTTTCTGGTTAGTGTGAAACTCCACTGATCTTTTGGAGAAAAAGGAATACCTAATAAACACGTTTACGATGAAGTGAAGATCTCTCCCTCTCTCCCTCTCTCCTCTCTCTCTCTCTCTCTCTCTCTCTCTCTCTCTCTCTCTCTCCTCTCTCTCTCTCTCTCATTCATCGCTGTAGGGTTTCATGCAGCCCCACTTGTTAGGCGGTGAGTTCACACACCTGGAGTTCCCAAGGAGGGTCCAGAGGAAGGAAGTGGGCAAGAGGATGCTGTATCGGGACTTCAACATGACCGGCTGGTGAGGACACGATGCTTGTGGATATCCCTTCTAATGAATGCGTTCAGATACATAAGCACCCATTGCTGACACAGATCTGCAAATGCACACACGCAGCTTGTCTAGTCCCTGTAGAGAAGTACTGCCAATAGAATAGGACTCTCTGAAGTGCCTAATGCCAGATGTGGAAAAGAGGGGTGTAAAGCCCCCCAGCATTGAGCTGTGGAGCAGGAACTGTGTCCTCTGGAACAATAGAAGTTATTGAGATGTAGTTATATATACTTTTATATACTTACTGTTCAGTATGAAATAATAATTGACCCCCTCTCCTGTCCGCAGGGCGTATAAAACCATTGAGGAAGAGGACCTCCGGTTCCCTTTAGTATACGGAGAAGGGAAGAAGGTAAGAAGGAGGGGAGCACTGGATGGAGTGAGAGTGAGAGTTAGAATGCAGAGTTTCTGCTTTAAAGATCAGACTGGAGCGAGATGGAACTCGGTACTGAGTTTGTTCTTAGCATAAGACACTGTGTGGGCAAAAGTATTCAGACACCTGCTTATTCCTTTTATTCTTCTGAAATGAAGGTTATTAAATTGAGCTGATCCTGCTTTTGTTGGAGGAACATTCAGTGTCTACTCTCCACAAAACATTTCTACTGGATTTGGGGACATGGCTGTGAGATTTTGATTGCATTCTGCAACAAGGCATTAGTGAGCATCACCATCTCATCCCCAACTTCCCAGCTCCTCCCAAAAGTTTTAACTCAAGAATCATTATTATTTATTATTATATTAATGGATAAAATGAAGAGAAATTCAACCAACATTTCCAAAAATGTCTGCATTAATAGACTGTCTTTGTCGTTGTACCAGTACAAGGAATTTGAAAGTGCAAAATAACAAGGTGCAACACAAGCATTGTTGCATAGTTTAGTGCACTTATGGCTGTTTGTTCTGGCACTCAGTGTCCTGTAACGTCTGCCTGAGGGCAGCAGCTCAAAAAGAGAGTGACCAGGATGGGATGGGTCCCTGATAAAGCTCCTGAACTGAACTTAATGATCGTTACATTGTCATTCAGTGTGGTTTGGTGTGATACGGCCCATTGCAGAGAAAATAGTCTGATTTCTTTACAGTGGTGTTGATGTTAGTCAGGGGTTGCCATGACTACAATACAAATTTAGCCGTTGTATTTACTATTCAAACCCCCCGGTGATCCTTCACATCTTCTGAGAGTGATACAGTCACAGTCAGAGAGATTGAACCCCCATTATACAGGTTATTAGAAAAGAAATGTAAACGGTCAACCAATCAAATGAGCAGTTTCAACAGCTCAGCACAACTAATACGAGTGTTTCTCCCACAATTCAACCCAAAAAAAACATTTTTAAAGGTGATCCCAGTTTCAGAATCATTGATTATGAACAGTGTCTTTAGTACAGAGTCGGATGATACAGTTCCAGTACTGATCCGAAACCAGTGTGGTGGAGACGTCAACGATAAAACAGTGGTGAGAGAGACACTGAGCCCTAGAGATGTATGTTTAATACCTCTTGATAATTTGCATGTCGCCATCAGATGAGGAATAGTCAGGAGACGATGATGAGGGTTGATGATGGGGGAGACCAGACCAGCCTAGACCAGAATGGTGAAAGACTGGTGTGGGTTGGTGTTTGAGGAGATGCACAATGACGAATCTTCTCTTCCCTCATCATCGTCTCCTGACTCCTCTTCATCATTGGAGGGCAAAATGCAGATTCTCAACATACCGAACTTCGTATAAAAGTATAGTTAGAGTGACTCAGACGGTATGTACAGTACCAGTCAACACTTTTGATATTGATATTAAAACCATGTCCACTTATTACAACATATTGTATAACAAATATCAGGATGCCTTTTCATTCATTCTGAAATCGAGGGTTTAAAAGAGTTTATACTGCTTTAGTTGGAGAAATGGTCTCTACTGTCCAGGGAAGGCTTGGAAAAATAGACGAAATCCCCACGACTGCAGAAATATTGTCCATTAGTCGTGTGTTTTTAAATACGCAACATATTTCGATTCGGTTTTTACAGAAGTGGACAGAAACCTTCTTTTGTAAGGTTTTCCGTTTAGGGTTGAAGAGAGTAGGTGTGTCCAAACCTTTGACTTACTGCGGTTACAAATGACTCTTTTATGTAAAGGCTTTTAGAGGCGTTAGACATTCGGGCATCTTGATTCCATTCACCAGTGCTGTGAACTATTGTGACTCAGCGAGTTTCTCTAAAACTTTTCACATCAAATCCACTGGATGAGTTTGTGTGCATTGTTAAGTTATTCAGAGATGCTGAAAAATTGATGCATCACCCATTTAAACGTCCCTTTTTTAGAGAGAGAGAGAGAGAGAGCGAGAGAGCACTTTTCTGTACGTTCCTGAGACACAGTCTCTCTCAGCTCCAGCCGTCGTTCTCTCAGCAGGATGTCGCTGTGTTCTGACTGGCTGTCAGTGGGTTGAACTGTTACTGAAACCTCAGAGAAGAGCCCACTGTATCACAGATGATGTCGCAAACATCTGCGCACAAGCCTGTATGAACCCACACTTGTGCACACTGGCGTTGGTCTGGCTTAGTTGTCTGGAGCTTAATGGACAGCTCTTGCAGTGCTGTGGCAGCATCATCACTCCCTGGATCTGCACTGTGTGTCCTTTAAAGTGAGGACAGAATCGAAGGGCGTGGTATGGCAGTGTCAGTAGACACTCATTTATAAGCTGCTTAAAGCTCAATATTTTATCACTTTCAGGTTGATTTGATTCATTAAATGATTACTTCATCAGTCCCTTCATCTGGACATTTGGATGGACAAGAACACTGGCGAGGATGATGGACCCAGTCCGTCCCCTTACCCATTTTCTAACCACTACATCGCAAGCTCTTCTGGTTGGCACCTCTGTTCCTCAGTGTTTGCTGAGACTTCTAAATGTGTAGTGAGCTAAATTCAGTCACTGAGGTCTACTGTCCCAGTCTCACCCCCTCCCCTCGGAGCTCACTTCACAGAACTGTCCCATCACAAACAGGCTGGACCTGGAGCCTCTGGAACATTAATGCGTGCTCAGACCGTAGGAAACACTACGAACCCACACTACACTACATTAAATCCAGACTGGCATCGCTGGTGATTAAGGCCATACCCAGCCAAACCCGCCGTTTCAAATGACATCAAGATGATAGAAAATTAACATACAAGGTTTTTGCAAGAAAGAAGTGACTTTTGTCTGATATTATGTAAAAGCTTTTGAACAAGAGTGGATGTCATATTGAACAACTGACTTTTCTGCAGGCTCGGGTGATGGCCACGATAGGAGTGACCCGTGGTCTGGGTGACCATGACCTCAAAGTCCATGATTCCAATATCTACATTAAACCATTTCTGTCCTGCTGTCCTGAGGTAAGCTTAATTGCTGACTGTATGGAGGTATGGGTTGCTCTACAATCTAGCCTTGGAAACCTGTTAAGTGCTCTTCAGATCCCCTGGATTGGAGCAGAACCTGCGCTTGAGGGACACTCGGGATGTCTTTACATTATGATATATGGATTAAATTCCCAACGGGACCCCATTTGGGTCTCGAAGGACCACACATCATCACATCTAGGGTTTAGCTGCAACTGTAACTGTAATCAGGTGTGTGGTGGTGAGAGCATTAATTCTGTGAACCTAGCGAGACCTGGACAGATACTGAAGACGGAGTGCAACACTGCAGTCTAGTGGTCGGGGTTTAAACAACACAAATTGAACCACTGTCTGACACCAATCGTTGTATGTACACTATTAATCAGTGTTGTGTTTTTGAGGATCGGTACAGTGTTGCAGAACATAATATTGCAACTTTGAAAGTTTGATAGACCAGTCAGCCATAGCATTATCATGATCATTGTCCATTTTATCAGCTCCTCTGACCACACAGGAGCACTTTGTAGTTCTATAATCCCAGACTGTAGTTCATCTGTTTCTCTTCAGACTTTATTCTCCTCCTTTCACCCTGATCTTCAATGATCAGGACCCCACAGGACCACCACAGAGCAGCTATGATGTGGGTGGGGGGTCATTCTCAGCACTGCAGTCACACTGACATGGTGGTGGTGTGTTAGTGTGTGTTGTAATCATACCAAAGTGGATCAGGCACAGTAGTGCTGCTGGAGTGTCCACTCTATTAGACACTCCTACCGAGTGTCTCCACCTTGTAGATGTAAAGTCAGAGACTTCTGTTTCTGTTTCTGCACAGTTTGTGTTGGTCAACTTCTAGTCCTTCATCAGTGCTCACAGGACGCTGCTCACAGGACGCTGCTCACAGGACGCTGCTCACAGGACGCTGCTCACAGGACGCTGCTCACAGGACGCTGCTCACAGGATGATGCTCACAGGACGCTGTCGGCTGGAGATTTCTGGTTGGTGGACTGTTCTCGGTCCAGCAGTGACACTGAGGGGTTTAAACACTCCAGCGGCACTGCTGTGTCTGATCCATTCATACCAGTTCACACTAACACACCACCACCATGCCAGTATCACTGCAGTACTGGCAATGATCCACTACCCACTTAATAGCTGCTCTGTGGTGGTCCTGTGGGGTCCTGGTCATTGAAGATCAGGGTGAAAGGAGGAGAATAAAGTCTGCAGAGAAACAGATGAACTACAGTCTGTGATTCTAGAACTAGTGAGTGTTGCTCTGTGGTCAGAGGAGCTGAAAAGCTGGACATCAGATTGACTTCTGATCTCAGATTTCAATATCACATATGAAATTGGCCTGAATTAGAACCGAAAATGTGTCCCAGTCAGTGTGTTGACATTCACGCTGCCAGTTCACACCGCAAGTCTGGGACATGTATGACGAGGAAAATTGCCCCCCTTGTGTCCCGCTGAGCCTGACTGTCCACCACCGAGGTGCTGGTACAAGGTGGTGTTTCTAATAAAGGGGTCAGTGAAAGTGTATTACAGATCAGATAAATAGAAACCACCCACAATCCTTTGTAGAGTGAGATGTCAGTGTGTCCTAAAATTCTGGAGACGACCCCAGTGATCTCAAAGTCTTCCCACCTCCCGTCTGACAGCAGACCGAGCCTCTGAGATCCAAAGCAAAAGACCTCTCCCTCCTACCTTATTCATTGACTCCCTGTTGCCGAGGAGCTTCTGCAGTCTTCAAAGCCTCTGCGTCTCGCGTCTCACTGCAGACTGTCTGATGTTTCTCCTCGCCACTTCTGTTTGATTTTTAATTCATTACACGAGGAGTTCAGAGAGAGTTCACTCGGCAGGCCTGGTATTTACCTCCTAGATTGTTCTAAATTTGAGTGTAGCTGAGCTACTTTCCCTCCCACAGCTCCTTTCAACTGGGAGGATCATTTGCCGTGTTGGACCTCGTTGTCTTCTGTTGCTACCGGAGTACCACACTGTTCGCCTTTCACATATCACATATTTCTGCTCGGAGAAACGGACTGAATCTGTAATGTAGAAGTGGGCGTGGGTGGTCATGATGGTTGTAATTGGTTTAGATCCCAGTCGTCCCAGTCAGTTATGTTAATTGAGTAATTTGTGATTGAGTTTAATGATCCGGACAATAATAAACCACTGTTTAAACTGTTAAACACTACAAAATACAAAAGTGGGTTTTTACAATAATGCATATTTTGACTGTCCTGCAAAAACCTTATGTCTGTCTCACAGGAGAAAGAAGAGTCCTTCTTAACTTCCGATGGAAATCAGTGTAAAACATTTTTGTCCCAAGTCTTTTTGGGCCATTTCTGTTGGTCCATGAAATCTAAGCACTTTATTAGGAATAATTATGCTAATACTGGGTAGGGCCTGCCACATGATTGGTTGATTAGAGAGTGTCATGTGAAAAATGTGGGCAAAGCTTTGTCTTACTTATCTAAACATATGTACATTTGACATCTTTAACAGTATTGAGAGATGGAGGTGATTATTTGTGTACACACTAGCAGTGGTTTAGTGGTTTGGGAACCAGTCTTGGGACTGGAAGGTTGTTGGTTCAAATCCCTGAACTGGTAGGATATGACTGAAGTGCCCTTGAGCAAGACACTTAACTCCCCAGCTGCTCCCCATGCACAGTGAAAAGGGCTGCCCACTGCTCCGGGGCATGTGTGCCCACTGCCCCCTAGAGTTTATTACTACTTAAATTTCCGGAAGCTAGAATCGGGTGCAGCCCATCAGTTGATTAGACCATTGTTAATGAGGACATTGGAGGAGACTGTCTTATCTAAATCTCAGACATTAGTTTGGTTTATTCTCGATTGTTGAAGCGAGTGGTATCGCCGTGGCCAGATCCAAAGAGGCCTTCAGAAGGGGTTCTAGATGCTGATGAGAATCTGCCGTTCCACTGTATGGAAAACGGTTTACAATTGGAAAACATTTAAAGGAACTGCCAACGTGATCAGGTCACCATGGAAAGTTCAGCCCAAGAGCAGACCTTGGAGATTTGAGAATGTAAAGATGTCTTCGAAGGTAGTTGCATATGTATGATATATATATATATACACAGTGGGGAAAATAAGTATTTAGTCAGTCACCAATTGTGCAAGTTCTCCCACTTAAAAAGATGAGAGAGGCCGTTAATTGACATCATAGGTAGACCTCAACTATGAGAGACAAAATGTGAAAAAAAAATTGAGAAAATCATTTTGTCTGACTTTTAAAGAATTTATTTGCAAATAATGGTGGAAAATAAGTATTTGGTCAATAACAAAAGTTCATCTCAATACTTTGTTGTATATCCTCTGTTGGCAATGACAGAGGTCAAACGTGTTCTGTAAGTCTTCACAAGGTTGGCACACACTGTTGCTGGTATGTTGGCCGATTCCTCCATGCAGATCTCCTCTAGAGCAGTGATGTTTTGGGGCTGTCGGCGGGCAACACGGACTTTTAACTCCCTCCAAAGGTTTTCGATGGGGTTGAGATCGGGAGACTGGCTAGGCCACTCCAGGACTTTGAAATGTTTCTTACGAAGCCACTCCTTTGTTGCCCTGACAGTGCGCTTGGGATCATCGTCATGCTGAAAGACCCAGCCACGTTTCATCTTCATTGCCCTTGCTGATGGAAGGAGGTTTGCACCCAAAATCTCACAATACATGGCCCCATTCATTCTTTCATGTACACGGACCAGTCGTCCTGGTCCCTCTGCAGAGAAACAGCCCCAAAGCATGATGTTGCCACCCCCATGCTTCACAGTTGGTATGGTGTTCTTTGGATGCAACTCCGCATTCACTGTCCTCCAAACACGACGAGTTGTGTTTTTACCAAATAGTTCTACTTTGGTTTCATCTGACCCATATGACCTTCTCCCAATACTCTTCTGGAACATCCAAATGCTCTCTAGCAAACTTCAGACGTGCCTGGATATGGACTGGCTTAAGCAGGGGGACACGTCTGGCACTGCAAGATCTGAGTCCCTGGCGTCGTAGTGTGTTGCTGATGGTAGCCTTTGTAACGTTGGTCCCAGCTTTCTGCAGGTCATTCACTAGATCCCCGCTTGTGGTTCTGGGATTTTTCCTCACCGTTCTTGTGATCATTTTGACCCCACGGGCTGAGATCTTGCGTGGAGCCCCAGATCGAGGGAGATTAGTAGTGGCCTTGTAGGTCTTCCATTTTCTAATTATTGCTCCCACAGTAGATTTCTTCACACCAAGCTGCTTGCCTATTGCAGATTCAGTCTTCCCAGCCTGGTGCAGGTCTACAATTCGGTTTCTGGTGTCCTCCGACAGCTCTTTCGTCTTCACCATAGTGGAGTTTGGAGTGTGACTGTTTGAGGTTGTGGGCAGGTGTCTTTTATACTGTTAACGTCTTCAAACAGGTGCCATTAATAAAGGTAATGAGTGGGGGAAAGAGGAGCCTCTTAAAAAA